>CM056053.1:355920395-356415380 GCA_029574335.1 Rana kukunoris | reverse complement strand
AAATGAAAAACCGGCTCTGGCAGCAAATGGAGCTTTTACACAATGGAGTTCTGCATAATAATGTGATGTGCACCCTGTGAGGCACAGGGATGTTTTTTCAAAAGTCACTGAAGGTTAACGAACCCTTTAAACTGAATGGTTCTGTTATTTTCTAAAACAGGTTTCAGGTACACAATTTTACATTTTTTTATAGGTAACACAAAAAAAAAGGAGGTGATTGAATTCAAGCTTTAGGGACCTTCTGCAATTTAAATAATATCACAGCATCTAAGAAATTAATTATAACACAAGTTTTATTTTTGCTTTAGCCACAGGGCAGCAGATGCTACCTCCTGAATTAGAAATGTAAAAAAAAAGTGGGAAGAGAAATTATTAAATTAACAGTCACAAGCGGGGAGCAAATTAACAACATTTATGCCGCTACTGGAGGAGTGGACGCCAGAGGCAAAGCCAGAAGCTATAATGCAATGAGATATTAATAAAGAGATTAATAAAAAGGAGGATATCATTTGAATACAAATTATTTGGACATTATTTTTGCCATTTTATATTTATTTAAAAAGATTTTAAAATGGCTTTTTTTCAGACAAAGAGGAAGAGAACAATAGGAAACAAGTATATAGGAGTTAAAGGTTTTTTTTTTCTCTGAAAAAGCACCTGAGGCTCTTTATGATAAAAGGTAAACTATCATCAGCGTAACACTTTATTAAGCCAGAGAGGTGGAATTGAATTGCATAACTAAATGTATTATAAGAGCTACAATACATTTTCTGAGATCTTGGTGTAGAGGGGCTTGCAACAATCTGGAAAGAAAAAGAAAATAATTTCAGTAGGAGAATTATGACACACAAAAGGAGTCACCATCCTACTTATCTGCCATTTCAGTGAAGATACAGAGCAGCTTTGAGTCTTCCTAAAGATGAGGAGCTGCTTGGCTTTCTTGGCACAACCTTGTTCCATACCCTAAGGGCCCTTTCACACGTCCGTTCCGTTCGTCCGTTTTTTTTGGACGTCCGTTAACGGACCTCAATGCTTCCCTATGGGAGCGGATCCGTTAGCGGATGAGCATCCGCTAAACGTCCGTTAACAATCCGTCTGCGGTAAGCTCCGTTTTTTTGGACGGAAAAACCCCTATTTTTTCTTCCATCAAGAAAAAAAACGAACGGACGAAAAACGGGATGAAAAACTGATCAACTGAAGGGGAAAACTGAACGGACGTGTGAAAGAGCCCTAACACCCATTAATTCAGTAGAATTGTGAGATTGGAATTACAACAAGCTGAAAAACGGCAAGTGTATATATCAAAAATAACAAAAATATTTTTTTTAGACTTTATGGTCTTTCCAACATTACAAAGAATGCAACAAGAAATGTAAGAGTGCAATCAGGGCGGCTAAGATAGATCACGAAAGGCACATAGCAAAGGAGAGTAAAAAAAAAAAAAAATCCCAAGAAATTCTTTAAGCATATAAAAAGTAAGAAAGGAAGGACAAATCATATTGGTCCCATAAAAAATGATGAAGGGAATCTGGTTACTAAGGATGGAGAGATGTTGAAGGTATTGAATGTATTCTTCTCGTCGGCCTTCACAAGGGAAACGGGAGGCTTCAGTAACCAAAACTGCAATGTTTATCATCAAACTTAGAAATAGACTTGAAAAACTTAAGATTAATAAGTCACAAGGACCAAACGGCTTGCACCCGAGGGTCCTTATGGAACTCAGTCAAGTAACTGCCAGACCATTGTTCCTAATTTTTACAAACAGTCTACTAAGTGGTATGGTACCAGACGTTTTGACGTCACTTCCGCCCAGCAGAGGTATGGGGACGGCTGAGGGACATTTTTTCTCCTCTCAGGTCACATCCCCGGACAGCCAGCAAGAGGACCCGATCGCCTCCGCTGCTACCGACGGCTACGGTAAGCGGCGGAGGGCACGGGAGAGCGGCGGGGGGGGGGCACCCTCTCCCGCCGCCGGTAACGGCGATCTCGCGGCGAATCCGCCGCGATGACCGCCGTTATCGTTAACAGGTCCGCCCCATGAAGAGATGGATATCTTGGTTGTGGCAGCAGCTGCTGCCATTACCGAGATATCCATCTTCAAAAAAATGACGTCTTTGGACGTGGGGCTGGTCAGAAGTGGTTAACAAAGGGCCAAGATACATCCCTGGGAATTACAGACCAGTTAGCCTACAAGATTTTAGTAGTGATAACTATCATTAGCAGCAATCAGCATGGATTCATGAAGAACCGTTCTTGCCAAACCAATCTACTAACCTTCTATGAGGAGGTGAGCTGCCATCTAGATAAAGGAAGGCCTGTAGACGTGAGGTATCTGGATTTTGCAAAAGCATTTGATACAGTTCCCTATAAATGCTTACTGTACAAAATAAGGTCCATTGGCCTAACGCCGATATACGTCGGCAGAATGCCAAGGCTCGGCACAATCGCGTACCTGTACGTCCTCTTTAAGTGCCCAGCCGTGGGTCTTGGGCGCACATTCGCGACCCTGTACGAAGCTCCGTGACCGCAGCCGTGGGACCCGATGGCCGCCGGTGTCCCGCGATCAGGAGCTGAAGAACGGAGAGAGGTGTGTGTAAATACACCTTCCCCGTTCTTCACAGTGGCAGTGTCACTGATCGTCTGTTCCCTGATATAGGGAAAGACGATCAGTGACGTCACAAGTCCAGCCCCGCCCCCCTACAGTTAGAAACACACATGAGGTTACACTTAACAGCGCCCCCTAGTGGTTAACTCCTAAACTGCAATTGTCCTTTTCACAGTAATCAATGCATTTTTATAGCACTTTTTGCTGTGAAAATTACAATGGTCCCAAAAATGTGTCGAAATTGTCCGATGTGTCTGTCATAAAGTCGCAGTCACAAAAAAAATAAAAAAATAAAACGCTGATCTCCGCCATTAGTAGTAAAACATTTTTTTTTTTTAATAAAAATGTCATAAAACTAGCCCCTTTTTTGTAAACGCTATACATTTTGCACAAACCAATCAAACGTTTATTGCAATTTTTTTTTCAAAAATAGGTAGAAGAATACGTATCGGCCTAAACTGAGGAAAAAACTTTTTTTTATATCTTTTTTGGGGATATTTATTATAGTAAAAAATATTGTTGTTTTTTTCAAAAATGTCGCTCTATTTTTGTTTATAACGCAAAAAATAAAAACCTCAAAGGTGATCAAATACCACCAAAAGAAAGCTCTATTTGTGGGGGAAAAAGGACGCCAATTTTATTTGGGAGTCACATGCGCAATTGTCAGTTAAAGCGACGCAGTGCCGAATCGCAAAAAGGGGCTTGGTCCTTTACCTGCATATTGGTTCGGTTCTTAAGTGGTTAATGTAGAAACATTTTTTCGTAGCAAAAATATGAATGCAATCTACTCACTGGGGGGAGAACCTCTGGGGGAATCCAAGATAGAAAAGGACTTGGGGGTCCCAGTAGATAACAGGCTCAGCAATGACAGGCAATGCCAAGATGATGCAAGCAAAGCCAACAGAATATTGGCATGCATTTAAAAAGAAATTAACTCCAGAGATAATTCTCCCACTCTACAAGACTCTGGTCCAGCCGCACCTGGCATAAGCCATCCAGTTCCAGGCACCAGTCCTCAGGAAGGATGGGCTGGAACAGGAGAGAGTCCAGAGAAGGGCAACAAAGCTAAAAAAAAAAAAAAAAATGGACTGAAGGACCTTAGATAGGAGGAAAGGTTACAAGCACTGAACTTCTTCTCTTCGGAGAAGAGACGCTTGAGAGGGGATATGATTTCAATACACAAAATACCATACTGGTGACCCTACAATAGGGATAAAACTTTTCTGGGAAAGGGAATTCAAAAAGCTTGCAATACTGTTCTAAAAATGGTCAAAGTCTCAAATAAAAAGGCCAATAAATCGCTACGCTCAGGTGTAACTGCAGCCTAAAAACAACTGAATGCATTTGAAAGTAAGCTGCATTTCCCATCAGTACAAATGGTTGGACTGATATATGCCAGTATTAGGAGCAGGAAACACAAGCAGAGCACAAATACATTTTAACCCCAAGAAAGCAATTTATGGATGTTATTATTTCTCTATTTCAACCCTATTCTTTACAGCCTGCAATTAAAGATTTTGTCTTTGGAGGTTACGTTTGGTTTCCCAGTAAAAACTAAATTACTTCACGATACAAATTAATGTTATGAATATTAACAGTTTATTTATAGAGCCTGAATTGTATTTTAGGAAATTACCCAGACGGGTAAGCAATGGCAAGATAATATATTTATTTATTTTTCTCTGCATAACCACTAGGCAAATCTGCCATAAGTGAAATATTAAAACAATAAGAACATTCACAATTAAAAATCGGTGTTAAACCCAAAAGCAAACATGGAATATATTGCAGCTTACTAGTTCTTCGATGTGACCACTGCATTTGGTTTTCTTTTTTTGCTTTATTTTCATCTGGTGATCCTGCCAGTAAAGCTGGCCATACACGGTTCGAATTTCGAAAGAATTTTCTTGCAAAAATCGTATCAAAGAATTTTCGTTCGTATTTCGCACCGTTCGTAGGCTGCAGCAACAGCCGATTTTCGTGTGGCAAACAAATTTGAGAAATCCACAATTTTCGGAAAAACTGACGATTTTCTGATCAATGATGGGAGAATCGTGCAAGAAATGTAATAGAAAAAAAAATGTGCATGCGCAAGAAAAGAAAATCCCCGGAGAGTAAAGAATATTCCCGGGAGAGAAACGAATATTCCCGGCAACATGAAAGTTTTGGTCGGCCGAATTTCGAAAATCAATGGTGGCATCATCGGACCACAAAAAAAACGAACTTTCTGATTTTGAAAAGAAAATTTGTTCGAATTTCAACCGTGTATGGCCTGCATAAGTCTATTGTTTTTCAACAGCGCAAGTCATCCTGCAGATATAACAGTCAGTGGGTTAAAACAAACCATTTACTCATAACAGGGGTTCTGACAATAGTTAGTTATTTATTAAAACCTTTTTCCAAAAAGGAACAAAAAACTGGAACAGCTAAAACTGCCTAAAGAGTGTTAGGTGAAGTTTGGTTTCAATATGTTGTTGTATCTAAATCTTCAAGTGCATTTAACAGCCCCCCCCCCCCAGATTAACATTTCTCCTATCAAATGTGTCTCTTTTGCTCCTTCATTCAGAGTGTAGGTACACTGATGCAGGAGACATGTTACTGGCCAGATCACCTCTGTAAAAACAGAAGAAAACAAGCCAAAAAAAAAAAGAGCACTCAGGCAGCCCCCCCACATCGAATGATTGCCAAGCTGCAATACATTACATTTTTGGTTTAACAGCAATTACCAAAGAAAAAAACAATAACTATATTCTAATCTAAATCAACTAAAATGCTTTATTCAAAAACAACCTGATGTGATCAGTGGCCCCCTTGTTCATTTTAGTGGTACGGTTGAAAGAAAGTGCTGCTGCTCCCGCCACTAAAGTAGACAAAAGAATTGGGGTCCCCAGATGGCCCTGCCCCTTATTACGTCATTGGCCATATGCAAAGTCATAAAGGGACAAGGTCATCTGGGGGCATCACCAGACATCCCCACCCCTTTGTTGACTTTTGCTGCACGGAGAACTGGCAAGCAAAGGGAGTGGTCGTGTTTGGCTGGCTTTTTTGTTGTTGGGGTCAGCAACATGGATCTACATCACTGGACAATGTGATTGACAATAGAATTATATTGGAGTCCACTTCTTTTTTATTTATTTTTAAATAAAGGACTGTGTTCTGTATTTATTTACACTAGTCAATTATTGCAAATGAGTAAGGGTGCTATATATACACACAATCCCTCTGAAAGACAGGATTTGGGGGCCCCCCTTATGAAAGGGGGCTTCCAGATTCCTAGAAGTCACACAATCACCTGGCCAGGGTTATGGGTAGGAGGCCCTTGTTCCTCATCAACATGGAGTTAAGATGCTTTGTCACGTTGCCATATTGAGGGCATGTGACTTGATATGGTGCAGGAAGGGGCTTGGCTGCATGCTTAAATAAGGGTTTGTTATGGATTTGAGGGAGGGGGTGGGGGGTACTCGTGGCACTTTTATTTTTGCCGTAAATTCCCCCCTAAAATCCATACCAAACCCAAACAGCATGGGGTGGATTGGGGGGACCTCACATATTGTCTTTTTTTTTTATATTCAGCTGTCGGCATGGATTTCCCCACTGACACTAGGGATGACTTATTGTTGTTAGGCAGCCAGCGGATGCCAACTCCTTAACAACCAAAAGACAGCTGACAGCAGGGAAGACTCACTAGTTGTTAGAACACCTAAAAACCAATACAAAAAACTGATGCAGAAACAGACCATTTGTCAGTTTACATCTCCTTAGGTCCGTTTCCTTTACTGTCAAAGATGTAAACAGATGATTATCCATTTACATCCGCTTGACAGTTTTTCATTCATCAGCGGATGGATGAAAAACGGTTGGATGGAGCACTTGTGAAAGAATCGTTAGGGATAAATGTGGAAAGTACACCGTTTTTTTTTTTTTTACCACTTTCCATTTTTGGGTGGAACCCTTCGCTTTAAGAAAATAGTTCTTTTGACAACTGGAAGGTGGTTGTAAGCCAACCTCCACTTACTGCTGATGCTTTAATTGGTCATACTATCTGTTTACATCCTGGTACAGGCATAAGTGTCACAGAGGACAACAGGTGATTAAACATCTGCTAGCCCTTAAGGCAGCCGGTGCTTTGCTGATGACCACTAAGATCCCTTTTCCAATGACTGGTTTCACAGCAATTGGCTCACGCTGCTGTCAATCAACTCCAATGACAAGAGGGCCAGGGGGCAGGGCCGAGACCTGTAGTTGGCGGCTATGGATGCCGAATACAGGACTCGGAGTGCACACGCAAGGTAACTCCTGTGGTAAAGCACTTCCCAAAGCACTTCCTAATTGCCAGGAGGCCGTCTTTTTACGGCCTCCCCTTTCCTCGCTCCCGAGCGCGCATCAGGGAACTTCTGTGCTGGCCGTGTCCCTTGGACACAGCCAATCACAGATCGCGGTAAATAGCCAATCACAGCGGCTATTTACAGCGCGATCATCGTGGTCAATGAGAGATGATCTCAAATGTAAACATATGAGATCATCTCTCATTGCCGGCACTCCCTCCTCACACAGACACCGCATGTGAGGAGGAGGAGTGATCTGTGAGTTAATACAAAAGTAACATATAAGTGCCCAATCAGTGCCCAGTGCCAGAGAAACACTTGGTGCCCACCTGTTCCACCAGTACCACCTGTGCCCACCAGTGCGCATCTACAATCAGTGCGTATCAGTGCCCACCTGTGACACCTCATCAGTGCCCACTTGTGCTGCAGTCAATCAGTGCACATCTGTGCCGACTCATCGGGACGCATCAGTACCCATCTCATCAGTACCCATGGCAGTGCCATCTGTGCCACCTCAGTGCCATCAGTGCCACCTCATCAGTGCCATCAATCAGTGCACATCAGTTCCGCGTCGCCCTCAGTACCCATCCGTGCCGCCTTATTAGTGCCCATCTGTGCAAACAATCAGGGCCCATTGTTGTCATCATGGCGCGAGCTTCCGCATACGTCCGACATCATTGCGTGGTATGTACGATGTCTTACATCCGGCGCGGCCTGGGAATGCACATTGGCTCTAAACTTGCGCCATCTGTCGCCACTGGAGGTGGGTATAAAAGGATGGCAGCAACATTAAATAGCAATGGTCTGGCATAGGAGGGGGGAGAGGAACCTTGGTGATCTTTTCACGGCAGGTAATCTAGCTACTTTGGAGGCAACATTTATTTGGACTCATTCTTTGGCTGTTGGGAGATTTAGACCGAAGAAAAATAGCCAAATCAGTAAAAATAAAAAAGGCAACTCTTGAGGAATTGGAGCCCTACTGAAAACCCCTTTTTTTTTCTTCCCTCCCCTCTTGGTTTCTCGATTTACTCGAGAAGGGAAAGTGAACTTGGATACTGGGGACTGTACTTATCTGGAACTTGTTTTTTGTCTCTTAAAAAAATTATATTTCTTGACTCTTTAGTGATCATATGTACAGTGCCTGATAATTCTCCTGAAAAAGCCATCGGTATGGCGAAACATGTAGAGATCCAATCAGTCTGCATCTGTCTATGTATTGTATCATAATTTTTATGTCTTTATATCATATTTATTGCTTTCTAAATAAATTTGCATATTTTTCTACATCTGTTGTTGTATCTTCGCACCTTTAAAATCCCAACCCGTTGATCTTTAATGTCCACTTTAAACAGTTTATCTTGGGATCTTAAAAAAAAAAAGCTCATTGCTGATTATTCAGGGGACCTGCAGGGGATCTTTTCCTAACAAAACTACATTAATGGACTTTTTCCACAGGTTACAAAAAGTAGCTGTAAAATAATAAAGTGGTGCTTTATCTGCCACTACAAAACTGTGCAGACACAAGCACCTAGAAGCTTACCGGGTGCTAATTAAAGTAAATTCTATGTTTAAAAAGGTGTATAAACATGATAAAACGTTCTTCCATCTCTTGTCTGAAGGTACTCACAGAATAAGATGATTAGTAGGTCAGGTGTCTTATTGTGATAACTTATGACAATCCATATCAATAAATGTATACTCACAGCTGAGTGATATCAAGAACATCTAGACTAGGATTTGGCCAACTGCTACTTTTTCCCATGAGATACACCTGACATTAGATTTGCCCACATCTTTGATGCCCAACGTGGTCTATTGGTCTCAAAAAGTCCTCCACTGCTCAAAATGTAGCCTGTTGTGCTCCAGGCAGCTGAATAATGAGTTCCAGCCCTTCCAAATGGGCTTTAGTCAGAACTGCTGGCTGTCAATTGCAGCAGAAATCACTATGTCCAGGAATTGAGCTAATTACCTCCTAGGCTTGGTTTCCTGCTACATAGTGTTCTATAAAAGAGTTTACATGACAACATCTATGACATCATTGACATTTCAAGTGTAGCTGTCATTACGAAATAGGACAGAGCTGATTAGGTGCAAAATAAAAATAAAAATTCATCAATCACAATAAAAAATGTATTCTCATGTCCTAATAAAACCAATATAGAAAAAAGTGTCCAAACATAAACAATGTAACCAATGTCCAGTATTAATGGACCAAAAGTGCTCAAAGGCAAGTATTGTCCATAAAAGATATCTTGCTTGGTGACAAATAGGAAAAAGACCTTCACCCAGTGAAAGAATGGCTCGTGATAGAGTTACTCTTGCTTGCCTTGTGTGATCCAGCCTGACCTGTTGATCTGTAAACCTTGTGTATGACCCGGCTCGTTTGACCCTGCTTGTCGCTTCCGATTTGGTACCTTTTTGAACTCTGATCTATCCGTGTATGACCCGACTTGCCCAGACCACGCTTTGCCTGACTCCTGTAAGCAACATCCATTGCAGCGGTGCACTACTAGCACCAGCAACCCCACCAACATCCACATCTGCGGTGAACTATAAGTTCCAGCTTCCCTGCTCATCACAACACCTACATCAGCAGTGAACTACAAGTGCCAGCTGTCCCACTCGTCTCAACACTGGAATCCGTGGTGAACTACAAGTCCCAGCGCTGACCTGCTTCTCAAGTCCTGCTCATGTTTTTTATATACATTCACGGAGTGCCAAGCCTTCAACAGCCGAAGTTTATTCCTATATCAAGGCGTGGATGTACATCTCTGTTACCTGCAGCTTGATGAGGCCCTGACCAATCTTGGATGTTTTAAAAAGCTCACACGACTCTCAAGTCTATATTGCTTGTAGAGTCCATTTAATCTGGTAAGCCTCCATTCTTTCACTGGGTGAAGGTCTTTTTCCTATTTGTCACCAAGCAAGATATCTTTTATGGACAATACTTGCCTTTACAGAGCACTTTTGGTCCATTAATACTGGACATTGGTTACATTGTTTATGTTTGGACACTTTTTTCTATCCGGTGTATATTGACTTCACTCACTATCCACTCATATTTTATACAACATATGGACAGACTGTATTTTATTTTATATATGTTTATATCTAGCGCTACACTATTTTTATTGACTGTATATCTTTGCTTATTGTTTTCTATTAGCCGTGTTTAGCAGCTTACCACATACCATCCCAGCAGCGCGGTATTTACCCAACCTATCCATCTAATAAAACCAATATGTCGGATGCTCTGGATGACATTTTCTTTTATCGTGTGAGCATTAAACACCTGTGTAACCCAACTCAATGTCCTTCCAAATTGTAATAATTGCAAACCTATGAAAATGTTACCATCATGAATTATTTGTTCACCAAAACTCGAATTTATCTCATCTTAATGTTACCCTAACAAAATCACTTTTTGTTTGTTGGGATGGGACAGCATCTGAAGCCTACAGTTTAAGACTCCCTTTAAGATTGTCTTTTAATCATGCCTAGGGGATATGCGGTTACCATAGGCCCTAATAAGCTATTCAAGGTTTTCTGTAATGCAGTATGGGGTATTAAAATGATGGGGTAACAATTTTGTGCAATGCATGTGGTTGTGGCACTGCATATTACCTTCCAGTTGGCAGTTAAGTGCCCCCTGAAACACGATCCACTGCATATTGTTTTTCCAGAGGGGCATCAAGGGCTGTCACAATATGCTTGCACATCATGGCTAAAGATCCTTTGGGTTCAATGTGTCAAGGCCATTTGAAAATAAACTTTCTGACATTGCTGCATAGACCCACTACTGCCAACTGTGACTATTACAAAATCTAAAGCTGCATTCAGCTGCAAAAAAACAAAAACAATAGAAAAATGTTGTCCTAATGGCCCTGCGTACTGATTGTATTTTATTTAACACTGAATATATGTATAGGTTTGTGCTAACATTTATATTTGTACAGCGTTTAGCCTAAACTACACTATTGTCTCTGAATACAAGAGCCACCTTCATTCAACCAACTGAGGATGCTACATGGCTGGAGCTGCCTGCATCCTAGCAACTGAGTACGCTAGGCAGCAGGAGCCATCTGTATCCTAGCAACCAAAAACACTAGGAGCACAAATCACCTTTGCACTATACACATGTAGAATTACCACAAACATTACATGCTTTTTAAACAAGATTTAAAAAAAGATCACGCTGTCACAAAGATACTGCTTAAAATCATTTGCCTGTGTGCATTAACCCAAAAACTGGAAACATGCAGTATGTGTAAACTGCTAGCCTAGA
This sequence comes from Rana kukunoris, assembly GCA_029574335.1. NCBI lineage: Eukaryota > Metazoa > Chordata > Amphibia > Anura > Ranidae > Rana > Rana kukunoris. Next base: position 356,404,165 of record CM056053.1, on the reverse strand, counting down.
GTTCCACCTTAAACACTAAGTCTGTGATGCTTTAGGGTAATGCTTCGATTGGTAAGGCATGGACAAAATGTTGTTAATGCAAATGTGTTGTCATGGTAACCCAGTCTTACTCTATAGAGCAAAAACATCCCTGCATAGTCCTCCTTGTCCTTCATAGCACAAGCATGTCAAGAGCAACCAGATTCCAGGTCCACCACAGCTCTGGTTTAGCCTCTTAAATCCTATATTATTTCCCTATCACTGTGACACCTTATTCACACTTGTACATGTTGTGCGACTTTGGACATCAAACTCGCAAGACAAGTCATACCCCATATTTTGCAAAGATAACCATTCATATACTGTATGTGCACAATAACTTCAGAATAGTTCATAAACTACTTTGGTCCAACTTTCATGCAACTTGAGGGCCAAAGACATTAACGTTAACCCTCAAAAGTCACACCTGAATATTTTACATGGAACCGTGGGTCCGATTTTACACAGAATCAAGTCACATCCAAGTCCGCTCATTGAGCCTGAAGTTAGATTTCACCAACCAAAATATTTAGATTGGGAGAATGGATAGGGAGGAAAACAGAGTGGCCCCGATCCACGTCTTCTGGGGTCCCCCGGCGGCTGACTTGGCTCCTCCCCGCTTCTGATAACCCCCTCTGGGAAGTGCTCTCCCAAGGGGGTTACCTTGAGGATGTGCTCCCGAGTATTGGCATCCATAGCCGCCAATTACAGGACTCGGCCCTCGCATCATTGGAGTTGATTGACAGCAGCGCGAGCCAAAGACTGCACTGCTATCAATCTATCCAATGGAGAGCCGAGAAGAGTGGGCCGAGATCAAGCACGTTCTTTCGAGGGCTCAGGTAAGTAAACCGGGGGGCTGGTAATCATCAGATGTTTTTTCACCTTAATGCATTAAGGTGAAAAAACATGAACCTTTACAACCCCTTTTTACATGCCGGACTGGCCATAGTTTTTGGAAAGCTGTATGACCTCTGAATTAGAACAGTATTCCCCCACAAACTGAAAAAATAACTTCCATCTTGAAATACACAATATCGGAAAGAGAGTAGATCATCATGATTATATTGCACATATTATATATTTTCATGCAAAATTATATGAATATTATTATATGAAAATAGTGGAATATAATTCAACATAAACAATTGCACAATGATGATATAAAAGTATAGTAATAGCCAATAAATGTTCTATTTCTATACACACCAAATGCAAGGCAGTAAAAACAAAATAGGGCTATCCCAGAATCTAGTTAATGGGAACTAGGCTTTGTTTATATTGTCATGGTAGATTAAATATTTATGTAGTAACTTAAATTATGCAAGTGGGCAGATAATACAGAAAATGAATGCAGAGTCATGCATTCAACTAGGAGGATGCAAATTCTGCCCCTATTCATGTAATGTATGTGTTAATGAGAGTGCATGAGACAAGAAAAGTTGAAAATACTTGATGACCGATAACACAATATGTGTATAAAATAAGTCATTTGTGTGCTGTGTACTGGTCATATAAAATATCTGTAATATTATAACTGTGTAAAGAAAATGAAATATATGAATAAGTAATGGTCTACTCAATAAAAGTGAGTGCAATGTATGTGCACAATAACTGTATGGTGTACTAGCTGACCATACATGATGCAATGGGGGAGATTTACTGAAAACTGCAGAGTGCCAAATCTGGTGTAGCTCAGCATAGAAACCAATCAGCTTTTAATTTCACCATGCTCAATTAAAGCGGATCTCCACCCTAAAGTGAAGTTCCGCTGATCGGAACCCTCCCCCCCTCCGGTGTCACATTTGACACCTTTCAGGGGGGAGGGGGGTGCAGATACCTGTCTAAAGACAGGTATTTGCACCCACTTCCGGCCCGCAGTCTCGGGCAAAAGACGGGTTTTTCCGTTGTGTGCTGGGAACTCTCGGCTCCCAGCACACAGCGGGAGCCAATCGGCGGGTGCAGCGCAACTCGCGCATGTGCCGTAGGGAACCGGGCAGTGAAGCCGGAGCGCTTCACTTACTGGTTCCCTCACCGTGGATGGAGGGGGGCGCAGCAGAGAGACAAGCAAACACTCGTCCTCTGCTGTGGACGCCGCTGGACTCCAGGACAGGTAAGTGTCCTAATATTAAAAGTCAGCAGCTTTCATGTCCTTGGAGCGCATGGTACTGCAGCAGAGAAATGGCAGAGGAGGTTCAGACCTGGTTACAGAATGGAGTGGATGAAATGGTGAAGAACCTGGAGAGGGAAAACATCAGGAAAATGCAGGGGAAGATGTTTCGGTGTAGCGCTAAGTGCTGCGATAATGAAGCCGCTTCTATGCAGAATGTGCACAACTGTATAGAGCGCTGCCACATTCCACTTGCTCAAGCACAAAGTCTGGTCATCAGTGAGCTGGAGAAATTTCAGGATCGCCTTGGTCGGTGCACCATGCACTGCAATGACAAAGCTAAGGACTCCTTTGATTCCGGCAATAAGGAAGTAAAAGTGAGGGCTCAGTTGGAGAGCTGTGTGATGAAGTGCGCAGAAGAACACATGAACCTCATCCCCAGTATGACCAAGAAACTGAAGGATGCTTTAATTGAGGCCGACAAGAAAACATCTTAGGATCTAGAAATATTTGTTCCAGCCATCCTTCCTGCTGGAGTGGGCAGCGGCAACAGAGTTCTCAGACCGCTGAGGAACGTGGACTAAAAACTTCCTTCATCTGATAGGAAACGGGATGCTGTCAAGACAGAAAACGGCATCGTCCCTCCAGCTCGGGGACCAAGCTAACAGCCAGTCTTTTATGGATTTTTACCTCCTTAAAGTTTAAGTCAGAACTCTGGGCATACTGACTTATTTTTAGAAATGATGAAGGCTCAGAGTAAGTAATCGCTCCAGAAAAGCTCAAATACCAATGATATGAGAATGAGAGCAAAACAAAACAAAAGGAATTTATAATTTGGGGTCTTGGTGATGCATTGTGTGATGTAATGTGAAGTATATGAAAAAATATATCCAGTGGATGAAATACATAATATGCCCTAAAAATAAAAATAAATAAAAAGTCAGCAGCTGCAGTATTTGTAGCTGCCATCCGCTTTTATTTGTAGCGGGGCCATCCGCTTTAAGCTTTGCCATAAAACCTGCAAGCTGATTGGTTTCTATATCAGTGTAATGTGGGTAAATAATAAATGAATAATGTACTACCTGGACATGCATGATGCATGAAAATGCAATTATAAACATGCAGAAAAATGAATGATTGATTGATGAAGTACTGGCTGTACACTGGTCACAAAATGATGCATGTGGGCATCATCATTATGTATTTACAGAAAACTGAATCTATAAATGGAGTGCTGGCTGTACACTGGTGGGAGATGATGCGTAGGAATGTACATATGGAAAAAATATGTCCAAACACTGGTCATAGATGATGTAAGTTGGCATCATAAGGTATCAGTGAAATACGGTTATTGAACATACACACCCCCACAATCAGATCATCTATAGAGCAAGCTTGGCAGGAGCCTAGAGCCATACCTCCCAACATTTTGAGATGGGAATGAGGGACACCTACTTGCAAAAGTATGTAGCATAGGACACGCCCCCCCCTCCCTGACACACCCCTTTAAAAGGAGAATTAAGCAAAAAAAAAGATTAAATCCACAAGGACTTGTTTTTAACACTTCTATTCCTTTATATTGGCTTTTAAAATTTACAAATGCAGCAATTTAGAAATTGGATGAAAGGTTTAGTACTGGAAAACACTTTTTGAAAGATAAAAAATGAATTTTATATACAACTATATAGATCAGACCAAAATTAGGGACGATTGAGGAGGAAAGAGGGACAGAGGGACATTGTTCCCAATCAGGAACAGTCTCTCCAAATCAGGGACAGTTGGGAGTTTGTAAACTAGGATAATAAATTAAAGTGATCGTGAAGGCAGAATTGTTATTTTTTTTAATCTTAATGCATTAACATGAAAAACCTTTGTGCAGCAGTCCCCCATTACTTACCTGAGCCATATCCTTCTCAGCGCTGTACATAGGAGCTGGGTCTAATCCTCATAATTGGCTCACTGGCTGTGATTTTTTTCAGCCAATGAGGAGAGATCGTTCTGCACTCCTGTGATCCGTTTTCAGTAGACCCTCGCCTGACGTTTCAGAGCTGGTCCAGGCTGGGGAAGCATACCATATGGTTGGGATCCACCCACATGCCTGGACCAGCACCTGGCACAGCCACTCAGTGAGCCGGGAGCTGCTCCCGCCCCCTCCACAGCGCAGCGCTCCAGAGAGCGAGGAGAGAGCAGTGACTGACAGTCACCAGCTCTCTGTTGAGCTGGAGCTGTAAGAACCGAGCAATCTGTGGTGCTTGCGCTTGCTCAGTTCTCAGTGTTAGAGCTAGCAGGGGACAGATGCATCATTGGACCGATGCTGCATCTAACTAGGCGAGTATGTTTTAACAAAAAAAAAATCCCATACATGTCTTTTAAGGACTTAAAGTCATCACGGACTGTGCAAAATGTTGCATTTAATTTGGAAATCAAGGTCCCAAAGTCCTGAGGAAGAGTGGAGAGGCACAGAATCCAAGTTTTCACACTCAGTGATGATTTGGGGAGCCATGTTATCTCCTGGTGTTGGTCCACAATGTTTTATCAAGTCCAAGGTCAGCGCAGTCCTCTACCAGGAATTTCTGGAGAACTTCCTGCTTCCCCACGCTGATCAGCTTCATGGAGATGCCGATTTAATTTTCTTTTTTGGTACACGCCCACACTACAAAAATTAGTAATAATACCTGATTTAACCACTTCAGCCCCGAGCCTGTTTTTCAGATTCGGTGCTTACGAGACAAAAACAGTTTTTTTTGCTAGAAAATTATTTAAAACCCCCAAACATTATATATATTTTTTCTAACACCCTAGAGAATAAAATGGCGGTCATTGCAATACTTTTTCTCACACCGTATTTGCGCAGCGGTCTTACAAGCGCACTTTTTTTGGAAAAAATTCACTTTCTTGAATTAAAAAATAAGACAACAATAAATTTGGCCCAATTTTTTTATATATTGTGAAAGATGATGTTACGCCGAGTAAAATGATACCCAACATGTCACGCTTAAAAATTGCGCCCGCTCGTGGCATGGCGTCAAACTTTTACCCTTAAAAATCTCGATAGGCGACGTTTAAAAAATTCTACAGGTGGCACTTTAAAAAAATGTTTTTTTGGTTTTCGTTTTTATTTTTATTTATTTTATAATTTTTAACACTGAAAAAAAAAAAAAAAATTATCACTTTTATTCCTATTACAAGGAATGTAAACATCCCTTGTAATAGAAAAAAGCATGACAGGTCATCTTATATATGAGATCTGGGGTCAAAAAGACCTCAGATCTCATATTCAGGCTTAAATGCAAAAAAAAAAAAAAGAAAAAAAAAAAAAAAACCTTAGTTAGACTTAACGGTAAACGTATTTATACGAGTCTTTCAGGACAGCACTTGGAGAGAGCGCAGCTCCACCCACTTTCCCAGGAAACACTGCAGTCACTTTAAATTCCGCCCACTTCCACCATGACCTCAGTTGTTAACGAGTACCTCCGGACATGCTGGAATTAGATAAGCAAAACATAGCAACTATACACGTTAGTATTTATACATAGTATTTATACATCGTCCTTTAAAAACCAAAGGGAGGGTTATCGGTGCTGTCCTGAAAGACTCGTAGAAATACCGTTACCGGTAAGTCTAACTAAGGTTTTCTCACCTCGTCTTTCAGGACAGCACTTGGAGATGATAACCGAGTACTTACTCTAGGGTGGGACCACCGCTTGCAGGACCTTCCTGCCAAACGATTGCTCCGCTGCTGAGAGCAAATCCATTCTGTAGTGGCGAGTGAATGTGGAAAAACTCGTCCACGTGGCTGCCTTGCAGATATGTTCTGGTGAAGCCCCAGCTCGTTCCGCCCAGGATGTTGCCACTGCCCTTGTTGAATGAGCCACCACTCCAGTGGGAGGTTCCATATCCATAGCCTTGTAAGCTTCATGAATAGCCATACGAAGCCACCTGGCCAAGGTGCTCTTAGAGGCTCTATAGCCCTTCCGAGACCCTGAGAACAGCACAAAAAGAGAATTGTCCTTTCTAAATTCGCTAGAAATCTCCAGATAATGTACTAAACATCTTCTAACATCTAGGGTATGAAAATCCTTTTCTTTCGGACCCGATGGAACTGGACAGAATGTAGGTAGAACTATCTCCTGTGTTCTATGAAATGCTGATGCTACTTTTGGTAAAAAGCCTGGATCTGTCCTTAATACAACCCTATCTGGAAAGATATTCAAAAACGGTTCAGTAATAGATAGTGCTTGGAGCTCACTGACTCTCCTAGCAGAAGTGATTGCTACTAGCAACACCAGTTTCAACGTCCAAAATTTAAGTGAGGCTTCTACTGGAGGTTCAAAGGGTCTTTTTGTCAGACCTCTCAGAACAACCGATAAATCCCATTTGGGAAAAAACTTAAAAGGTACCGGCCTAGCCCTGGCTAAAGCCCTAAAAAACCTAATTATATAAGGATCCAGAGATAACCTCTTCTCTAGAAAAACAGAAAGTGCAGCAACCTGAGATTTTAGGGTGCTGGCTGCCAGACCCTTGTCCATCCCATCCTGCAAAAATTCCAGGACTGAAAAATTATTTAAAGGAAGACTACCCTTGGACTCACACCAAGAATTAAAAACTTTCCAGGTTTTAAAGTAAATGGCCCTGGTGACTTGTTTTCTACTACTAAGTAAAGTGTTAACTAAACGCCTGGATAACCCTTTACCTCTTAGGATTTGTTCCTCAGTAGCCAACCCGCAAGCTTCAGGTGATGTGCGTCTGGATGAATAAGAGGACCCTGGAACAGTAGGTCCCTCCTGACTGGTAGTAGCCAGTGAGCCTCTATCGCTAGGTCCAACAGGCCCGAAAACCAGGGCCTCTTGGGCCAAAATGGGGCAACTAAGATTAGCGTTGTCCTCTCCTCCCGCAGTTTCTTGAGAACCAATGGTATCATCTGAACTGGGGGAAAGGCGTAACACAAACGGAAGGACCAACGCTGGACTAGCGCATCTAGTCCTTCCGCTTGGTCCAACCTGTTGAGGGAGAAAAACCGCGGGACCTTTGCATTGGCTTGAGATGCAAATAAGTCTATCTGGGGAGTTCCCCACCTGTCTACCAACTCCTGAAAGACTTCTTGGTTTAAACTCCATTCGGACTCCAGAACCCTCTTCCTGCTTAAAAAGTCCGCCAGATGGTTCAGGTTGCCCTTCAGGTGTACCGCAGTCAGGGACGCAACATTTTCCTCTGCCCAGTACAGGATTTGTAAAGCTAGGCCCAAAAGACACTTGCTTCTCGTGCCCCCTTGCTTTGAAATATATGCCACTGCTGTGGCATTGTCGATAGGATTTGGACGTGTTGTCCTTGGACAGACTGGCTGAAGGCCCCTAGCCCCAGAAAAATGGCTCTTAGCTCCCTCCAGTTGGAGGACCTCCTGGAATCCTCCCTGGACCATGACCCCTGGGTCATCTGACCCTCGAGATGGGCGCCCCAACCCCAGGAACTTGCGTCCGTCGTAAGGATCCTTGTTGTGGGGAAGGACCACAACAGACCCAGACTCAGGTTTGCTCGAGTCCTCCACCACCACAACCTCCTTTTTACCTGAGATGGAATCCTGAACTGCTTTTCCAGCGACTCCCCGAAAGTCCAGTTTCGTAGGATTGCCTGCTGAAGATCCCTTGCATGGAGGCGGGCCCACTGAACTGCTGGTATAGAAGCGGTGAGCAGACCCAGGGTGGACATTGCTGTCCTGACGGTCACTGGCAGGTTTGTCTGTACTGCTTTTACCGCCCCTTGTATCTTGATTATTTTTTCCTCTGGCAGGAAAATCTTTCCCTGGACCGAGTCTATGGAATAACCCAAAAAAACTATCACCTGAGATGGAACCAAGTTTGATTTTTTCAGATTTAGGACCCAGCCCAGATCCTCTAGATGGGTCTGAGTCCTCCTCAGGTCTCTGAATAACCGATCCTCTGATTTGGCAAACAGAAGGAGATCGTCCAGATATGGGACAAGAGACACCCCCTCCAGTCTGAGAGGTGCTATTGCCTCCGCCACGACCTTCGTGAAAACCCTGGGGGAGGAGGAGAGGCCGAAGGGAAGGGCTCTGAACTGAAAGTGCCTCACCCCCTTCTCTGTTCTTAACGCTAGGCGTAGATAGCGTTGTGATGAGGCTCTTATTGGGATATGCAGATATGCATCCCTCAGATCTATTGAGGCCAGAAAGCATCCTGCTGGAAGCAGCTTTCTTACCGAATAGATGGAGTCCATCCGGAATTTTTTGTACCGAATAGACCTGTTTAGAATTTTTAAGTTCAGGATTAATCTGAACCTTCCTGACGACTTCCTCACTAAAAACACGTGGGAGTAACACCCTAGACCTTCCTCTTGCTGTGGTACAGGAGTGATCACCTTTTGTTGAAGGAACTCCTCTATCAAGGACATCATTGCCAGAGCTTTTTCCCTGTCCCGGGACAACTCGGTTATGTAGAAACGAGACGGTGGATTCTCCGAAAATTCCAGTGCGTATCCCTCCGAGATAACTTTCAGGACAAACGCACTGGACGTTGCCTCTTTCCACTGAGGAAGAAACAACTGAAGACGTCCTCCCACCGCCGGGAGGATGTCATTGTGATTTTGCGGGTTGGCTGGGGGAACGAAATAGTACCCCAGGCTTCCCTCGTCCCCTTTGGGGCTGCCAGGACTTTCCCCCTCTTTGTGTCTGTTTCGAACTTTGGGGCTGTCCAAAAGAACGAAAATTCTTTTTGTTTTGTGGAACTACTTTCTTCACTGGCAAAGCTTTTTTCCTGTCCGCTGTCCTCTCTAGAACTGCCTCTAGACCAGAACCAAAAACCAGGTCACCCTCAAAAGGTAGGCCACACAGCTTAATCTTTGAAGCTGCATCCCCTGACCAAGTTTTAACCCATAAGGCTCTCCTGGCCGAATTAATTAGGGCCGAGGAACGAGCCGACATCCTTACCGACTCTGCTGATGCATCTGCAATGTAACTCACAGCGTTCCCCAGAACCGGAAGAGAGTCAAGTAGTTCTCTGCGAGAAGTCCCTGCCTCAATATGGGCTTTAAGCTTGTCCAGCCAATGCTCCAGGTTCCTGGCTACTACCGTAGACGCCATAGCAGGTTTGAGGTTGGCTAGTGTTGAATCCCAAGCTTTCTTCAAAAGCGTCTCAGCCCTTTTGTCCATGGTATCCTTCAAGGTACCCATGTCCTCAAAGGCCAAGTCTGTGTTCCGTGAGACTTTAGAAAAGGCTGCATCAAGTTTGGGTTTTTTATTCCAGACTTGTGCTTCGTCCTCCTCAAAAGGAAATCTCCTTTTTAAAGATTTAGAAAAGAAGGGGGCCCTCTCAGGTTCCCTCCATTCCCTTTTAATAGCATCAGACAACACTTTGTGTACTGGGAAGGTTCTGTGCTTAATCTCATCTAAGCCCTGGTACATCTTGTCGTGTAACGACAACTGGGTCTTATCCTCCTTAATATTAAGGGTAGCATGAATCTGTTTCAGGAGATCATCTACCTCCTCTAATGACAATTTGTAGCGAGATGAGGATGCATCTTTCTCCTCATCCTCCTCTGCCTCAGACCCTGACACCACACTCCTAGGCTCCTCGTCCTCAGACTCACTAACTACCCCCCCTTGGGTACTAGTGGAGGCTCTAGGGGCTGACTGAAAGATCGGACGCTTGTCTAGGTAGGAACGGAAAGATTGAAATGTTTCCTGTAGTTCCTTCCTGAAGGAGGAAATTATCTCCTTGGGCTGTTCAGAGGGTGTACTAACAGAGGCTTCCTCTGTAATTACTGCAGCAATGCAAGCTTTGCATAAGGGTTTAACCCATGAACCCCTGAGGGACGTTTTGCAAATAGCACACTTCTTCTTAGGTGGGGGCAATGCAACATTAAGTTTTTCTTTGCATTTCTGAAAAACACAATAAACAAACAACCCAATGCTTAACTTTTTGTGTATCAGACAACAACCCCATTGACACCAACAGCAGTGAACAAAACAGACAAAATCCCACCACCGCTGTGTAAAACATGAAAGCATTACTCCCAAAGACATAACTAGGGAAAGAAATGCTGCAGGCTCCCCTCCCCCTAGAGGGGCAACAGGAGGGACACATATAGATCCCAGGCAACGTGGAAACCGCCGTCTCCTACCTGGGCCGGGCTGGTGCTTGTGGCTCCTGCTCCCGCCACCACTGCTGATTCCTCTTCTGGCTCCATTCTCCTTCAGAGTGCAGCAGCCGTCCGATCGTATTTTAAAACTCCCGGCAAACTCGTCGCCACGAGGCCCGGAAATGCACCGCCAAGGCCGCCTCCCCTCCTGCGCTCCAGCAGCTGGAACCGGAAGCTGCCGCGCGCCGCCGAAAGCTCTTCCCCCCCGGAAATGACGTCGCCCGCCACCCGGAACGGAACCTCGTGAACCCGGAAGAGGCACCTGACCTCTTCCCTCAGCCCACGCTGTCCGCCTATGGGGGAAGAAAAAACCCTCAGCGGCCTCTGCCCTCGCCGGACTCGAAGAGGGGAAAGCACCGAAGAACCCCCCACCCGTCAGGGGGGGTGCTGGGTCTGCCTGTGAGTATTAAATAACCGCCGCCGGTATGCCCAAGCCACCTCCACCTGGAGAGAGTACAGCACACCCCTGGTTCCCTGCAGCGCTTCCACCATGGCCGGAGGAAACACAACAACTGAGGTCATGGTGGAAGTGGGCGGAATTTAAAGTGACTGCAGTGTTTCCTGGGAAAGTGGGTGGAGCTGCGCTCTCTCCAAGTGCTGTCCTGAAAGACGAGGTGAGAAAAAAAAGTCAAAATGTAAACAAATTAAATGTCTCTTTAAGACGCTGGGCGGAAATGACGTTTTGACATCACTTCCGCCCAGCAGAGGTATGGGGACGGCTGAGGGACATTTTTTCCCTCAGTCGCATCCCCGGACAGCCAGCAAGAGGACCCGATCGCCTCCGCCGCTACCGACGGCTACGGTAAGCGGCGGAGGGCGCGGGAGAGCGGCGGGAGGGGGGGGGCACCCTCTCCCACCGCCGGTAACGGCGAACTCGCGGCGAATCCGCCCGCGATAACCGCCGTTATCGTTAACAGGACCGCCCCACGAAGAGATGGATATCTCGGTTGTGGCAGCAGCTGCTGCCGTTACCGAGATATCCATCTTCAAAAAAATGACGTCTTTGGACGTGGGGCTGGTCAGAAGTGGTTAATGATCATGGTATCACTGTGCTTGATTGGCCAGCAAACTTGCCTGACCTAAACCCCATATAGAATCTGTGAAGCATTGTCAAGAGGAAGATGAGAGACACCAGACCCAACAATGCACTTGAGCTGAAGGCCGATAACAAAAAAATCTGGGCTTCCAGAACACCTCAGCATTGTCACAGGCTGATCGCCTCCATGCCACGCCACATTGAGGGAGCAATTCATCCATAAGGAGCCCTGAACAAGTATTGAGTGCATACTGTACTGTACATGGACATACTTTTCAGTAAACCAACATTTCTGTATTAAAAAAAATAAAATAATTTAAGCCATAATCCTCACAATTAAAAGAAGGAAATTCTTGAAATATAATCGCCGTGTGTGCAACGCATCGATATATAAAAATAAGGTTTTTCACTTTTTGACTTGAATTACTTAAAGTGGTTGTAAACCCAAATTATTATTATTTTTTGTTTGTTTTTTTAATGTCACAATGTAGAGTATAAGATTTCCTATCATCTGTGCCCAGTCTTGTCACACAGAGTTAATCCAGCGCTGAGTAATCCTCTTTTAAAGTTCAGTGCAAATTAACCGGACTTCAGATAAAAACCTGCCAAATTAGGTTAAATCTGTTTTTGCTTTCAGTAACAGGTTATTTACATATCTAGCTTGGACATGTTTATGATAACAAGAGGTGATCCAAAGTTCATTGTATATTACTAGGATGTGTTATGATGTTATATCGCCTCATGTTATGATAAACAAAACATAACATATGATAAACATGTCCTAGCTATATTTGTAAATAACCTCTCACTCAAAGCAAGAAGAGAAAAAACGGACTTTTGATTTAGGCAGGGTTTTATCTGGAAGGCTGTTCATTTTCACTGAACATAAGAGGATTTCTCAGATCTGGATTAACTCTGTGTGGCAAGACTGGCACAGACGATAGGAAATCTTATACTCTACATTGTGACAACAAAAAAAAAAAAAAATTGGGGGGGTTTACATCCACTTTAAATAAATACATTTGATGATTTTCGAATTTTATGAGATGCACCTGTATATGAATGGAGTACAGGTTGTAGAAGATATATATATGAATGTAGTACAGGCTGTAGATGGTATAGATGCATAGAGAGCAGGCTGTAGATCAGGGGTCTCAAATGGTCGGCCCTTCAGCTGTTGTGGAACTACAAGTCCCATCATGCCTCTGCCAGTGGGAGTCATGCTTGCACGATCAGCCTTGCAATGCCTCATGGGACTTGTAGTTTAGCAACAGCTGGAGGGCCGTCGGTTGGAGACCCCTGCTGTAGATGCATGGAGAGCAGGCTGTAGATGGTATATTTGAATGTAGTGAAGGCTGTAGATGGTAAAGATGAATGTAGTGAAGGCTGTAGATGGTAAAGATGAATGTAGTGAAGGCTGTAGATGGTAAAGATGAATGTAGTGAAGGCTGTAGATGGTAAAGATGAATGTAGTGAAGGCAGTAGATGGTAGAGATGCATGGAGAGCAGGCTGTAGATGGTATACATATGCATGGAGAGCAGGCTGTAGATGGTATGGATGCATGGAGAGCAGGCTGTAGATGGTATGGATGCATGGAGAGCAGGCTGTAGATGGTATGGATGCATGGAGAGCAGGCTGTAGATGGTATGGATGCATGGAGAGCAGGCTGTAGATAGTATGGATGCATGGAGAGCAGGCTGTAGAAGATATGGATGCATGGAGAGCAGGCTGTAGAAGATATGGATGCATGGAGAGCAGGCTGTAGAAGATATTATTCAAAAAGATGGAGCAGATTTAAACGTTTTATTTCAGACAAATTATGAGGGATAGAAGCACGTTCTGTACATCACTGGAAGGAGGAAGGTTCGGCATTGTATGGTCCTTGAGGTTGTATGCACTCAACATGAGCTCCATGCGTTACATGAAAGGCAACAAAACAGTAGACCATTTCCTGCCACACATGAATCAACTGGTCGCTAGCTATTGAATTTACAGCTTCACCAATTTGATGTCCAAGATCTTAAGGAGTAGCAGGCATATATGGGACAGACACCCTCTCTTTTATGAATGAATGAATGAATGAGAACTTGTATAGCGCGGCACATGCGAACTGAATCGCCTCTGGGCGCTTGTTGTTCCAGTCTCCTTTGATATCAAAAGAGAAGAGTCTTGACCTTTTTCTAAATGCTAGGTGGTTCTCCTCCAACCGAATGCTGGTTGGTAAAGCGTTCCATAGTCTGGGACCTTGGATCGCGAATCTTCTTTCTCCTTTGGATTTGAAGTTGGCTTTCGGAACCTGGAGCAGGTTCTGATTCGTGGATCGCAAAACGCGATTGGGATTATGCGCTTTTATTATTTCGCACAAATAAATGGGGGCATTCCCATGGACACATCTATGAGTAAGACAGAGAGCTTAAAAGCAATTCTGTCTTTAACTGGCAGCCAATGAAGGGCTCTCAGTGAAGGTGAGATGGATTCCCAGGGTTTTTTTTTTTTTTTATGTACCCCCACAGATAAACATTGCAGGGGATAGGGTCTGGTGACCTGAGAGGCCACAGACAACGAATAAGATCTTATTGTCCACCTCTTCCAATCCATCATCCTGGAATGATGTGGTATCCATAATGCCAAACCTCCAAGTGGAAGTGAGGCAAGGCACCAAATGAAGTCATTCAAATCTTCTTGAAGTTTGGGAAACAACCAGTTTTTAGAATGTCCAGATATAAAATTCCTATCACAGTTTGCTTGGTAAAAAAGATGGTTTCATAAACTTTTGCTTACAGAAATGGCTCAAAGCACATTCAGCTTCGTGTGAGTTTCTTTCCTGTTCCTTGCAGAGTCATAGATTTTCACTACCCCAAATTCTAACATTGCAGCAATTAAAGGGGTTGAAAAGGAAAAAAAGGTTTTCCCTAAATAGCTTCCTTTACCTCGGTGCAGTCCTCCTTCACTTATCTCATGCTTCCATTTTGCTTTTAAATGTCCTTATTTCTTCTGAGAAATCCTCACTTCCTGTTCTTCTGTCTGTAACTCCACACAGTAATGCAAGGCTTTCTCCCTGGTGTGGAGAAAGCTCTTGAGGGGGTGAGCAGGAGGGTCAGGATGCTCTCTAATTTGCAGATAGAGAAAGGAGCTGTGTGTTAGTGGGCATCCTGACACTCCTGCTCGCCCCCTCAAGAGGCTTTTTCCACACCAGGGAGAAAGCCTTGCATTACTGTGTGGAGTTTAAAAGCAAAATCGAAGGATGAGGTAAGTGAAGGAGGACTGCTCTAAAGGTAAAGGAAGCCATCTAGGGATTTTTTTTTTACCTTTACAACCCCTTTAACCTACCTTACAGAGAGAGGAAATATTCACTCATCCAAAAGAATAAGTTGTTCAGAAAAATGATCCTCTTCCATATCCAGCAGAATAGCAGTGCAGAATTTAAACCTCCTGTTATGGTTTGCCTGGATGCAATGCCTGCCGGAACTGCAACCTCTACAGCTTCATATGCAGACGGTTTTTAAGAAACATGCTGTACGGCTGTCTGAATGAAACTGCTGAGCAGCGTTTAATTTTTTATTTTATTTTTTGGACCTTTGAACCTTCCTCTATCCAGTGATGTGCAGAATGTGGCTTCTATACCTTAAAGTTTGTCTGAAATAAAAAAAAATGAAATTTGCTCAATCTTTTCGAATAACCCTGTACATGAAGGAGAGCAGGCTATAGAGGTGGTGTATGTTATGCACTGTGTGTTATTGTAGCCAAGTGTGTGGTCATGAATGCCAGTCATTCTGATGACACAAATGTATAGAAGGGTCAGTCATTCTCAGAGGAGCGTATAGAGGGGTCAGTCATTCTGATGACAGGAGTGTATAGAGAGATCAGTCAGTAAAATTATAGAAGTGTATAGAGGGGACAGTCACTGTGACAAGAGGAATGTATAGAGGGGTCAGTCATTTTTGACGACAGGAGTGTATTGAGAAGACAGTCCTTCTGACAAGAGGCGTGTACAGGTGATACTCTAAAAAATGTAATATCGTGCAAAAGTTCATTTATTTCACTAATGCAGGGCTTGACAAATTTGCTTGGAATCTAGGAGCCAACCAAAAAAGTAAGGAGCCAGGAAGGCGCCGCGTTCCGCCGGTCTTGCATGCAGAATCACGGAAACACAGGATACCCCAGCTGTGCCGCCCCAGGCAATTGCGACCTGGGATTGGTCTAACCCTTTACTAATGCAACTTAAAAAGGTGAAACTAATATATGTGATATACTTATTGCATGCAAAGCAAGGTAGTTCAAGCTTTGATTTGTCAGAAAATCAGAATATTACATGCAATCAATAAAACAAGGATTGTACACAAAGAACAATATCGGACCTCTGAAAAGTAGAAGCATGCATATGTGCTCAGGACTTGGTTTGGGCCCCTTTTGCAGCAATTGCTGCCTCAATGCGGCGTGGCATGGAAGCCTGTGGCACTGCTGAGGTGTTATGGAAGACCAGGATGCTTCAATAGCGGCCTTCAGCTCTTCTGCATTGTTCAGTCTCATGTCTCTCATCTTTCTCTTGGCAATGCCCCATATGTTCTCTATGGGGTTCAGGTCAGGTGAGTTTGCTGGCCAATCAAGCGCAGTAATCCCACGGTCATTGAACCAGGTTTTGGTGGTTTTGGCAGTGTGGGTAGGTGCCAAGTCCTTCTGGAAAATGAAGTCAGCATCCCCATAGAGCTCGTCTGCAGAAGGAAGCATGAAGTGCTCCAAAATCTCCTGGTAGAGACGGCTGCGGTGACCCTGGACTTAACCACTTAAGACCCGGACCAAAATGTAGGTAAAGGACCCAGACAGTTTTTGCGATTCGGCACTGCGACGCTTTAACTGACAATTGTGCGGTTGTGCGACGTGGCTCCCAAACAAAATTGGCATCCTCCTTTTCCCCACAAATAGAGCTTTCTTTTGGTGGTATTTGATCACCTCTGCGTTTTCTATTTTTTCGCTATAAACAAAAATAGTGCGATAATTTTGAAAAAATGCATCTATAAAAAAAACTTTTTTTCTCAGTTTCGGCCGATACGTATTCTTCTACCTATTTTTGTAAAAAAAAAAAATCTGCAAGCGTTTATCGATTGGTTTACGCAAAATGTATAGGGGATAGTTTTATTGCAGTTTTATTGCATTTTTATTTATTTTTTACTACTAATGGCGGCGATTAGCATTTTTTTTTCGTGACCACGACATTATGGTGGTCACATCGGACAATTTTAATTTTCACATAAAAAAAATGCTATATAAATGCATGGTTTACTGTGAAAATGACAATTGCAGTTTGGGAGTTAACCACTAGGGGGCTCTGAAGAGGGTTAAGTGTGACCTCATATGTGTTTCTAACTGTAGGGGGCGGGCTGGGGCTGGACGTGTGATGTCATTGATTGTCTTTACCTATATCAGGGAACACACGATCAATGACCGCGCCACAGTGAAGAACGGGGAAGCTGTGATCACACACACACACCTCTCCCCGTTCTTCAGCTCGGACCGGGTCGTGGGCGCGTGCCCGCGACCCAGGGCTGGGCACTTAAAGAGGACGTACAGGTACGTGCTTGTGCCCAGCCGTGCCATTCTGCCGACGTATATGTGCAGGAGGCGGTCCTTAAGTGGTCAATGAAGCACAGTGGACCAACACCAGCAGGTGACATGGCTCCCCAAATCAACACAGACTGTGGAAACGTCACACTGGACTTCAAGCATCTTGCAGTGTGTGCCTCTCCATTCTTCCTCCATACTCTGGGTCCCTGGTTTCTAAATGAGATGCAAAATTTGCTCTCATCAGAAAAAGAGGACGTTGGACCACTGAGCAACAGACCAGGTGTGTTTTTCTTTAGCCCAGGTAAGACGCTTCTGACATTGTTTGTTGTTCAGGAGTGGCTTGACAAGAGGAATACGACATTTAAAAACCGTCCAGGATCCGTCTGTGTCTGGTGGCTCTTGATGCACTAACTTCAGCCTCAGTCCACTCCTTGTAGAGTCCCCAACACTTTTGAATCGCCTTTTCCTGACAATCCTCTCCAGGCTGCGGCCATCCCTACTGCACATTTTTCCCTTCCACATAACTTTCTATTAATGTCCTTTGATGCAGCACTTTGGGAGCATCCGACTTCTTTTGCAATTACCTTTTGAGGGCTTTCCCTCCTTATGGAGGGTATCAATTATGGTTTTCTGCACAACCGTCATGTCTTTCCCATGATTGTGATTCCTACTGAACCAGACTGAGAGACCATTTACAAGGCTCATGGACACTTTGCAGGTGTTATGGCTTAATCAGCTGATTAGGGTGGGACACTTTGAGCCTAGAATATTGCACCTTTTCACAGTATTCTAATTTTCGGAGATTGTTGATTTGGGGTTTTCATGAGCTGTAAGCCATAATCATCACAAGTCTGACAAATCACGGCTTGAACTACCTTGCTTTGCATGTAATGAGTATTAGTTTTACCTTTTACGTTGCATTGGTGAAATAAATATACTTTTGCACGATATTCAAATTTTTCGAGTATCACCTGTATAGAGGGGTCAGTCAGTCTGGCGATAGGAATGTATAGAGAGGTCAGTGTGGTGACAGAAGTGTATAGAGAGGTCAGTGTGGTGACAGAAGTGTATAGAGAGGTCAGTGTGGTGACAGAAGTGTATAGAGAGGTCAGTGTGGTGACAGAAGTGTATAGAGAGGTCAGTACGGCAATGTATAGAGAGGTCAGTACGGCGACGGCAATGGATAGAGAGGTCAGTACGGCGACGGCAATGTATAGAGAGGTCAGTACGGCGACGGCAATGTATAGAGAGGTCAGTACGGCGACGGCAATGTATAGAGAGGTCAGTACGGCGACGGCAATGTATAGAGAGGTCAGTACGGCGACGGCAATGTATAGAGAGGTCGGTATAGTGATGGCAATGTATAGAGAGGTCGGTATAGTGATGGCAATGTATAGAGAGGTCAGTATAGTGATGGCAATGTATAGAGAGGTCAGTATAGTGATGGTAATGTATAGAGAGGTCAGTATAGTGATGGTAATATATAGAGAGGTCAGTATAGTGATGGTAATGTATAGAGAGGTCAGTATAGTGATGGCAATGTATAGAGAGGTCAGTATAGTGATGGTAATGTATAGAGAGGTCAGTATAGTGATGGGATTGTATAGAGAGGTCAGTATAGTGATGGGATTGTATAGAGAGGTCAGTATAGTGATGGGATTGTATAGAGAGGTCAGTATAGTGATGGCAATGTATAGAGAGGTCAGTATAGTGATGGTAATGTATAGAGAGGTCAGTATAGTGATGGTAATGTATAGAGAGGTCAGTATAGTGATGGGATTGTATAGAGAGGTCAGTATAGTGATGGCAATGTATAGAGAGGTCAGTATAGTGATGGCAATGTATAGCGAGGTCAGTATAGTGATGGCAATGTATAGAGAGGTCAGTATAGTGATGGCAATGTATAGAGAGGTCAGTATAGTGATGGCAATGTATAGAGAGGTCAATATAGTGATGGCAATGTATAGAGAGGTCGGTATAGTGATGGCAATGTATAGAGAGGTCGGTATAGTGATGGCAATGTATAGAGAGGTCAGTATAGTGATGGCAATGTATAGAGAGGTCAGTATAGTGATGGCAATGTATAGAAAGGTCAGTATAGTGATGGCAATGTATAGAGAGGTCAGTATAGTGATGGCAATGTATAGAGAGGTCAATATAGTGATGGCAATGTATAGAGAGGTCGGTATAGTGATGGCAATGTATAGAGAGGTCGGTATAGTGATGGCAATGTATAGAGAGGTCAGTATAGTGATGGCAATGTATAGAGGTCAATATAGTGATGGCAATGTATAGAGAGGTCAGTATAGTGATGGCAATGTATAGAGAGGTCAGTATAGTGATGGCAATGTATAGAGAGGTCAATATAGTGATGGGATTGTATAGAGAGGTCAGTATAGTGATAGAAGTGCATGGAGGAGGTCAGGCTCCCCTCACCCCCTATGATAACAAAGCCCATATCCGGCTACAGAGGGGAGGACAGGAAGGAGAGGACATACCAGGCGGGCAGCCTCGGCCCAGGTGCGGTCCTTCTTCTTCCTCTTGTCTTTCATGTTGGCATCTCATTGATGGTTCTGGTGACGTGGGGAATCCACGGGCACAGCAGACAATGGCTCGGCGTGACAAGAAGAGCAGAAGGGCCGCCGCGGCTCTGGCTCAGGAGGGGGCAGCGACACTACTCAGCTGACAGCTCTGGGATGCTCCCGTTCCCCCTCACAACAATACACACTGACGTCACTACGAATGGCGACCCGGAGATCTCGCGAGGAGAGAAGCGGCAGCGGAGGCAGTGGCGCAAATCTCGCGAGATCTCCGTGGTCAAGTAGCGCCTGGAATTCCAGTGAGCGGGGCCGGGGTTTCCCTGCGCGTATCTCCTCCCCCCTCCTCTCTTGCCTTCGACCGGATCCAGCCGGACACCCGCTCCTTCCTCTCCCTGCCCGCCACCACACAGCACTAAGAACCCCTGTAAAGGAGCGGGCCGGTCCCTGGAATTGGCTGCCGTTGTCCCGTGTGGTCAGGCTCAGTGAATGGAAGGAGGCGTGACCCCCATCTATAGCATGGAGAGCAGTGCTCTGAGCTGCCTGTACACTGACCTCCGGAGCTCAGGGGCTTCCATGGGATGATCTGGGAGGTTTGAACACACATGAGGGAGATTTACTAAACCTGGAGCGCTCATATTCTGGTGCAGCTCTGCCTGGTAGCCAATCAGCATCTAGCATCAGCTTGTTCAATTAAACTTTGACAATAAGCCCTGGTTCACATTAGTGTGATTGGCATGGCAAATCAGCGGGAATGGCACGGGCCTAACTGGTGCACCCCCTGCATTTGCCGCACCGATTTCCAAAAGTTGTTTCTGTACTCCTTTTGGTGATTTGGCAATGCAATTTTTATTGACATCTGTGCAGAAACCTGCTCAGGTGTCTCTGAAATTGGGACTGACGTGCAGGAATTAAATCAGGAATGAGTTTGTCTGAACTCGCACCATTTCATTCCTGCAATCAGCTCAGCAGAAGTGATCCTGGCAATCCACTTTCTAGCTTTAGTAAGTAAACCCCAGTATTCCAGACCAAGTCCTGTGATCATGGCCATGTGTGCAGAGTCTATGTTATTTCTCTCCTGGGGCCCAAAGCCTACAGCCAACCACTGAGATGAACTACAACACATATGTCAAATGAAGGGCCCTCGCAACCAGTTTTAAAACATGGCGGAACTCCACCACCTCTGGCTCTCACCCTCCACTCCTTCTCCCTGCTGTCATTTGTACACACTGAAGCCTTTGGTGTTTACAAGAGACCGCTTTTTCTCTCAGCGATTCCTGGATGTCACAGATCCCTGCACACCCTCACAGAAGATCTCCAGATAGAGAGAACGATCTCCCTACACACCCTCAGGGAAGATCTTCAGATAGAGAGAGATATCCCTACACACTCTCACAGAAGATCTTCAGATAGAGAGAATGATCTCCCTGCACACCCTCAGGGAAGATCTCCAGATAGAGAGAGATCTCCCTACACACCCTCACAGAAGATCTCCAATAGAGAGAGCAATCCCCCTGCACACCCTCACAGAAGATCTACAGATAAAGAGAGCGATCTCCCTGCAGAGCCTCACAGAAGATATCCAGATAGAGAGAGCGATCTCCCTGCACACCCTCACAAAAGATCTACAGATAAGGAGAGTGATCTCCCTGCAGAGCCTTTACAGAAGATCTTCAGAGAGAGAGAGAGCGATCTCCCTGCAGAGCCTCACAGAAGATCTCCAGATAGAGAGAGCGATCTTCCTGCACACCCTCACAGATCTCCAGATAGAGAGAGTGATCTCCCTGCACACCCTCACAGAAGATCTACAGATAAAGAGAGCAATCTCCCTGCAAAGCCTCACAGAAGATCTCCAGATAGAGAGAGAGAGATCTCCCTGCACACCCTCACAGAAGATCTCCAGATAGAGAGAGCGATCTCCCTGCACACCCTCACAGAAGATCTCCAGATAAAGAGAGCGATCTCCCTGCAGAGCCCCACAGAAGATCTCCAGAGGGAGAGAGCGACTCCCTGCACACCCTCACAGAAGATCTCCAGATAGAGAGAGCGATCTCCCTGCACACCCTCACAGAAGATCTACAGATAGAGAGAGCGATCTCCCTGCACACCCTCACAGAAGATCTCCAGATAGAGCGATCTCCCTGCACACCCTCACAGAAGATCTCTAGATAGAGAGAGCGATCTCCCTGCACACCCTCACAGAAGATCTCCAGATAGAGAGAGCGATCTCCCTGCACACCCTCACAGAAGATCTCCAGATAAAGAGAGCGATCTCCCTGCAGAGCCTCAGAAGATCTCCAGAGAGAGAGCGAAACCCCCTGCACACCCTCACAGAAGATCTCCAGATAGAGAGAGCGATCTCCCTGCACACTCTCACAGAAGATCTCCAGATAAAGAGAGCGATCTCCCTGCACACCCTCACAGAAGATCTACAGATAGAGAGAGCCATCTCCCTGCACACCCTCACAGAAGATCTCCAGATAAAGAGAGCGATCTCCCTGCAGAGCCTCAGAAGATCTCCAGAGAGAGAGCGAAACCCCCTGCACACCCTCACAGAAGATCTCCAGATAGAGAGAGCGATCTCCCTGCACACTCTCACAGAAGATCTCCAGATAAAGAGAGCGATCTCCCTGCACACCCTCACAGAAGATCTACAGATAGAGAGAGCCATCTCCCTGCACACCCTCACAGAAGATCTCCAGATAGAGAAAGCGATCTCCCTGCACACCCTCACAGAAGATCTCCAGATAGAGAGAGCGATCTCCCTGCACACCCTCACAGAAGATCTCCAGATAGAGAGAGCGATCTCCCTGCACACCCTCACAGAAGATCTCCAGATAGAGAGAGCGATCTCCCTGCACACCCTCAGAGAAGATCTCCAGATAGAGATCTCCCTGCATAGCACCTTAAACCCTCCACTCTACAGAGCGAACCTCTGCACATAGCATACTCCTCAACTCATGTATACCGCTCCTTCCCCACTCCTTCCCATTTAAAACAATGGGAAACTGCGGCGCTATCCTGCCACTGCGGCTCCTGCCCCAGTGTGAAAGGGGCCTTAAGCTATCCAAATTGTGCACAATTGGCAATTTTCCCTCCCTGGTGTTATGTGACACAAACTTAGTGTTACAAGGTCTCAAGTGTGAATGGAGAGCAGGTGTGTTCTGACTGGGGGGTGGGGGTGGGACTAACTGGGGGAGGAGACCAATCAGTGTTCCTATATACAATGAACACATGAGCTGTCTCCTCTCCTCTGACAGGATGTGGATTTGTGTGTTTACACACAGATCCATGTTCCTGCCCTGTCACAAGCAATCGCGGGTGCCCGGCTGTACAGCTGCCGTGATTCCGCAGGGGAGCCGTTCTGCCGCCGTTAAACAGTGGCAGGCGGTTGGCATGTGGTTAATGGCTGTGTGTTGAGTTATTTTGAGGGGACAGCAAATTGACACTGTTATACAAGCTGTACACTCACTACTTTACATTGTAGCAAAGTGTCATTTCTTCAGTGTTGTCACATGAAAAGATAGAATAAAATATTTACAAAAATGTGAGGGGGGTGTACTTACTTTTGTGAGATGCTGTGTATATTGAATGTGGACTTTGTGCGTTTGACATACTGTTTTTATGCAAAGCGCTGCACATGTCCTAAATCAACTCAAAGGGCAGCAGTAGATCCCAGGAGAGTTATTGTGCAGTTTTTTTTAAGCTGTGTGAATAAAGCCTTTGAAGTGGTAAAAATATATATATATATTACAGCTATTTTATTGACATATATTTTGTATATCAGTCATTAGACGTGGTGGCTGCATTTGTTTTTGTTTTTTTAGGCTCTTCCCCTCTGTTATCACTTAGGAAACTGGCCAGTAACACACATTCTGTATTATAGAACGCTCCCACTCTGGAGGAAGGAGAAACTGAGACATCTTTGGACAGCAGCATTGTTAATCTTGGGGGGGGGGGGGGGGGGAGAGAGTGTTAGATGTACTAGCAGATTTAGATAGGCTAACAAATTGAAGCCAAACTCCAGCTAACACTGCAGTTACACAAGCAGTTAGAGCAACAGTTGTGTTCCTTTTGGGATAAAGATTCTAAATAAAAGCTGATCATAGTAAGAACCTCTGTCAGTGTTAAATGGTTTGTCTCATCGCTGTAATTGTTACATGTGCAGGACTTATTGGCTGGATAACCAGGGGAAAATAACCAGGTAAGTTTAAGGCTCCTTACACACGGAGCGGTCCGTTTTTCGGTCCGCTCCGTGTGTCCGTCAGCTCAGCGGGGGGGGTCTCCGCTGAGCTGTCGGGCGGACTGGGCGGCCCCCGCACACTGTGCAGGGACCGCCCCGTCTCTCCTCCGCTCTCCCCTATGGGGAGTCGGATGGAAACGGACCGTCTGTCCGTTTGCATCCGATCCGTTTGGCCGGACGAAAGAAAAATAGGACATTCTTCCGTCTGCAAAAACGGATGCGGATCTGGCGGACGTTAGCGGATGCATCATCCGCTAACGGATCCGCTCCCATAGGGACCCATTACAAGTCCGTAAACGGACTTGTAATGAACGGACGAACGGTCCGCTGGTGTGAAAGGGGCCTAATACTGCTTTATTCTATTTGTATGCCAGGAACCGCTGCTGCACATTTTTGTAACAAATTTCCCCCATTTTTCTTCACGTCCTGGAACAGATTAGATGACCTAAACATGTCTAAAGGACATGTTTAGGTCATTTAACCACTTAAAGACCCCCGCACGCACATATACGGCCACAACATGGCTCGTACAGGCACAAGGGCGTAAATTTACGTCCCCGCCTGAGTGCGGTTCGGGGGTCCCATCGGGACCCCCTCCGCGGCGTGCGGGGGTCTCCCTACCTCTGGGAGCGATCCGGGATCTGCGGGCGGATGTCCGTGATATCCGCCCCCCCGCGATCGCTCCCAGCCAATGGGAGCGCGCTCCCAGCCTGTCACTTCCTCCTCCTGTGTTTACACAGGAAGGAGGAAATGATGTATTCTCCCATCGCAGCGCTGTTTCCCAGCGCTGCTGATGAGAGAAGACATCACAAGTAAGTGTGCACCAACACAACACTGACACACACTCACATAGGCATATTAACCCCTTGGGATCGCCCCCCCCCCACCCCCCTGTCACAGTGTTACTGAATGCAGTGATTTAATCACTGCATTTAGTGTCAGTGTGACAGGCACTGTAAAAAACAGTTAGTGTTAGGTTCAGGATAGCCCCCCCACCCCCCCTAATAAAGTTTTAACCCCCTGATCACCGCCCTAGTTAACCCTTTCACTCCCTATTGCCAGCGTCGCTAAGCGATCATTTTTCTGATCGCTGTATTAGTGTCGCTGTTCCCGCTAGGTAGCTATTTTTTTTTATTGCGATTTTTTTTTTTTACTAAAGACATGTGGCTAAATAAATTTTGGCCTAAATGTTTGACTAAAATTTAGTTTATTTGATTTTTTTTTAACAAAAAGTAAAAAATAGTGTTTTTTTTTCAAAAATGTCGCTCTATTTTTGTATATAGCGCAAAAATTAAAATCGCAGAGGTGATCAAATACCACCAAAAGAAAGCTCTATTTGTGGGAAGAAAAGGACGCAAATTTTGTTTGGGAGCCACGTCGCGCACGACCGCGCAATTGTCTGTTAAAGCGACGCAGTGCCGAATCGCAAAAACACCTTGGGTCATTTACCAGCGTATTGGTCCGGGTTTTAAGTGGTTAATCTGTTCCAGGACGTGAAGAAAAATGGGGGAAATTTGTTACAAAAATGTGGCAGCGGTTCCTGGCATACAATCAGCTTCTATCTTCAACTTGTTAAAGCAGAACTAAACCCTCTTATTCTTTACAGCCAAAGAAGCTGCTGCCTTAGGGTCCTTTCACGCAGGTGGCATCAGTTCAGTTACTTTATTGGGCTAAGGAGAAACCGATGATTACGGATTCAGTTTGCACTTTAGTTCTGTTTACAGCAGTCCACATTCATTTGCCAATTTTTTTTAGGAAACTAACCATATGTGTCTAAAAACAGACATAAACAGAAAAGGGACGACATCCATTTAGATCCCGTTAACCACTTGTTTACTGGGCACTTATGCCCCCCTCCTGCCCAGGTGATATTTCAGCTTCCGGCACTGCGTCGCTTTAACTGACAATTGTGCGGTCGTGCGACGTGGCTCCCAAATAAAATTTACGTCCTTTTTTCCCCACAAATAGAGATTTCTTTTGGTGCTATTTGATCACCTCTGCGGTTTTTATTTTTTGCGCTATAAACAAAAAAGAGCGACAATTTTGAAAAAAAAATACAATATTTTTTACTTGTTGCTATAATAAATATCCCAATTTAAAAAAAAAAAAAAACACTTTAGTTTAGGGCGATACGTATTCTTCTACATATTTTTGGTAAAAATAAATAAAAAATAATCGCAATAAGCGTCTGGTTTGCACAAAATGTATAGTGCCTACAAAATAGGGGACAGAATTATTATTTTTTATTTATTTTTTTACCAGAAATGGCGGAGATCTGCGATTTTTATTGGGACTGTGACGTTATGGCGGACACATCGGACACTTTTGACACATTTTTGGCGTCATTCACATTTATACTGCGATCAGTGCTATAAAAATGCACTAATTACTGTATAAATGTGATTGGCATTGAAGGGGTTAACACTAGGGCGTGAGGAAGGGGTTAAATGTATTCCCTGCATAGTGTTCTAACTGTGGGGGGAGGGGGGGTGACCGATCTGTGTCCCTATGTACAAGGAACACAGATCGGGCTCCTCCTCTCCAGAGACAGGACGCTGTCCCTGTGTAAAAACGGCAATGAGAGATGATCTATGAGATCATCTCTCATTCGCCACAGATCGCATCGCAAACGGCCACTCTGATTGGTCGTTCGCGGCGATCTGTGATTGGCTGTGTCCAAGGGACACGGCCAACACAGTGTTTCCCCGCAGTGCGCTCTGGAGCACGCGAAGGGAAGCTGCTAGTGATAAGCCGTCAATTGACGGCTTGTTGACAATTTAGATCCGCGCTAAAGCCGTCATTCAGCTATAGCGCGGATCTCAAGTAGTTAAATTGATAAGGTCACAGCCTTGTTCCAGTCTATAAAACTAGATCTTTCCGAACATGGATTTAGGCAGATTTAAATGGATGATCATTTACATCTTCCTGACAATAGACATACATTGTGGTTTGGTCCAGTTCAGTCCAGAGTGAAGGCCTGTGTGAAAGAGCGCTTATTCTCTGTTTTATCTGCAGTCGCTATTGAGCTCTGTATACATGATTAGAGATGAGCCCGAACATATGGGGCGTTGGCCGAAGATTAGAGAGCCGTGGAACGCCCCATAATGCACTGCGAGATCGCAGTGCATTGCTGTATGATGATTGGCCAAAGCATGCACCTGACCTGCATGCTTTGGCCAATCACAGTGCGCTCTGCTGAGGGAGCCATAATTGGCCTAAGGCAGGGTGCCTTTGGCCAATCATGGCTCAGGGGGACCAAGTCCACGCCCCACACTATATAAAGCTGCTTTCACGGTGGCCCTGTGTAGTGTTGTTGGCATTGACTGAGATCTAGCTTGAGTTTGATTAAGCAGGCAGGTTATTCAGTTAGTGGCAGTGTATTTGATATATATATATATATATATTAGGGATTTCCTGATACTAGTATCGGTACCGCTTGTACTCGGGGGAAATGCTCCGATGCCTCAGCCGATACCTGGGCAGGCAGGGCAGTTGCAAGTCTTCTCCCCCGTGCTGTCTTTCCCCCGTGCTGTGCTGTCTTTCCCCCATGTTCCGTGCTGTGCTCTCTTTGCCCCATGTTCCGTGCTGTCCTCTCTTTCCCCCGTGTTCCGTGCTGTCCTCTCTTTCCCCCGTGTTCCGTGCTGTCCTCTCTTTCCCCCGTGTTCCGTGCTGTCCTCTCTTTCCCCCGGGGGGATGGAACACGGGGGAAAGAGAGGACAGCACGGAACACGGAAAGAGAGGACAGCACGGAACACGGGGGAAAGAGAGGACAGTACAGAAGACGGGGGAAAGAGAGGACCGCACGGAACACGGGGGAAAGAGAGGACAGCACGGAACACGGGGAAGTGTTCCATGCTGTCCTCTCTTTCCCCCGTGTTCCGTGCTGTCCTCTCTTTCCCCCGTGTTCCATGCTGTCTTTCCCCCCGTGTTCCATGCTGTCTTTCCCCCCGTGTTCCGTGCTGTCTTTACCCCCCTGTTCCGTGCTGTGCTCTCTTTCCCCCGTGTTCCGTGCTGTCTTCTATTTCCCCCGTGTTCCGTGCTGTCCTCTTCCCCCCCCCCCCCCGTGTTCCGTGCTGTCCTTTCTCCCCCTCAATTTGTCAGGATGGAGAGCGGAGGTAGGAGCCGCTAAACCCGGCTCCTATGTTTTCAGAATGAACAGAGTCAGTGATCACTGACTCTGTCCATTTAAATAACTGAGCATCGTAACCTGTGTTCCATTCTTAGCTGAAGCTGCAGAGAACGGGACTAGGGAATCTGTGTCCTTAGTCTCTTTCTCTGTCTTAAAGGGAAGATGTCAGAGGTCTGTTAAGACCCCTGATATCTCTCCAAAGACCCCCAACAGGGCTAATAAAAGGAAAAAAAAATGCAATAAATATTTTTTTTTTTTAAATAAATAAAAATAAAATGTAAATAAAAAAAAAACACACTGACAATTCACCCCCCCCCCCTAAAAAACACAAAATGGCGAGTACTTGAGAAATACAGGGGTCCATGAAGTATTTCCCTTTACTCACGTACCAGTGGAAGGGGCAACAGAAAAGGCCTATCCCTACTTTATCCTCAGAAACGATCTCCATTACAAAGTAACCTCCGATGAGGGACAAGAGCTCGAAAAAACTGGTTGTGCCTTCATCATACACCCAAAAAGTCCTGGATTACTCTCACTCTCATCTTCTGGGGGGGGGGGATATGTGACAGGGTACACAATTCTGTGTATGTCAGTGAGAGGTTGGAAAGGTCAGCTTTCCCTGTCTGGGAAGGAGTTAAGCCTGGCCAACAGGTAAACCTCCTCTCTCTCCCTATTAATTAGCCTACACCTGATAGTGACTGGGGAGAGTGAGAGCTCAGTCTGTCCATCCAGCGCAGCATGGATCTCACACTGAGCTCTCACTCTCCCCAGTCACTATCAGGTGTAGGCTAATTAATAGGCAGAGAGAGGAGGTTTACCTGTTGGCCAGGCTTAACCCCTTCCTAGACAGGGAAAACTGACCTTTCCAACCTCTCACTGACATACACAGAATTGTGTACCCCGTCACATATCCCCCCCCAGAAGATGAGAGTGAGAGTAATCCAGGACTTTTTTGGTGTATGATGAAGGCACAACCAGTTGTTCGAGCTCTTGTCCCTCATCGGAGGTTACTTTGTAATGGAGGTTTCTGAGGATAAAGTAGGGATAGGCCTTTTCTGTTGCCCCTTCCACTGGTACGTGAGTAAAGGGAAATACTTCATGGACCCCTGTATTTCTCCACTCCACTTCAGGTTCCCCTTGTTCCCCCATCACAGGGGGCTGTAAAAGAGCATGGAAATTAGGGAAATTCCTTTCTATTATCAAAGGATATGGTAGACGAGGAACTTCCACTGCTACGATCCTTACCAAACTGCCCTGTACTAACACCCCTATGTTGGCAGTAGGATACCGCACGGTACACCCATGAATACACAATACCCCCACGGTTCTATGCTTCTGAATTCAACAAGGTTTTACCAATTTACTGGTTACCAGAGTCAGGGCACTGCCAGAGTCCACCAGGGCCACTGTCTCTTGTTTGTCCAGCAGGACAGGTACTCGGAAGGTATGTGCCCCTTCTACCAGGCCTGCTAAACAAATGAGTCCACAAAAGTCTGAGGAATCTTCTAATCTCCCTAGTCCACACTGCATTGGCTCAGGAAGGTTGGGGCATCTTGCCCTGACATGTCCTTTGGCACCATACTCAAAACAAGTTATGGAGTTTCTCCTAGGGTGGTCCTCTTTCCCAGGGTTTTGACTTCTAAAGTATGTTTTCGGATCCCGATCCGAAGACTGCTTCCAATCCACTCTTCCAGTCTCTCAGTCTCTGTAATTTCCCACTCGATCTACTGAGAGATTGTTCCAAATCTTTGGCAGACAGATATCGCTCCACTTGTGCGATCATGCTATCACAGTCCGTGGGGTTTCCCTGAGTGACCCACTCCCGGAGGCCATTTGGAAGCTCTCTTACGTAACGGTCAAGTACAAGCGTTTCTATGATTCGTGCAGGGGTTTGAACATCTGGTTTGAGCCACTTCTGAGCCAGATGATATAAGTCAAACATCTGGGATCTTGGCGCTTTTCCTTCCTTGAATCTCCAATTGTAGAAACACTGGGCCCTCACTGTGGCAGTCACCCCTAAGCGAGCCAGGATCTCTGCTTTCAGTTTGGGATAGTCTGCAGTCACCTCCTCATCCAGGTCAAAATAGGCTTTCTGTGCTTCTCCCAGGAGGAAGGGTGCAATGATTCCGGCCCACTGTTCTGGAGGCCAGCCTTCTCGGGTGGCGGTCCGTTCGAACACCAGCAGATAAGTCTCCACATCATCATCAGGGGTCATTTTCTGCAGACAGCTGCTTGCACGTATTTGGCTTACCCCCCTTGCTGGTGGGTTAGGAGACCCTTGTGCAGTCATCTGTTCCAGGGTTGCTTTGAGAATAGCATGATCTGCCTTTTGTGCTTCAACCAAAGCCTCCATCTGCAAAGCCAGGAGCCTGTTGGTCTCTTGTTGCGCAGCAGCTGAGGCAGCTACCTGTCTATTAGTCTCTTGTTGCGCTGCAGCTACCTGCCTATTAGTCTCTTGCTGCACAGTGGCAGCTTGTAATAGGGCTTTTTACCGTATTTTCCATTTTATGGGTCCTGTACCTTTAAGGCCACTGTAACTGTAAATTGGCCGGTACAACAACGGAGATCCCACTGCTGCCATCACTTGTGATAAAGTCGCAGAAATAGCGGTAAATGTAGTGTAGCAAAGTCACTGGTCTTCAGGCAGAAATAGCAATAAATATGGCTTTATTGCATCCAACAGAAAAATAATACAAATAAAAAGGCCTACTCCAACTTAGGAGGCTGACTAAACAGTAGTGTCTCTCACTACCTCTTACTGGAGGGGCTATTCCGGCCTCCAGTATAAAACAAACAAAGTAACAGTCCGAATAAACCATTTATTTCTGACAGACCTTATTCCTCAGATATGCAGACAGCCTCCAGTCTGTCCATCCAGCGCAGCATGGATCTCACACTGAGCTCTCACTCTCCCCAGTCACTATCAAGTGTAGGCTAATTAATAGGGAGAGAGAGGAGGTTTACCTGTTGGCCAGGCTTAACCCCTTCCCAGACAGAGAAAGCTGACCTTTCCAACCTCTCACTGACATACACAGAATCGTGTACCCTGTCACAATATATATATATATTTTTTTTAATACACTGCCTGAATATAGAGTAAACACTGAATATACGTCTATGTTAAATGGAGAGTATATATAAATAAAAACAGTCTAGTGTGTATTCCGTGGTGTACTGTTTCTAAGGCCATATGCACACGATCGAACATGTCCGCTGAAACTGGTCCGCAGACCAGTTTCAGCGGACATGTTCGATCGTGTGTATGGCCTATCGGACCGTTTTCCAGCGGACAAAAGTTTCCAAACATGCTTAGAAACCTGTCCGCTGGAAACCTGTCCGTCGGACATGTTCGATGGTTAGTACACTAAATCATCGGACCAAAATCCTGCGCATGCTCAGAATCAATTTAACGCATGCTTGGAAGCATTGAACTTTGTTTATTCATCACGTCGTGTTCTACGTCACCACGTTTTGGTCCGAGGGGATTTTGGTCCGATGGTGTGTACGCACATCAGACCAACAGACCACTTCAGCCTGGTCCGATGAAAACGGTCCGTCGGACATGTTTCATCGGACATGTCTGATCGTGTGTACGTGGCCTTATACACTTCAGGTGGTGTACACAGTATCTAATGCAGTGTGTGCAGTTTCTACTACACTTCTGGTGGTGTACACAGTATACAGTACAGTGCAGCCGTTGTACACTTTCTAATCCACTTCAGGCGGTGTACACAGTATCTAATACAGTGTAGTGTGGTGTTGCAAAACAAAAAATACATCATGTCCGGAAGGCCACTAAGGAGAGGCAGACGCTCACAGGCCACTAAAAGAGGGCAAGCAGCCTCTGTGTCTACAGTCAACAATGGTGGTCGTGGACATGGTGCATCCTTTTGCTGCTGCTGGCCGTGTTATTGAGCCACAACATGCAGAAGCGTTGGTGGAGTGGATAACCCAGGCTCAGAGTAGTTTGCTTTCCAACGCAACTGCCAAAGCGGCCCATTCCACTGGCTCCTTGTCTACAGTCACTCTTTCCGTAGCCCCACCATCATGTATAGAGGAGTCCCCAGAATTATTCGACCACAGTGTCGGGTATATGCTAGCAGTCATATTTCACAGCATGGCCTGTTCCTGCGCCCAACAAGAGTATCTGGGAGGGGTTACAGTGTTGTAGGAGAATGGATGATCATCCAAGGTATTAATATGCACCACATCAGAGTGACACCACCATTCTTGCAGTCCCTAAAAGGGAAGTTCTGCTTTAACACCTCCTCTCCCACTTTTGGATTTTTTTTGGGGGGGGGGGGGGGGTGTTGGTTGGGGAAATTCACAAGAAATGGTTGTGATGCCTTAATCCCTTCTCACTGGACTGGTGTCACCACAGTAATAAGTGTTGCACGTACCTAGATCATATTGGGAAGTTCTACACCCCCCCTACATAACATTTTTGGACATTTCACAGGTCCCAGAGGGCTACAAGTCCATTCACAAAGCTCAGTGTGACTTTCACGTGTGCGCAGTGGGAAATCAGCTGTGAAGACACAACTAACTACCCTTAGTAAATATGCTGGTGCCGTGGACCCGAAGACTGGTGAAGAAACGGCCTCAGGTGAGGACGGCACTGGATCCTTGCAGCTTCTGACTTTTAATTATTTTGGCAAGACTAAAGACCCACTTGAAGGTCCATACCTCGGTATGAACCTGTGACTGGAGCCATGGTGGCCGGTCAATAAGGGGCGCTACCCCCCCCCCCCCAAAGTTTTTCCAAATAAAAAAGCTAACGATAAGACGATTTATTTTTCAATAAATGATAATATGACTAACATTTTTTTAACATCTTAAAGCAGACTTTCAGTTATTTTTCATCTTTCCATCTAATAAATCATCTGCCCTTGTTGTTTTAACTTTGGATAGTCAACATTTTTTTTGTCTGCCACTAAATGCCTTATACAGCCCACTTCCTGTTTCTTGTCTGGTCATTAGCCTAGGCTTATGACATCATGCACATCTCTCTCTCTCTCTCTCTCTCTCTCACTCTCCTGAGAGTTTGCCAGGAAGGGAGGGGAGATGAGTCACAAGAGGGCCAATGAGTGCTGCAGAGCTGGAGGTGTGCCTCTGTACGTCTGTGTAAATCTAGGAAGTGAACAGGCAGCCCACATTTAAAATGGCTGCAGCCAAACTCAGTGGAGGGAGCTTTCTGCAGCATATTTGCAAGTACAGAATCATAGTCTATATAAAATAATATACAAAGTGGTTGGAGGGAAGCTTCAGAAAGACAAAGATGTTTTTATTACAAATTATCCTTTTTAAAGTAATAAAATGTTAGTCACATTATCATGTATATAAAAATAAATCATTCTGTGTGTGTGCACGTTGCGGGGTGCCAGACTAATGGCTGTCTATTAGGTCTGTCAATTTTTGACAAGCATGTGATTAGAGCCTGGGGCTCTAATTGGCTTGTCTTAGGTTGTCCTCTGCTCCCCGAATCCTCCAACTTTTGATTTGAGCAAATCAATATTCGCTATCGCGCAATTTCCAGTTTCCGGCTTCTCATACCGGCCAATCAGGAGACTGAAGATTTGGAACCCAGAAAGAAGAAGTCTTCGGGTATCAGGGGAGCCATTACAGCTCTAGTGAGTGTGGACCTGGAGGGGTTTGTTGCACCATTGGTGGCTTGTCCATTAGGGGTACAGGGGTGCTGCCCCCCCTAATCCATGCGCCCAGCCCCTAATCTACATGCAAGGTGCTGGACGCATGGATTGCAATGTTTTTTTTTTTTTTTTAAAAGCACATAGATTTAAAAAAGGGTGAGCTCGGAGCGCACTGCGCTGTGTGACAATATTTGCTATTGTCTTCCCAATTCTCCTCCTGGCCAACCAGGAAGCGTGTCTGAAGACCTGATTGACCGAGAGAAGAAGAGATGGTTTAGGCCGCTGAGGAGGAGGAGTTGCAGGGTGAAGCCACCGTGATGGAAATGCAGGGGAAGCCGCCAAGGAGTAGGAGATGCAGGAAGGAGCTGAAATGGCCCACGATCTAGATGGGGTAAGTGTGGGCTGGTAGGCGGATGAACGAGCGAGGAGGGGGGGGGGGGTGTGTGTGGCATGTTTGACTGATTGACCAGAGGAGGGGTGACAGACATGGGCGTCCGCTGAAATTTTTTCAGAGGGGGGCGCTTTGGCAGTGGTGATACACAGTTGCATTTAACCCTACCTAAAATGCTAACGGGGGTTAAAAGCACCCTGCTAGTGGCCGAATGGCGCAGCTAAAACGATGGTAAAGTGACACTTTTTAGTGGCGCTTTACCAATAATGCGGTCAGCTGGCAGTGTGAAATAGCTCTTAAGATAATTCAGCTTCACTCCATGCCCATATAAATATAGCCTAGAGAATGTACAGACCCCCCTTCAGCACAGACCCCTCCATTCAGCACAGATGGACCCCCCTTCAGCACAGACCCCCCATTCCACACAGACCCCTCCATTCAGCACAGACCCCCCTTGAGCACAGACAGACCCAACTCCCCCCATTCAGTACCTCAGATCAGCCATCAGCGCGGCATAGGCACAGCAGGTTCCCTCCCTCTGTGTACACATAAACACCGGAGCGGCAGGCGGCTTCACTCTGCTCGTTGTGCCTGTCAGACTGCTCGCGGCCACTAGACTAGGGTGACCAGACATCCCCAGTTTTAGGGGACAGTCCCCGGATTGAGGGGACCTGTTCCCGGTTTTGTCCCCGGATTGTATTTGAACAGGGGCTGGGGCAATTTCAAAGACAGTCAGTGCAGAATAAAAAAAAAATCTGAATTGCACACTTCCACTCCTACTAGCTTAGGGGGTGTATTTTTTTCCATTATCTGTGCCCCTTTCTGATTATTATGTGCTGGTCGGAGCGGAGGGAATATTTCTTCAGTTTCAGGTGCATGCCCATTCAGCTCCGCTCACATATTCTTCTGCCTTGGCTCAAGTCCCAGCCAGCCGGCTGCTTGTTTATCTCCTTGCCTTCCCTGGCGGAGGGATTTTCCTCTGCTCCCAACCCAGTAGTAGCTGGGGGGCCCGGAGAGTGAGACTTGACAGGCTGTGAGGCGGGCGGCCACGGGCAGAGAGTTGCTGATTGCCACCATTACTAGTGAAAAAAAAAATATGTCCCCAGATTTCATTTTAAAAATCTAATCACCTTACACTAGACTCTTCAACACCTTCTTGATTTTTCCAGGGGGAGGCGGGGGTCAACTGCCCCCCCTTGCCCTATGGAGCGAAAGCCCATGGTGACAGATGGTTTGTTCCCTTCCCCCCCCCCCCCAAATAAATAAATAAGCACCAGCTGCAACTGGTTTGCAGCCCCCTAAAAAAATATTTAGCACCAGCCGCTACTTGACTGGAGAATAGACAGCTGTAGCCTGAACATTGCACCCCCCACATCCACGGATCCCAGTTGCAATGCAAAAAAAATTATAAATGCACTTTTTTTTTATTAATCAGCACAGTGCATATAAAGTATTGTTCTTTAGCATAGGTTGGCACGGTATTTTCCTTTAACACAATTCACTAATCTGCAGGATGGTCGAGCAGTACAACATAAACAAGTTCTTGCATTGAAATACTACATGTCTTTCTACAGATGTGTATCCAGAGATAGAAGATTGATGAGGATCCTTCGGATGGGACAGAGTTGGGCGGTCACTGTGCTGTGTGGGCGGGGCTTCGGGCGGCTATGTTTGCCGGGGTTGCCATGGTGATGTCAGCCGCCACTGCTCCGGTGATCGGTGCTGCGAGGAGTGGACAGAGGAAGGTACGCGGACAGTCTATGGGGGGAGGGGGCGAAAAATGATCGTTTGGTGTAAAACTTCCGGGGCTGTGAGGTGTATTCTAATATTGGGCTATAATGACAACACTGCGAGCATGCTGTGTACTATAATAGGTGTAATATTCATATCCCGATCATCAGTGACCATCATCAGCAGGGGGATTCGTATTCTGACACTACATTAACTCCTGGCCACCCATCCCGTGTCTACTTCATCTGATGATTAACCCTTTCATCATTGGGGGATTTGTGATTTTGGAGAAATAAAAGTCACAAGGCATTAAATATTTTTATTTTTAATACCTAGACGTACACAAAGCAGTGAGGTCCCATTTACGCCTGAGTGTCACACTAACATGCTCATTTTGGTGCGCTTTTCACACGGTAGCATACGACAAACGTGACAAAAAATCTCTGCACTTTTTTGGGTGGTGAGCTTTGTGCGCTTATGTTACCGAAAGATCTTGGCAACAAAGAGCACATTTCCTATATGCGTTTTGGGGCCATTGAGGCAACATTTATACCTGCGTTTTCGGAGAACGTGTGGAAAAAGCGCAAAAACTGTGCATCGTGCTCGCAGTGCTATTAAATGGGTTGTAAAGGTGAAATTTCAGCTTCCGGCACTGCGTCGCTTTAACTGACAATTGCGCGGTCGTGCGACGTGGCTCCCAAACAAAATTGACGTACTTTTTTCCCCACAAATAGAGATTTCTTTTGGTGGTATTTGATCGCCTGTGCGGTTTTTATTTTTTGCGCTATAAACAAAAAAGAGCGACAATTTTGAAAAAAAAATACAATATTTTTTACTTGTTGCTATAATAAATATCCCAATTTAAAAAAAAAAAAACACTTTAGTTTAGAGCGATACGTATTCTTCTACATATTTTTGGTAAAAATAAATAAAAAATAATCGCAATAAGCGTCTGGTTTGCACAAAATGTATAGTGCCTACAAAATAGGGGACAGAATTATTATTTTTTATTTATTTTTTTACCAGAAATGGCGGAGATCTGCGATTTTTATTGGGACTGCGACGTTATGGCGGACACATCGGACACTTTTGACACATTTTTGGCGCCATTCACATTTATACTGCGATCAGTGCTATAAATATGCACTAATTACTGTATAAATGTGACTGGCATTGAAGGGGTTAACACTAGGGGGTGAGGAAGGGGTTAAATGTGTACCCTGAATTTTGTTCTAACTGTGGGGGAGGGGGGTGACTGCGGGGAGGTGACCGATCTGTGTCCCTATGTACAAGGGACACAGATCTGTCTCCTCTCCACGTCTTGTCCCTGTAACCGCCAATCGCGGGTGCCTGGCGGACATCGCGGCCACCAGGCACACGCATCGGTATCTCAGGAATCTGCCAGGTGCCTGGACTGACACCCATCGCAGCCTTTCAGAACAGAGGAGAGAGGCGCTGACCAATAGTCTACAGCTCTCTGCTCACGGAGCTCTGAAAACCCAGTGATTGGTGATGTTCGATCGCTCTGTTCTCACTGGTAAGCCTCGTACACACGATCAAATTTTCGGACGACCGAACGTCCGTTTTTTTGCTTGCTAGTCTCGGCAAAAGTGAAGAGGTTACTCACCATAATAAAATTCTCGTAGGACAGAATTCATCTTCAGAAGTGATGTAATGTGTTGAATAGTTTTGTATGTATTCTTTCGTTTCTGAGCATGCGTAGTCTTGCTCTTATTATTCTTTTTTTGTACAGAAACTGTACTAATAATTAAACGAAAATCGTAGATTGCGTTCACATAGGACAAAAACGTTATAGTCTGCACATCCAGCTTTTGTCTGATGAAAACCCGGAATCGGTTGTCAAAAGCACCGTACTGACGATCCGAAAATTGGCAGATGTGCAGTGCAGATTCCCCCTGCTGATATTTCACCAAAGCTCTTAAATTTTTTATGTAAAAAATAGTACAAAAATATAAATAAAATTGTAAAAAAAGATAAAAAAAAAAACTGCTGCCCTACAGACATTAACCTCTGCTCTACTGACACCGCCCAATACCCTACTACATTTGAAATTTTTTACATTTATGTACAGTGTCTCTCTCTCTCTCTCTCGCTCTCTCTCCCCACTATGACATCAAAAGTATTGGGACACCTGCCTTTATACACACATGGCATCCCAGTCTTAGTCCGTAGGGTTCAATATTGAGCTGGCCCACCCTTTGTCGCTATAACAGCCTTAACTCTTCTGGGAAGGCTGTCCACAAGGTTTAGTAGTGTGTGTCTATGTGGGAATGTTCGACCATTCTTCCATAAGCACATTTGTGAGGTCAGGCACTGATGTGGACGAGAAAGCCTAGCTCGAAGCCTTCGCTCTAATACATCCCAAAGGTTAATGATATGCCTTACACACATACTTATTTGTATATTGCTCATTTTATTTTATTGTTACAGTTTTCTACATTTTACTTTCCCTGAAGCACTATCTCGTTCTGTTTTTTCTCTATCACATATTTACACCTCACCTACATATTGTATGCATTTGCACACATATGCGTGTATTGTCAATACATATGTCCTTGCCCCACATGTTATCACCAACATTCTATATTGTTGGTACTCGGCACTTTCACACCAGACACGGTATATAATATACACAGACACCTTGTGCCACTTCACCCAACATACTGGCCTTATATGGTCCCATCATTCTTTTCTTTCACTTTGTTACTCAATTATATAATTTCTCAACACATACTTCTTTCAGTTTATTTATTTTTATCTATGTTGGTTATGCCACATTCTCTTCCACCTAAATGTTCACACATGCTCATAATCATTGTCATCATGAGAGGACCAATCACATGTGGGGTGGAGTAATGATTGGCTTGGGCAAATCTTGCACATACACATATATATAGGTATTGTTTTATTTAGAGTGTATATAGCTATGACTAAGCATTGAAGCTCAATGCGAAACGTGTCAGCTGTTTTTTGTTCCCACTGTATGCTTTCTTTGTAGTGCATCCATTTATTTTACCACAATAAAGGGCTATTTTTGAATTTTACCTATTTTTGAGTGCGGCTGTCCAAAACCTCTTCTTCTGATTACATCCCAAAGGTGTTCTATCGGGTTGAGATCAGGACTCTGTGTAGGCCAGTCAAGTTTCTCCACCCCAAACTCGCTCATCCATGTCTTTATGGACCTTGCTTTGTGCACTGTCATGTTGGAACAGGAAGGGGCCATCCCCAAACTGTAAATGAGCTTTAAAGGGGTTGTAAAACCTTGTGTTTTTTCACCTTAATCCATCCTATACTTCTGACAGTATACTCACCTGAGCCCATTTGTTCCCTCTGCAGAGACGCGCTCTTCCTCTCTGCCCGTTGTCTCGACGCTTGATTGGATAGATCAATAGCAGTCCAGCCATTGGCTCCCTCTGCTGTCAATCAAATCCAATGACGTAAGTGCCAGGGGGTGGGGCCAAGTCCTACATTTTTGCAAATGTACACAGATGCAGGACTCGGGAGCCCGTCCACACGAATATCCAGTTTAGAAGAGCCTTCTCCAACGAGGACACTTGAGGCAGGGAGGAGTTACCAGCGCTGCCAGGGGACCCCAGAAGTCGAGGATTTGGGCCAATCTGCAAAACGAACTGCACAGTGGATGTAAGCCTGCAGGCTTAGCTGCGGCCTGCCTAAGCTATTCTGTGACCTGAAGTCTGAACTGTTCCACCCCCATTCTGCTCCCAAGCCCCGCCCCAAAGAACAGCAGTACAACATCATGCTGCAACGATGCAAGTGAAGTCACTGCATGCCCGGGGCGTTATGCCTGTGTTGCCAGCCGTCGCCCCCTCTTAAAATGCCACCTGGGACCTATGGTAGGGTCTGCCCTGAAAGGCAGGCATCCCAATACTTTTGACAATATAGTGTATATATACAGTATCTCAAAAAAGTGAGTACACCCCTCACATTTTTGTAAATATTTTATGCTCTTTTCATGTGACAACACTGAAGAAATTACACTTTGCTACAATGTAATATAGCGAGTGTACAGCTTGTATAACAGTTGTAAACGTTGGGGGTGTTTAGCTCTTCTGGCAGATGCGTTTTGGTGTAGTGAGTCCACAGCAAACAGGCAATTGGCGTCAAGGGCCTGGTAGCCCACGTTTATTAAATAGAGAAAACAAAACAAAAGTCGATTCAGGAATCCCACGCAGGGGTTTAAACGACATCCAAAGATAAATGAAAATACCAGCCCACCTGGCTACTCTTCAACAGCACTGCTGTTATAGGTAACGGTTCCTCAAACCATCCGCTCCTCCAGACCCACGGTCCTGGATGCACAAGGCCCCAAAGTCCTTCAACGCACACAGCGTCCGTCCCAACACAGGGACACAGCATCCGTCCCAACACAGGGACACAGCGACAGTCACAGCCACTCTTCACCTTCCTTCCCTCATCTGCTCTCCCCAGCCCTTCATTTAATGAGTTGTCTGCACCTGGGCAGGCAGCTTGCAGGCTGTCTTCAAAACCTGGACACAGGTTGGAGATCCAGTCCCACCCAGATCTCTGAAGGATCTCCAAGCCATAGAGCCCCATGTAGCAATAGAAAAAATATGAGAAAACTGCCAGCGCAGTTTTCTCTGTTTTTAAATTTACGCTCTGCGGCTCTGCAATTTGGCTATATGCAGACCGTGTGTCCATTTTTGCTGCGTCTCCATGGTGACAGGGACCCTCCCTATTACACAGTGTAAATTTGCTGTCCCCTCAATATAACTCAACACACAGCCATTAATGTCTAAACCACTGGCAACAAAAATGAGTACACCCCTAAGTGAAAATGTCCAAATTGGGCCCAATTAGCCGGTTTCATGTGACTTATTAGTGTTACAAGGTCTCAGGTATGAATGGGGAGCAGGTGTGTTAAATCTGGTGTTATCGCTCTCACTTTCTCATACTGGTCACTGGAAGTTCAACATGGCACCTCATGGCAAAGAACTTTGAGGATCTGAAAAAAAGAATTGTTGCTCTACATAAAGATGCCATAGGCCAGAATTTCTCAACCCTTTTAACCCAGAGAAACCCAAGTAATTTTCACATTTTAGGGAACCCTTCCTAAATGCCTTTTAACCCCTTCAGATCCACGCTATAGCCAAATTACGGCTACAGCACAGACCTGCTTTGCCGGGAGGCCGTCAATAGACGTCCTCCCCTTTGCGCGCTGTGATCACAGATCCGAGTAAGGGGGCGATCCCGGCCCCAAGTGATCATCTGTCAGCAAATTACAGCTGATCACATGATATAAAAAAAGCTTGGAAAACGTTTTTGTTTTCGATCACCAAATTGTGTGCAAGGGACATCGGTCCCGAAGAGGAAGAGGCACATCTGCCTCATCTGTGCCCACCAGCACCGCCTGCCAGTGCCCACCAGTGCAAAACAGTGCAACTTATCAATGCTTATGAGTGCTACCTATCAATGCCTACCAGTGGTGCCAATCAGTGCTGCATATCAGTGTCACCTATCAGTGCTCATCAGTGCCCATCATTGCCGTCCATCAGTGCCCATTACTGCCACCTACAAGTGCACATCACTGCCAGCTACTAGTGACACCTATCAGTGCCACCTATTAATTGCCACTTCTCAGTGCCCACCAGTGCCACCTATCAATGCCCTTCAGTGCCACCCATCAGTGCCACCTCTCAGTGTCACCTGTCTGTGCCCACCAGTGCCACCAGTCAGTGCCCACCAGTGCTGCCTATCAGTGCCCAGCGGTGCCGCCTTATTGGTGCCTATCAATGCAGCACATCAGTGCCCATCAGTGCAGCCTATCGATGTCCATCACTGCAGCCTTATCAGCGTACATCAATGAAGCAGAAAAATTACCTGTTTGTAAAATTTTATAACAAAATATTAAACAGTTTAGTATTTATTTTTTTTTTGGTATTTTTTATATTTTCAAATAGAAAGATCAAATAGAAAGAAAGCTTTCTTTGTGGGAATTTTTTTTTTTTTAACAATTTCATTTGGGTACAGTGTTGTATGACCGCGGAATTGTCATTCAAAGAATGAGAGTGCTGAAATCTGAAAATTGGTCTGGGCAGGAGGGGGGTTTAAGTGCCCAGTAAGCAAGTGATTACATTTAGTGGAGGTTCTTTATTCTTTCTTACTGTGCTAAACTTAAGCCGGCCATACATGGATTGAAATTTGGCTGGTTTAGCAGGAATCGGATGAATTTTGATCCATGTATGAGCATTGTATGAGCATTGTATGAGCATTGTATGTATGAGCATTGTGGATGTACAGAAGTCAACCCCACAGATTTTCCACACTTGGTGCTGCCAGTTATAGATCTATAGCTATGGCTCTAGTTGGCAGCACTAATCAGTGTATTCTAACGGTGGAGAAGTCTCCCCACTGTCAAAATACAATAGCTCAGCGGGAGGATTCCCACATCCATTTTGAATATGTGGACAGGGGAATTGGATCTGTTTTTTCATGTATGTCTGCCATATATACGA
Source organism: Rana kukunoris (assembly GCA_029574335.1). Classification (NCBI taxonomy): domain Eukaryota; kingdom Metazoa; phylum Chordata; class Amphibia; order Anura; family Ranidae; genus Rana; species Rana kukunoris. The sequence goes on along the minus strand of CM056053.1, from coordinate 356,362,093 downwards.
ATCATGTATGGACTGCCATATTGATGTTTTCCCTCTTAGCACATTTACCAAAAGGACTTAGTGGGATGCTATGCCTTCATTATAATTACTTGATCAGATTCAGTGTTGTAATAAGAAATCCTGCAAATGCTTCAACCCTTCACACGTGGGTTCACAAATGGGTTCATGTTACAATACCTGAACACCTATTGCAGGGGATGTATGTGATTTGACTTCAGTCTCTGCATAGACTCTTGGGAAAATTAGTGTGGCAATCACACAAGCATGAATAGACCATTCTGAACTTGTCCTGTACACATGGGCGTCCGCTCCATAAGGCAAGGGGGGTCAATTGCCCCCCCCCCCCCCCCTGGAAGTCAGAGTAGACTGCACTTTTCAGGCTTCACATGGATGCATTCCACACACACACCATATCTTATTAAAAATTATTATTTTTAATAATGTGGAATACTTTCTATGTAGAACCTGAAAAGTCCCAGTATATTCCTGACATTGTCATTAATATAAAGAGACATACAGAATACAGCCAGGCCCGGACTGGCCATAGGGCATACCGGGCAAATGCCCGATGGGCTGCGGCGGCCCGCGGGCCGGTTGCGGTCCTCGATGGCCCGCAGGTCGGTTGCGGCTCGCGAACGGCCCTCGGCGGCCCGCGGGTCGCATGTCACATCTCCCCAGGGGTGTATACCACCAACACAGCGCCAGATAGAGAAAGATGAACTGGGCTATCAAAGCCAGCTATGACACTTCTCCCCTTCCCTTTCTGCCCGCACGACCAGTTAAAGGAGAGGATCTGCGTCTACTCCTCCCCCTCCTGTCTTCCTCTCCTCCTTTGTCTGCCTTGCCCACTCTCCCGATAGACACTATTCTGCTGTCACCGCTGCCATGCCATCAAATGCAGTCACTGTACCATGCCATCAAACACAGCCATCAAACACAGCCACTGTGCCATCAATTGTCATCACTGTGCCATGCCATGAAACACAGCCACTGTGCCATCAATTGTCACCACTCTGCCATGCCATCAAACGCAGCCACTGTGCCATCAATTGTCACCACTGTGCCATGCCATTAAATGCAGCCACTGTGCCATGCCATCAAACGCAGCCACTGTGCCATCAATTGTCACCACTGTGCCATGCCATCAAATGCAGTCACTGTGCCATGCCATCAAATGCAGTCACTGTGCCATGCCATCAAACGCAGCCACTGTGCCATGCCATAAAACACAGCCACTGTGCCATCAATTGTCACCACTGTGCCATGCCATCAAATGCAGTCACTGTGCCATGCCATCAAATGCAGTCACTGTGCCATGCCATCAAACACAGCCACCGTGCCATGCCATCAAACACAGGCACTGTGCCATCAATTGTCACCACTGTGCCATGCCATCAAAAGCAGCCGCTGTGCCATCAATTGTCACCACTGTGCCATGCCATCAAACAGAGCCACTGTGCCATCAATTGTCTCCACTGTGCCATGCTATCAAACGCAGCCATTGTGCCCTTTAATTGTCGCCACTGTGCCCTTTAACCACTTAAGACACAGACCAAAATGCAGGTAAATGACCTTGCCCCTTTTTGCGATTTGGCACTGCGTCGCTTTAACTGACAATTGCGCGGTCGTGCGACGTGACTGCCAAACAAAATTTGAGTCCTTTTCTTCCCATAAATAGAGCTTTCTTTTGGTGGTATTTGATCGCCTCTGCGATTTTTATTATTTGCGCTATATACAAAAATAGAGCAACATTTTTGAAAAAAAATCAATATTTTTTACTTTTTGTTATAAGAAAAATCAAATAAACTAAATTTTAGTCAATCATTTAGGCCAAAATGTATTAAGCCATATGTCTTTAGTAAAAAAAATCGCAATAAAAAAAAAATTAGCTACCTAGCGGGAACAGCGACACTAATACAGCCATCAGAAAAATGATCGCTTAGTGACGCTGGCAATAGGGAGTGAAAGGGTTAACTAGGGTGGTGATCAAGGGGTTAAAACTTTAATAGGGGGGGTACGGGGGCTACCCTGAACCTAACACTAACTGACTGTCACACTGCCTGTCACACTGACAATAAATACAGTAATCATACATGTATGATTACTACATTCAGTGACACTGTGACAGGGGGGAGGGGGGGCGATCGCAAGGGGTTAATGTGACTATGTGTAGTGTGTGTCAGTGTAGTGTTAGTGCAGACTTACTGTGCGATGTGATCTCTCCTCAGCGGTGGTTGAAAAAATTGCTGAGGGGAGAGATCACATCGCTTCCTCCTTCCTGTGTTTACACAGGAGGAGGAAGTGCAGGCGGGGGAGCGCGCGGATTGGCTGGGAGCGATCCGGAGGGGGCGGACAGAAACGAATAGCCGCTCCCTCATCCCGGATCGCTCGGCCAGCTACAGGGACCGCCGTATGTACGGGGGGGGGGGGTCCGAACCCCCTCAAGGCACCAACGTATATATACGTTGATGTGCCTGTCGGTGCCATTCTGCCGACGTAAATGTAGATGCGGCGGTCCTTAACCAGTTAATTGTCACCACTGTGCCCATTGATGCCACTGTGCCCACATTGTCGCCACTGAGCCAGAGTGGGCGGTGCTCCGGTGCCCTCTATAGACGCACCGCCACTGTCTATCTATCTATCTTTATCTATCGTTATCTCTATCTATCTATCTTCCCTTCTTTCTTTCTATCTTTATCTTTCTTTCTTTATCCATCTTCCTTCCTTCCCTTCTTTCTTTCTATCTTTATCTATCTTTCTTTCTTTATATATCTTCCTTTCTTTCTATCTTTCTTCCTTCCCTTCTTTCTATATGTATCTATCTTTATTTCTTTATCTATCTTCCTTCCTTCTCTTCTTTTTTTCTATCTTTATCTATCTTTCTTTCTTTATCTACCTTCCTTCCTTTCTATATATCTTCTATCCTTCCCTTCTTTCTATATTTATCTATCTTTCTTTCTTTATATATCTTCCTTTCTTTCTATCTATCTTACTTCCCTTCTTTCTATATTTATCTATCTTTATTTCTTTATCTATCTTCCTTCCTTCCCTTCTTTCTTTCTATCTTTATCTATCTTTCTTTCTTTATCTACCTTCCTTCCTTTCTATATATCTTCCTTCATTCGCTTCTTTCTATCTTTATTTATCTATCTATCTATATCTATCTTCCTTACCTTCTTTCTTTCTATATTTATCTATCTTTCTTTCTTTATCCATCTTCCTTCCTTCCTTTCTATCTATCTATCTATCTATCTATCTATCTATCTATCTATCTATCTATCTATCTATCTATCTATCTATCTATATCCCCTCCTTCCCTTCTTTCTATCTATCTTTCTTTCTTTCTTTATCTATCTTTTTTCCTTTCTATCTATCTATCTCTATCTATCTCTCTTCCTACACTCCCTTCTTTCATTCTATCTTTATTTATACTTCTTTCTTTATCTATCTTTCTCCCTTTCTTTCTATCTATCTATATCTATCTATCTTCCTTCCTTCCTTCCTTCCTTCCCTTCTTTCTTTATCTTTCTTTCTCTCTTCATCTATCTTCCTTCCTATCTATCTATCTATCTATCTATCTATCTATCTATCTATCTATCTATCTATCTATCTATCTATCTATCTATCTATCTATCTATCTATCTATCTCTATCTTCCTTCCCTTCTTTCTTTCTATCTGTATCTATCTTTCTTTATCTATCTTCCTTCCTTTCTATCTATCTATATCTACTATTTATCTTCCTTCCTTCCTTCCTTTCTTTCTTTCTTTCTTTCTTTCTTTCTTTCTTTCTTTCTTTCTTTCTATCGTTTTTTCATTAACCCTGTATGGTACAATGAGGATGATGGAGTGATACCACCGCCTGTCACAACTTTCACTGAAGCTGCAGGGGACCAGTTGCAGAGATTGAGGGAATCAGGAAAAGTTTGGTACACAGAGAGTATATTTGTTCCAATTTACTATGTTTATTATGCCTCAGAGAAAGGAACTGGAGAATTAACACTTAGTCCCTTTCTATTTTTCAAAAGTGAGCTATCAGGGGTCTGTTTAGTCCCCTGATATTTCACCAAAGCCCCCCAACAAGACTGGTAAAAAATGTAAAAATAAATAAATTTTTAAAAAAATAAATAAAAAAAATACTGACATCGTCCACTGCCCTTCTAACACCGCCCACTGCCCTACTGACACCATCCATCCTATTCGGCCGCTAGAGGGGGGTATTAAACCCCAACTAGTGGTCGAAGACAGGGTTAAATGTGACTGTGTATTGCCGCTGCCGAAGCGCTCCCCCCCCTGAAAAATTTTTAGCGGACGCCCATGCCTGTACACTAATGCCGTGTACACACGATTGGACATTCCGACAACAAAACTGTGGATTTTTCTCCGACGGATTGTTGGCTCAAACTTGTCTTGCATACAAATGTTGTCGGAAATTCCGATTGCCAAGAACGCGGTCACGTACAACACTACGACGAGCCTAGAAAAATTAAGTTCAATGATTCCGAGCATGCGTCACATTTTTGTGCGTCGGAATTGGGTATAGACGATCGGAATTTCCGACAAAAACGTTTGTTGTCGGAAAAATTCAGAACCAGCTCTCAAACATTTGTTGTCGGAAATTTCCGACAACAAATGTTCGATGTGAGCTTGTTGTCGGAAATTTCGACCATGTGTATGTGACAATACAGTATAGTATACAGAACATTGTGTCTAGGTGACAGGTCTGCAAGGTAATTACTTTTGAGTTTTTTTGCCAGTTAAGAAAATCACAGCCTTCAGGGGCCTAAATTGGAAAGGCTTAAAGCAATTGTTAAAGCGGAGGTCCGCCCACTGCTGCAAAAATATAAAGCCAGCAGCTACACATACTACAACTGCTGGCTTTTAATAATAGGACACTTTCCTGACCTGGAGTCGGCACCGCAGCTGATGTTTCTATCAACTGTTGGGTGCTGCCGCTGACATTAAGGGAACCTGGTAGTGAAGCATTACAGCCGGGTCCCTACTACGCATGCGCGAGGAACCCGCTGAAACTCCCCAAAGTGGGGACAGGATACCTGTCAAAGATATCCGCTCCCCCCTTCCCCGTAAGGGGCCAAGTGTGGCCCCGGAGGGGGGAAGGAGACAACTGAGTGGAAGTTCCACTTTTGGGTGGAACTCCACTTTTAAGGTATTTTATTTTTCCCCTAAAATAAGAAACACATTATTCTTACCCGCTCTGCACAATGGGGTTGTAAAGGTGCAATTTTTTTTCCCTAAATAGCTTCCTTTACCTTAGTGCCATCCTCACTTCCTGTTCTTCTGTCTGTAACTCCACACAGTAATGTGAGGCTTTCTGCCTGGTGTGGAGTGTCGTGCTCGCCCCCTCCCTTGGACTACCGGAGAGTCAGGACACCCACTAACACCCAGCTCCTTTCTCTATCTGCAATGTAGAGAACGTCCTGACTGTTTAGGAAAATAATTGTACTTTATTTTTTTTAAGTGAATTTTGGTGCGTGAACTCGAGAGAGAGGAGCCGGACTGCAGGAGTTGGGAGTAGGCAGACCCTCCCCCCGGAGGCAATCGCCATCCTTCTCTATGCCCCTGGTGGCAATGGTGGGTGTGAGGGGGGGCCTCCCACTCACCCTGCCCTACCTGCTCCTCTTGGGAGCCCAACTGGGGTCCAACGGGCAGAGGGACTCCCCCTATGAGGGAGTGAGGGGGCCTAGCCCACCCAGCCAGCCCCGTAGGTCCTTCGCCTCTCTTTATTTTAGGAGACCGCATGGCCAAACTGCGTGTGTGTTAAACCAATTTCGTGTGCGTGCAAGTGTGGTGGTTTTTGTGGGGGGGTGGGCGTACTAAGCACAGGCGTACCTTGCATAGCACACCCACCGGGAGCCGGGCTGAGACCACCAAACTCAATTCACATGTAGCCGAGACCGGGATCCGAACCCTTGGCTGCAGAGGTGAACGGCTTGTCAGTGCAGTGCCAATCACGTTGAGCCACCACAGCTCCCTTTTGTACCTTTAAAACCCCTTTAATGTAAAAAAAAAATTCCTGCCTTTAAGAACATACAATTTAAATTGGCTAGTATGACAATTTTACTTTATTTCTTTTTAGCAAAATAGATTTTTTTTTAAATACCAGCAACAGTGGTAAAACCAAATTAGTAATAAGTCCAACTTTATTTAAATGATAACCTTGAAAAGTCTCCTTAACATGGTTGAAACAAACTCATATGGTTATTAATTTGGAAGAAATATACATTTGTCATCTTGGACCCAGAGGGTAGAAGACTTCTGATTAAATGAATGCAATTTTAAATTAATCGGTATCGAGTTTCTCTTCATGTTCTGGTAGGGTGGAATTAAATTCTACTGGCAAAATGCATGGCTCTCCCTAATCTCTGGCGGAGAGTTTAAGGATCCTCGGGCGTTGAATGCATAGTATGTATTACTATATGCCGATCCTTTATGCTCATATTCAATTTAAATTCAGTGCGCATAAATACAGTATCAAAGCTGAAAAGATTTTGCATGCATTCGTGTGTCTGTAACCTAATGGTACATCAGAGCAGAGAAAATTGTACACTGCGTTATAACCACAAATGCAAATGCTTGATACGCTTGTAAGAGTCTCTACTGAATTCTCTGTGCTGTCACAAATTGATCTGACCAAGAGCCCCATGTTTTAGTAAACATCATCTACTTAGTACACCTTGACAAGCATACTCCCACGGTAGCGTCTCATTTTCTTTAACAAGATTTTAATTTCAGCTGTCAAATAAAGTACCTATTACACAAAAGCATGATTTAGCAGATTGATAACATTGTACTGCTTGGTATTGATTTTGTACGCTTTTAATCTTTTTCATGTTTTATTTATTTTTATAAATGTTCACATATTTAACAAACAGAAAGTGATAGTGGTAATGTTAGCTACTAGTATGAGTGGGTTACATCTACCCCTCACCTCCAGTGGTAGCATGGTGGTAGAGGGTACATCCACCTACCATCACAAGGAAAGTCAACTTATCATGCTGCTGTGGGTGCCATGGCTGGCATATATTTGGCCACCAAAGCCTCCCTTGTAGGTGTGCATGCAAGTGGCAGGTCTGAAATGCATTTGTTTTAGCTTTTGGTCTAACTCCATAGGGGCTGAGGGTTTGTGCAATAAATTATAGAATCCAGTAAATTACAGAATGCATGCTTGCTCCCATTGGAGAAAAGACTTTTGCCAGGCTCAATACTTGTGTGGGGATAATATCAGCCCTACCTTTGGACACTGAATATGAGGGACTTGGCTTGTAATGGGATTAGGGCAGTTGATTCTTGTAAACCCATTTTTTTTATTTTTTATGTCACAATGTACAGTATAAGTATATATCATCTGTGCCCAGTCTTGCCACACAGAGTTAATCCAGCTCTGAGCAATCCTCTTTTATTGCTCAGTGAAATAAAACGGACTTACAGAGAAAAACCTTGGTCCGTTCCGCCTCCTTGCTGTGAATGACAGGTTATTTACATATCTCATGCACTAGCCTGGAGACAGGCATTATTTTTTAATTCCCACCCCCACTTCTTTTCTGAAGTCATGTGGTTACTTTTCTGGATTTTGACTGGATGTTAGTGATCATAGCAGAATCTAGTGTAAGGAATACACAGGAAAAAATGCATATTGACAAGGGGGGTGTAGAGGAGGGCGGGGAGTCTACTGACTTCACAACTCCACCCACAGAGCTCCAGACAACAGATCTACCCACAGGATCTGAAGTTTTTCAGTTCTTATAACAGACAGAGCGGAAACATTTGACAGATAAGGATACATGCAAGAGGCATGTATATCCTTATAGATCAGCACTATGGCAGGAGTTTAGAAAGGATGAGAGTGGGTTTACATCCACTTTAAAAAAGGATCAAAGCTTCTCTATAAAAAAAATGAATACTATTATTGGTTTGGTGGCCTTGAAAGTATTAGTATATGTAAACCCAGGGCCGCCATCGGGGGGGGGGTACAGGCAGTACACCTGTAAGGGGCCCGGGGTCCCTAGGGGCCCGAATGGGGATGGGTCCTTTCGCCGTGGATTCCCCCCTGCGCATGCGCCGCTGCAATCAGCGGCGCATTGCGAGGGGAATATCTCCTAAACTATACAGGTTTAGGAGATATTCTTTATACCTACAGGTAAGCCTTATTATAGGCTTACCTGTAGGTAAAAGTCAAAAAGTGGGGTATACAACCACTTTAAAGGGCCCGGAGGTCCCCAGGGCCCCAGATGGAAACCACCCTTTAAAAAAATATATATATATATATATTTTTTTTTTCCTCTCTTTTTTTCTTTTTATTAAAGGGCCCAGAGGTCCCCAGGGCCCCGGATGGTTAACCCACTTTTTTATTTATATTTTTCTTTATTTCTTCTTTTTGTAAAGGGCCCCCTTTAATCATTTAAAGTCTGGACACTTTCACCCCCTTCCAGTCCAACAGATTTTCAGCTCTGTCACACTTTAAATTCATTTTTTATCATTTGCTTTGAGACAGATAGAGCTTTCTTTTGGTAGTATTTAATCACCACTTTTTGTCTTTTATTTTTTTTGCCATATAAATGAAAAAATACCGAAATTTAGAAATGTTATTACATTTTTCAAATAAATAATCTTTCTTCAAAAAATTTGAGCCAAAATTTATTCTTCTACATTTTTTGGTAAGAAATAACAAACAAATTAGTATATATTATTTAGTCCTTGAGTCTACAAAGCATGGTATATATATTTGAAAACTGTTCAGTCCTTATGTTCTGACTTCCTATCTCATTTCTTAAGGCCATAACATTCCAGGACAGTATAAATATCCCCCAAATTACCCCTTTTTGGAAAGTAGAGAGTCCAAGGTATTTAGTAAGGACCATTTCACATTGGCAGACCAATCAATTCCGCCTTTATTGCTCTCTATATTGCGGTGGATGTCAATCGACATGTGTACGTTGACACCTGCCAACATCTGATCCAATCCTGTCTGCTAAAAACATTTTGCGGATTGGATCAGATGGCAGTCTGATGAAGATGGATAGGCAGTCCATTTCCATCCAACAGCCCAAATAGAACAGCGGGGTGTGTCCGCTCTGAATCAGCAGAGCAGACACAAACCTGTTATCTGCCTGCTTAGCGGGATCAGTGGAGAGATCCCCTGCTGAGCGGGCGGATCCGCTGGCGGGCTCTGTAGGGTGAAAGGGGCTTTAGAGGCATGATGAGTTTTTTGAAGTTGTATTTTTAATATAATACAATTTATTTTTCTACAAAATTGTAATTTTAACAAGCTATTTCTAACACGCAGCATAAGGCCTTGTACACACGAGGTAATATATCCGATGGGAACGGTCCGACGGACCGTTCCCATCGGATCTGTCCGCCGGATTGCTTTGATCCGATGGCTGTACACACCATCGGATCAAATTTCCCGCCGGAGGACAGCGCGGTGACGCGGCGGTGACGTTGACGCCGCCACGTCACCGCTACGTCACCGCACCAGGAAGTAAACACTTCCGCGCGCATGTGTCGGATCCATTCACAGGATATGACGCATGTGCGGGCAGATATGTCCGCTGGTTTGCCGTGCTAACCAGCGGACATATCTGACGGGCAGCTATCCGGCGGAAAAAATCCAAAGCATGCTTTGAAATGTTTCCGCCGGAGGAATCCGGCCAGAACGGTCCGTTTGCCCCTACACACGAGCGGATTTTTCGGCTGAAATGGTCCGTCGGACCATGTTCAGCGGATTTATTCCCTCGTGTGTACAAGGCCTAAGGATACTGACAATTACACCTCAAAACACATTTTCTTATGCCTTCTGAGTATGTGGATACCACACGTGTGGGACTTTTTAACAACCTAGATGCATAGAGGCCCACAATCCAAGAGCACCTTTGGGTGTTCCAGGGTCATAAATTACCCATCCAATTTCCTGTCTACCTATTACATTTTTGGAGGCCCTTTAGCACCAGAACAATGGAAACTCCCACAAAATGACCTCATTTTGGAAAGCAAGTGCTCCAAGGTATTCTCTAAAGGGCAGTCTTTTGAAAATGTCATTTTTTGCCACAAGTTTTTGGAGAATTTTGAAAAGAAAATGAAAATGTGTTTTTCTTCCACAAAGTTGTCAGTTAATAAGGTAAGATATTTATAACATCATAGCCATACATTTTTCACAGTCTAGCCATACAGAGGTGCCTAAAATCTAAGGAGCACCTTTACTAGGGGCATAAATTACACATCTAATTTTCTAAATGTCTATCACAGTAGAAATATCCTTAAAATTGCCACATTATGGAGAGTACACACCCAAGGTATTTCTTAAGAGGCATGGTGAGTCTTTTGAAGATTTTTTGCCAAACGTTTTTGGACAATTCGGAAAGAAAAATAAAATATTTTGTTTACACAAGGTTGGCAATTTAATATATTTCCCACACACAGCAGGAGCATACTTAAAATTACACCCCAAAACACATTTTACTACTCCTCCTGAGTATGATGACATCACATGTGTGAGACTCTTTCAGTGTCTGGACTTATTATTAGGGATGAACCCAACACCCCCCTGTTCGGTTTGTACCAGAACGTACAAAAAATTGGTTCGAACATACGACCACTGTTAAAGTGCTAATTTTAAAGGTTAATATGCAAGTTATTATCATAAAAAGTGTTTGGGGTCTGGGTCCTGCCACAGGGGACATGTATCAATGCAAAAAAGTTTTAAAAGCGGACGTTTTTCGGGAGCAGTGATTTTAATAATGCTTAAAGTGAAACTAAAAAAGATAAATATTCCTTTAAATTTCGTACCTGGTTTTTTTTTATAGTATGCCTGTAAAGTATGTTTCCTGTGTTTAGAACTGTCTCTGCACAAAATGTAATTTCTAAAGGAAAAAAAGTCATTTAAAACTTTTCGCGGCTATTAATGAATTGTCGGTCCCTACTCCCAAATTCATTATCAGGCCCTTCAGGTCTGGTATGGACATTAGGGGAACCCCACGCCTTTTTTTTTTAAATGGCGTGGGGTTCTACCTAAAAATCTATAACAGATCCTTCAGATTTGGCATGGATTTTAGGGGAACCCCACACCAAAAAAAAAAAAAAAAAAAGCTTTGTAGTGTGTCTAGGGGTAGTAGCAGTGAGTAGTAGCAGTGAGCGAATGTCCAGTCATTGAATGGATTTTCAAATGCTTTATTCCAGGGCCCAACAACGGCCAACATCAACGAGGGATAGGAAAGGCTGATGAAGCAATAGAGAACAGTGTGGTATCAGGCCTGGATAAGAAACAGAGCAGTCCTGCTCTCAGTAGTAGTAGATACAGTTCGTCGCCACTCTCGCCAGAGTGGGTGAAGTGCCTCCGGACAGACCCTTGTTATAAGTCTGGCAGCCGGAATGTCACTTTTAGGTTGCTGGGAGGAACAGGTCTCTATTACAGACCTGGCTCGGGCCTAGTATTTTAGTACTCAAGAGAAAAATTCCGATTGAGCGAATCCTCCCAGTAAATGCAATGAAAGGGGTCACCGTTTGACAGCTGACATGTACCTGTCAATTCCGGTAACCAGATCCCCGATGGTTCGTTCAAGCCCTTTTGGATAACCTGCCTCTGGGTTCTCCTCAAGTCGATCCCCCACCGAACGGCACACAGCCTGGGATCTTCTCAGTAAGGTCGGGGACCCAGTAAGTCACTGGGGCCCCTATCAACGTCTGGATGGGTCTCCATGGAGCAGGCAGCTCCGGCCAGGCATGCCATGAGAGCGGGGTCCGTGGATGCGCGCACCCTGAAGGTGGATGCGGCACCTGGAACAAGGACCCCGCACAGAGAAGAAGAAGCGCTGACCCAGAACACGCGGCAGCTGCCCCAGATATATCCCTCCTCAGCATGCCCAGCGAGAAAAGAACTCCTCCAATTGGCTGCTGGGTAAAGGTGGCTCTGTCAGAACCCCTCTAGCGCCAGCTGCCGCCCAGGGGTGTAATCACACCTCGGGACCGCAGACCGACCTACAGGACAGTTCTGAAATAGCAGCAGCCTGCAATTTGACAAATTATGAATGAGAGCAAAATAACTCTCCCTGTCTCCCATTCGCCTGCTAACTTTAGTGTAGTGCCCATACTGAAAGTAAGGGGGCACTACATGATCATATCAGAAATTCAGAATTTTCTCCACATTCACTAATCTAGGGGAAAATTTGCCTGAACAGAATGTGTACAGAACGCCCATCAGATATGTATTTTCCTGCTTGTGTGATTGGCTTACTGATTTTCCCAGAAGTCTTCACTAAGATACACGTCAGATTTCAGGCATCCCCTGCAACAAAAATAGAATTTTTGGTAAGATGCTCCCAATAGGAAATCACATCTAAAGTGATGCAGGTAAAGATTTTTGGGCTGTTATCAAAATAATTAATTGTTACAATACCTTCTGTTTAAACAGAATAATCCAATAAACAGAATGGCAGATATACAGTTACCTCCAAGCAATATAAAATACGGTGAGTACTATTTATATAACTGAAATTTATTTTAATGAATGCTTAAAAGTTTATTATGGATCAATTTAATATTTAACGCATACAAATTTGATGCATAGAAACAGAGATATGAAGATTTGTATATTATAGAGCCCATTTGGATGAGTTTATTTTTTTATGTTTTTTGTGCGTGAACTCGAGAGAGAGGAGCCGGACTGCCGGAGTTGGGAGTAGGCAGACCCTCCCCCCGGAGGCAATCGCCATCCTTCTCCATGCCCCCGGTGGCAATGGCGGGTGTGCGGGGGGGCCTTCCACTCATCCCGCCCTACCTGCTCCACTTGGGAGCCCAACGGGGCAGAGGGACTCCCCCTATGAGGGGGCTTAGCCCACCCAGCCAGCCCCGTAGGTCCTTTGCCTCTCTTTATTTAGGAGACCGCATGGCCAAAGTGCGTGCGTATTAAACCAATTTTGTGTGCGTGCAAGTGTGGTGGTTTTTGTGTGTGTGGGGGGGGGGGGGGTGGGCGTACTAAGCACAGGCGTACCTTGCATAGCACACCCACCGGGAGCCGGGCTGAGACCACCAAACTCAATTCACATGTAGCCGAGACCGGGATCCGAACCCTTGGCTGCAGAGATGAATGGCTTGTCAGCGCAGTGCCAATCACGTTGAGCCACCACAGCTCCAAATTGGATGAGTTTATTTAAATTGTAGGGAGTGCTGTATTTCTTTGTTTGTTTTCTCTATAACTCCTTTTTTTTTGTTATGTTACATACTTGAAAAATGTAAATAAAAACATTATGGAAAAAAAGAAACAGCGATATGCAGATGTATTCATTTTGGACTTATTGACTTTGACTTTGATGCAGCATAGGGGACAAAAGAAAATAAAACAGCTTACAGTGCCTCATACCCCTTTAAATTTTCCACATTTTGTCATGTTACAACCAAAAACGTGAATGTATTTTATTGGGATTTTATGTGATAAACCAGCACAAAGTGGCACATAATTGTAAAGTGAATGATAAATGATTTTCAATTATTTTTACAAATAAATATGTAAAAAGTGTGGCGTGCATTTATATTCAGCCCCCCTGAGTGAATACTTTTAGAATCACCTTTCATTTTGCAATTACAGCTGTAAGTCTTTTTGCAGCTAAAGGACCAGGCCACTTTTTGCGATTCGGCACTGCGTCGCTTTAACTGACAATTGCGCAGTCATGCGATGTGGCTCGCAAACAAAATGGACATCCTTTTTTTCCCCACAAATAGAGCTTTCTTTTGGTGGTATTTGATTACCTCTGCGTTTTTTTTTTTGCGCTATAAACAAAAACTGTTATAATAAATATCGCCAAAAAATATATAAAAAAACATATTTTTTCCTCAGTTTAGGCCGATACGTATTCTTATACATATTTTTGGTAAAAAAAAAATTGGAATAAGCATTAATTGATTGGTTTGCGCAAAAGTTATATCGTCTACAAAATAGGGGATAGTTTTATGGCATATTTATTATTCTTTATTTTTTTAATAGCGGTGATCAGTGATTTTTATCGTGTCTGCGACATTATGGCGGACACATCAGACACTTTTGACACATTTTTGGGACCGTTGTAATTTTCACAGCGATCAGTGCTATAAAAATGCACTGTTTACTGTGAAAATGACACTGGCAGTGAAGGGGTTTACCACTAGGTGGCGCTGTAGGTGTTAAGTGTTCCCTGCATACAGTGGCGTAACTAGAACCTTCTGGGCCCCGATGCAAGAAACCAGGAAGGGCCCCCCCCTGACCCCCAGATAGGGCTCTTTTCTCCGAGCCCGGTGGCGTTACAGGACCCGGTCGCAAGTAGGCGGCTGCATATAAATGAACCGATTTCTCCAGTTCCCCTTGCTTTTTTTCCTCTCCCTCCCGCAGGCATTCAGCGGCTGCAGGAGGAAAATGGAGAGATCAATTCTTCTATGTCGGTGTTTCGCAATCTTTTTCCAGTCAGGGCACCCTTGAAGTATACCCCTAGGTGAATGGGGCTACACTGCAACCCCCTTGCAACTGTGTGCATTGCATACAGTTGCAGCATAGTGATGATGTATTTAAGGGGTTAAAACAGGCAGTCAGGAAGCAACATGTTGCCTCTTCACCGGCTGTCAAATGTCTCTGAAAAACGATCCAAGCATGGATCGCTTTTCGGAGGCATAGCATTTTTTTAAGATACTATGAACAAGCAAAAAAATAAATAAACAAATAGGTTCTGATTGTACACAAATAGGGGATCGGGATTAAAAGTGCATACATAAAATGTGCATACATACATGTAAACACACATATAAAAACACACACACACACACATATATATATATATAAATGCACATATGCACACACATATAAACCAGTGGCAGCTGGTACTCAACATTTTTAGGGGGGCGCAAGCAAATGGAAAAATGCTTAAAAAAACATAATTTGCAGTGCAAATCAAAAGCTCTCACTGTGCCCATCAAATGCTGCCACTGTGCCCATCAAACGCCACCACTGTGCCCATCAAACGCCACCACTGTTCCCATCAAATGTCGCCACTGTGCCCAGCAAATGCTGTCACTGTGCCCAAACTCTGCCACTGTGCCAAACGCTGCCACTGTTTCCATCAAATGCTGCCACTGTGCCCAAACACTGCTACTGTGCCAAAATGCTGCCACTGTGCCCATTTAAACACTGCGCCCTCAAATGCCGCCACGGTGCCCATCAAACTCTGCCACTGTGCCCACCAAACTCTGCCACTGTGCCCATAAAATGCCGCAAGTGTGCCCAGAAAATACTGGTGTGTCCATTAAATGCTGCCAGTGTGCCATCAAATGCTGCAACTGTCCCATCGAATGCCACCACTGTGAATCCCCCCTCGCCCCGTCCGACTCTTACCCTGTCTCGTGGGGCTGCGGGTGACTGCCAGGGTCCTCCATGCATCTCCTGCCGTCCTCATCTCCCGTCCTCTCCTCCTGATAAGTGTCCAATAGCCGCTCCTATTGTTTCAGCCAATCAGGTGATGGGTAACAGACCCGCACACCTGATTGGTGGAGAGGTGGTTCAGTGTTAGCAAAGTGAATATTAATTCGCCTTTCTAACACACCTGGGTGGACTGTGAGCGCCCAGCATGGCGCTCGCGGTTCACCTATTTTGAAGCCTATTAGAGACTATGACTCTAATCAGGTGCTTCAACACCCCCCCTGTGATCCAGGCGCCCGAAAAGGAGCCGGACACCTAAATATGGGGGTGGCAGCGGTGGCATAGAGGGAGTGACTGGGGAGAGGGATCGGCACACATGCGCCCTTATGGACGCACTGCCACTGATAAACACATGCACATACATGCACACTCACACACATACAGTACATACATACAGTACATACTTATACACACACACATGCATCCATACATACATGCACACACACACATACAGTACATACATATACAACATACATACATACATACATATACACACACACACACAGTATATACATATACACACACACACACACAGTATATACATATATACACACACACACAGTATATACATATACACACACACAGTATATACATATACACACAGTATATACATATACACACACAGTATATACATATACACACACACAGTATATACATATAAACACATACAGTAGATAGTCATAAAAAAAAAAAAAAAACGGGAGACATTTACCTTGGCACTTCCTGCCGGGTACTGCACTCTAGGGGGAGACCAAGAGCACAGCACACACTACTTTCACTTTTGACAAGCTCCTTCCCTGCACACTGTGCACAGTTCGCTGACAATCGTGAAACTCATCTCAGCCGCCCCTGCCGCCGCTCCTCCTATCAAAGAGTAGAGGGGGCCCTCAAGGGCCCCCTACAGCAAGGGGCCCGGTCGCCATGGCGATCTCAGCACCCCTATAATTATGCCACTGCCTGCATAGTGTTTCTTACTGTAGGGGGGGGTGGGCTCTGTGTCACATGACACTGATCTCCGCTTCGACTACACGGAGCTGAGATCAGTGTCATGGTCACTAGTCAGAGTGGGGAGAGGCTTGTTTATACAAGCCTCTCCCCACTCTATACCTCCGTGAGACGATCGCAGAGATTAATAGGGAGTGGCGGTGAAAAGGGGAGGCAGCGCCCGTATGCCCTTAATGAATGGGCCGCCCCTGAATTTGTGGTGTCATCATACCAAGATGAAAAGAGCTCTCTAAGGCCTTCAGAAAGAAGGTTGTGTATGCCTACTAGTCAAGAGACTGTGATGCTGTAGTTCCACAGGGGTTTTCCGACTGTAGATATATACAGATACTTAACAATTGAAAAAAAAAATAACAATAATTGAAATTTACCCAAAACAACGGTTATAGTTTACCTTAAAAACAATTTTAGGCAGGGGTATAATAAAATTTAAGAAACTTGTGGTTGATTTACGGTAACATAAACTCAAAACAAAGGCCCAGATTCACAGAGCGATTACGCCTGTCTAACTGGTGTTAGACAGGAGTAATTTCAAATTTTGCGCGCCGTATCACTAGTTTGAATCCTCAAACCATGATACGGCGGCTTCGGGCTTCGATCCGAGAGGCTTACGTCTTCGTAAGCCTTCGGATCTACGCTGCAAACTTTTTGCGGCCGCTGGGAGGAGTCCGCGTCGTTTTCAGCGTCGGGATATGCAAATTACTTTTTACGGCGATCCACGAAGATACGAGCGGCCTTCGCAATCGCTTACGTCATTTTTTTGCTACGTACTGATAGACCAGCTATTTGCTGGTCTAACGGTGCGTAGCCCATGTTAAGTATGGCCGTCGTTCCCGCGTCGAATTAAATTTTTTTTTTTTTTTTTTACGTAACTCGTTCGGGAATAGGAATGTCCGTAAACGACGCTACTCAATTACTGATTTCGCGCAATGCACGGCGGGAAATTTCTGAACGGAGCATGCGCAGTTCGATCGCCGCGGGAACGCGCCTATTTTAAATGCTTCACGCCCCCTACTCGCGTAGATGGCTTGCGCCGGGAGAAATACACTACGCCGCCGTAGTTTACTGGACAAAATCTACCGGGATTCCACGTAGAGCCAGGTGAAATACGGCGGCGTAGAGTATTTCTGATACTCTACGCGAATCTAATTGTATGTGAATCTGGGCCAAAATTTTCTCTATAGGTTTACGTACCTTAGTTAACAGAGATTCCTTATAGCTAAACAGACACTGCCATATTAGCAGCTTATAATTCCCTGCCAAAGTAGTTTAACCATACACCAACCAAACTACAGATTTCTTCATTGACTGTAAAATTGTAAGTTCCTTTATCAAATATATTAAACTATGACTGGTCTATTTATAGGTCTGATTAAAAGTATGGATTCTGTAGACTCAGCAAGAAGGCGTAGCTGTGAACTGGTGAACACACCATTGCCTTGTGTTAACAAAGCCATTCATCATATTAGGAAGTTGGAAGGGAAAACAAAGGAGTTGTTTGTGGAGGTAAGTGACAAGACAGGTTAGCCAATTATTTTTGTTTTCTTCATATCTATTTTTTTTAAACTTGTCAAGCTACATAATTTGAATAAGTTCTAAATGTAACTTTTTTTTATGTATAATGACCATTATCTTATTTTCAGGGTAGTTGTTTTAACAAAAAAGGCAAACATTATAGTTTCAACTCTCTAGACCTTACCATTAAGCACTGCTCCTGTATAATGGGAATATCTTTCATAAGCAGTGGCGTTTTAGGCCCAGGTGACTAGGACATGTCCCTGTGACCACTCTTATGCCTCGTACACACAACCGGACTTTCAGAGAAAAAAAGTCAGACAGTTTTTTTTTCTCGGAAAGTCCGGTCTTGTGTAGCCTCCATCTGACTTTTTTTCTCGGAAGTCCGACGGACCTTAGATAGAGAACCTGTTCTCTTTCTTTCCGTCGGACTTCTGACGGACTCACGGCGGACTTTTGCACGGGTGAAAAGTCCGGCCGTGTGTACAAGGCATTATATGGTCATGTAGTAATGTGCCTGACCAGAAAGCAGGTTAAGTATAAAGAAATTTGGAAACATGACAACTTATTCAGTACCCCATAGTGTTCACAAACTATAAAGTATATTAAAAATGAGAAAACGTTATTACATAGATAATTCTCATTGTAAAACACAACCAACATATATGTGATTGAAAAGGATGTGCCCCACCACAGAGGCCGGAGGAACTTCCTACAAATACAAGTAAGTGTGTAAATTAAACCATAATCCAAAGAACTACACATAGAGTAGACCATAAATCCAATAATAAGATGTTAACAGTAAAAGAGGGGGATCTTGTGTTGTCTCTTAAATTCTCCACAAGTTTTGCAGCTCCTATCCGCTTCCTCAGGAGGAGAAGGGACATCAATTTGAATTCTACATAAAAAAGATACACAAATAGAATAATTCACAAAACTATTACCTACAGAAATTATGCATACATTTACAGTGTTAAAACTTCAATCAACATTGTAAGGATACAAAAACAAAGAAGAGATGCAAGAGCAAACTCATGTCCAAGCTGCAACATTATCTCAGAGACGAGTGTGGGAACGTATATTTAAGGAGGAAAGGTGGAGTTCCCAACTGTAGAAAAGTACTCAATCTTTGCAAGTAAAAGAAGAAAAGAAAAACAAACAGAAAAGGAAAAGTAATGAAGAAGAAATCCCAACTAGGGC
Source organism: Rana kukunoris (assembly GCA_029574335.1). NCBI lineage: Eukaryota > Metazoa > Chordata > Amphibia > Anura > Ranidae > Rana > Rana kukunoris. The sequence continues at coordinate 356,342,924 of CM056053.1, read as the reverse complement.
TGGTATTACTTTTGATTGCTGAATCAGCAAATAGCTTCAGCTACAGGCAAATAAACCAACTTGTTCACTGTTATTATATCAGGAGATTGAAGAAAGCAGGTGAAACCATAAGGTCCTGTCATACTGTACATTTCAAGTACTTTAACCACTTAAGGACCGCCTCCTGCACATATACGTCAGCAGAATGGCACGGCTGGGCACAAGCACGTACCGCTGACCCAATCGCCGCTGGAGTCCCGCGATTGGTCCCCAGAGCTGAAGAACGGGGAGAGCCGTGTGTAAACACAGCTTCCCCGTTCTTCACTGTGGCGCCGTCATCGATTGTGTGTTCCCTAACATAGGGAAACACAATCAATGACATCACACCTACAGCCACACCCCCTACAGTTAGAAACACAGATGAGGTCACACTTAACCCCTTCAGCGCCCCCTTGTGGTTAACTCCCAAACTGAAATTGTCATTTTCACAGTAAACAATGCATTTTTAATGCATTTTTTGCTGTGAGAATGACAATGGTCCCAAAAATGTGTCAAAATTGTCCAAAGTGTCCGCCATAATGTCGCAGTCACAAAAAAAAACGTTGATCGCCGCCATTAGTAGTAAAAAAAATATGATTAATAAAAATGCAATAAAACTATCCCCTATTTTGTAAACGCTATAAATTTTGCGCAAACTGAGGAGAAAAAAATATATTTTATATATGTTTTTGGGGGATATTTATTATATAAAAGTAAAAAATATAGAATTTTTTCAAAATTGTCGCTCTATTTTTGTTTATAGCGCAAAAAATAAAAACCGCAGAGGTGATCAAATACCACCAAAAGAAAACTCTATTTGTGGGGAAAAAAGGACGCCTATTTTATTTGGGAGCCACGTCACATTTGTCAGTTAAAGCGACGCAGTGCCGAATTGCAAAAACTGGCCAGGTCCTTTACCTGCCTAAAGGTCCGGGTCTTAAGTGGTTAAACAGCTTTTAATTACAAAATGGTTATAAGAAAAGGCTAATTTAGCAATTGGTGTAACAGTATATTTTTTCATAAAATGTGTAACAAACAGTAACTTTTATTTAGAATTCAAGAACTAAATTACATCTTTACCAAAACCTAAAATAGCAGTTTCTTTGGGAATTGATGTGTTCTAAAATTTTGTTTGAAATGCCAGTTAGCTGGATCAGCTCTGGCTAGTGTGAATTATTTATCAAATAGTTTTTGGGAAAAAAAAGGGACAACTGAGTCTCACTGATCATTTCAGTTCTTTAGATAATATATACATTTTTGGTATCAGTCAAAACATAGTTCTGTAAAATTAGATGTTTCTGTATACTTTAAAATCCAAATAATCAAATTAAATATATATTGATAAATACTGGAAAGTGTTTATTTCTCATGAAAATAATTAAAACATTTTTTTTTTTATAGGATATTGATCAGAAAAGAAGTATCACGTGGTAAGAATTATCCTAATCACTAATCCCTGTATTCCACATATTTGGTTGACAAAAACATTTGTAGTTTGCATATTATATTTCTTTTGTATATCAAAATATACAAAATAATTTGTATCCTTTGAGTCCATATTTTGGATCAGATGCCATATTAAGAATAGCGCTGGGGTGGATTTTCTATGTAAGCCAGTAAATTGCTGAAGGTTTTTTTTTTTTTTGTATAGCTGTAGTCAAAATACTTTTTTTTTTTTCTGAAATGACTGTTTACAGGGTATAGAGACATAATAGTTAACTGATTCCTTTTAAAAATGATTAAAAATAGATACAAATCAATCATATAATGTGCTTGCAGTTTCAGTTTAATTTTTCATCTAGTTTCATGCTTCTGTGAAGGACAGAGACACAGAGCCAATACAGGGCAGTGTTTGTTTTTAAAATGAAACTGATTGGTTCTGAGGAGTTTTAGACACACAGTAATCACACCTTCTTGATTAGAGACCACAGAGAGAAGCTCCCAGTACTTTTGTCATAAGGAAACAGACAACCAGGAAGTGTGCAGAACAGAGAAGGATTACAGCAAAAACGAACAATGAGGACATGAAACCAGGACTGCATTAGGGTAAAGGAAGCTATTTAGCTAAAAAAACAATTTTCTTTAGTGACCCTTTAAGTATGTCCTACATTGTGCAGGCATTTGGATCCTGTAGAAATTTCCACTGCAGGGATGCCCTGTCCTCTTCCTGTCTTTGAATTTCTGGCACTGCAATGGCTAATAGTGTAGGGCTCTGGGCTGAGGTGCTGTAAAAAAGTTGTGCAGGGGACTTTCCTCCTTCTCCCTCCTCTCTGAATGGGGGGCAGTCTGATGAGTCCCAGGATCCTCTCCCCCATTCAGAGATTTTGTTACATGCAGTGAAAGCAATTAAATATATTTTCTCGAGGGAGAAGGGGACAGTCCCCTATTTTCCACAGCTAATTTTTCACAGCAGCTTAGGCCAGAACCTAAGGGATCCATCTGCCTGCACATCATGGGACGTACTTAATTACTGGATAGTGGTGACTAAAGCTGTAAAAAATAAATAGCTAAACAGATTTAAAAATTGATTATGAAGCTAAGAATGAGCATACATTGAGTCTAGTCATAGGTGTGCGCAGCCTTTGGCATTAGGGTGTGCACCCCAAAGCTCAAACACACTCTACCAATCACTCGCAATGTTCATTCAGAAAGGGAAGGGGCTGGTAAATGGCATATTTACTGGCCCCTTCTCCCACTTACCCTAAAACATTCACAGCAACAACCGGAGGGAGAGGGGGGAAGCTGGCGGTGCTTTGGGGGAAGGAGGGGAAGCCAGGTCAGTAGGGGGAATCTGTTCTGCACAGGGGGATTAGGGTGTGCCTGGGCACACCTGGCACACCCTGTGCGCACGCCTATGAGTCTAGTACACACAGGGCGAAAGTTGGGCAGCATCGGCTGGTTTAATAGCAACCGTCTGACATTTGTCCCGTGTGTATTGAAGTTGGTCCGACAGAAGCTTGCCGTTCGGCCAGGTTATGTCGAAGGGGCATGACGGAACAAGGCTGCTGATCGTCTGCGTATTGTCTCCCGATTAGCGCTCTAACCAGAGTACTCTAGTGGGGGGATTTCCACCTGTCAGAACACAATAGAACAGCAGAGGAGATCGCTGTACTAACATCAGGTAGTTAGTACAGAGGCTTCTCCTGGGCTGTCAGTTTTTTTTTCATTCAGCCCTGCTGTATTCAACGAAAAATAAAATAAAAATACTGTTGTGTACAATTCTTAAATATTCAGCAGTGAATGGTCAGACCCTCAAACATGTATCCTGGGACACAGGCAACAAAAAGATTACCCAATATGCACCAAATAATTTCCATGCTGGGTTATCTTATGCTTGTCTGTGCCCTGGTAGAGGGTAGAAAAATGTAATCCCTTTTTCTTCTCCATGTAGTTAGTAAATCAAAAACAGTATAAAAATTCCTACCTGTATAATTGCAAGTGATACCTATGGCTGTATTCTTGCTCTTCATGGGTATTATTGTATAATAGCATTACATACACTTATGCTATATCATTTTCATAGTTTATGTATCGCAAGTTGAAAATCTTGTCCAAATTTCTATGGGTAATTAAGGTGTTAAACAGATACATTATTAGTGCACAAATTATATGTTTAGATGATGTTTTGCTCAGATTTTAGTTTAAAGGAGAAGTACAACCAAAGCTTGTTTGGCTGTACTTCTGTGGATCACAGGAGTACAGTTCATTCTGCACCCCTGTGAAGCATTTTCAGCAGACAACGGGCTATAGCCCACTGTTGGCTGACAGCACAGAGCCGGTCCAGATTTTGGAAGGATTGTGACAATTTGGTCAGAATACACCCACAACCCTGGACTGGCACCTGGCTCAGCCTCTCAGAGAGCTGCTGAGAGCCTGAGCCAGCATCTCCTACCCCCTCCACAGCTCTGTGCCCCATTAAGCATGGGGTGGGGGGGCAGGGCAGACAGCAGTGACTGACAGACAGTTACTAGCTATCTGCTCAGGGAGACCTGAGAACCAAGTGATCAGAGGTGTTTGATCGCTCGGTTTTCAGTCTTAGAGCCGGCAGGGGGCCGATGCAGCATCCACCTAGGTAAGTATGATTCTTAAAAAAAACAAACATTCCCAAACGTCTCTTTTAAGAAATCTAATTCCAAGCAGATTTTGTGTGTGCTTTGTGAGAGGTGTAATTAGACCAAGTATACATAGAGCAGCTACATACAGTATAGTGGCAAAAATACAGTGGCCCAGATTCATAAAGCAATTACGCCTGTCTAACTGGTGTTAGACAGGAGTAATTTCAAAGTTTGCGCGCCGTATCACTAGTTTGAATCCTCAAACCATGATACGGCGGCTTCGGGCTTCGATCCGAGAGGCTTACGTCTTCGTAAACCTTCGGATCTACGCTGCGATATTTTTGCGGCCGCTGGGAGGAGTTCGCGTCGTTTTCATGCGTCGGGATATGCAAATGTGTTTTTACGGCGATCCACGAAGATACGAGCGGTCTTCGCAATCGCTTACGTCTGTTTTTTTTTTACGTACTGTTAGACCAGCTTTTTGCTGGTCTAACGGTGCGTAGCCCATGTTAAGTATGGCCGTCGTTCCCGCGTCGAATTTAATTTTTTTTTTTTTTTTTTGCGTAACTCGTTCGGGAATAGAAATGTCCGTAAACGACGCTACTCAAACAACGAATGACGTAACAACGTGATTTCGCGCAATGCACGGCGGGAAATTTGCGAACGGAGCATGCGCAGTTCGCTCGCCGCGGGAACGCGCCTATTTTAAATCCTTCACGCCCCCTACTCGTCTAGATGGATTGCGACGGGAGAAATACACTACGCCGCCGTCTTTTACTGGACAAAATCTACCTGGAATCCACGTAGAGCCAGGTAAAAAACGGCGGCGTAGTGTATTTCTGATACGCTACGAGAATCCAATTCTCTCTGAATCTGGGCCAATATGTCTAAGACATGTTTAGGGGCATTGTGAATCTGATTGCTTTCAGCCTTACTGCCCTGACAAAGAATAGACCTAGTGTTGTTAACATCTTTAAAAGGTTAGAATAGAGTTAGGACTTAAGGGACCCCAGAGACCCAAAAGACCAAAGAGCGGGGGGCAAGAGAACTGTATCGGTACTGTATGAGCAGGTAAACTCAAAGAGTTATTATATAAAAAATATATAAATTTATTAACATAGTATCAAAAAGACAAACATAATCATAAGATACATCGAAATAACAATACAAGACACTGGACATGTAGCGAGACCAGCCATACAAGTCAACGAGCTAAAGTAGTCCCCAGGGGGAGGATCACGGTGAGAGTGGAGGTCACGCTGAGAGGAGTCTCAACTACTTTCGCGACTGAGTCGCTTCGTCAGGAGAATTCTATGAAAAGAACACCAACCAGCTTGGATGACGCAGCCGATCGCGGGAGAGTCTCCCACGGCGACCAGGGGGGACAATTGTGGAGGTGGACCTGTTTAACTGGGTAAAAATTAATAGCTAAAATGTGAGGGCCCTAGTATTCAATTGCAGAATATACGAATGGGCGGCAAGTGGTTGCAGAAGCCGCACTAGTGCTGTTAGTAATGTGAATACAGGGGTGAGATCTGATGCAGTCTCACCAATAATGCAACTTGTTGCTGGGTGCAGCAGCGGGAGTCCTAGGGCCTCTGGTGTCCAACCTTTAAAAGGTTGTCTTACCAAGTTAAAAAACCTTGAGGGTTACCCTAAGTATCATGCTTACTGGCAGACATCATTTAATAAATATTATAGAAATTATTTATATTGGTTTGAAGTAACAGGTTTCCTTTACAGTTTCTTTTATGTGTGATATGAGATAATACCAAAGTTATTTTTAAGGTTTAAATTACCTTTTCCAGGGCAACTTGCATGAACGATGAAAATGCATCTATCGATGACCCAGTGGAATCTCCAATCTTGCACATTAAAGGAGTTGGTGTGTTTGATAAAGGTACGTTTTATGCAGGGCCGGGACAGGGAGTGGGCAGAATGAACAGCTGCCCTGGGCACTGTCCTAATGTGTTATAAAGGGGGACACACTGGAAGTTTTGGCTGGTTCTCCTGCCTCACTGACAGAAGTGACTGTCATTCTCCCTTATAATCAATGCACTGTTATGACCCTCCACATGTTGCTGTATGTTGGGCAGCCCATTCATTTCAATAGGATGCCGTACGTGCAAGAAACATGGAAAAGCCCCTAACTCTTTTCCAAAAATGCACCATACCGAAGCTTGAGGCACATTGCACGCACTTGCAGGTTGTCTGCGGCGCTTTCCCATTGACTTGAATGTGTAGTGTTTGACTTGCCGCCCGCAGTTTGCTAGAAGTAAGAAGGAAGATGTAAAGACCCCGGTCCATTGCCTATTTGCAGCTTAAGGAGGGCAGTTGGTGTGAGGCTGTGCATGGTGTAATGTATATATATGGACCTTGTCAAGTTCCACTTTCAGTCTCCAGTGCTGCTGGGGAAATTTCTCACCTGTGATGTATTTCTGGATTAATGATAATTCTTTTTTCTGACCTTTTAATGTTAGCTTTTCTTATCTACCGGTAACTGTATTTACACCTGGGGAGGACTGGAAACGTCTATCCTAGGAGCAAATACAATCTTATGTGCTTTCCTACTGACAACGGTTTCACTAGACAGGAAGTTGGGGAAAATTCAGACCTGGCAAAACAGAATGCCCTTTCAGTAGACACTGAAATTTTCTTTTATGTAACTCAAAGATATAAAAATATTATTCAAATATATTTTTTTTAATTTACAATATTCAAGAAGAACTATCCTAATGCCGCGTACACACGGTCGTTTTTTGCGATGAAAAAAAACGACGTTTTTTAAAACGTCATTTAAATTGATCGTGTGTGGGCAAAACGTCGTTTTTTTTGTCTTGAAAAAAACGACAAAAAAAAAATTCCAACATGCTTGAATTTTTTGTGTCGTTTTTCAAAACGTCGTTTTTTGTTTCACAAAAAGTCACCGTGTGTAGCAAAAACGTCATTTAAAACAACGTTTTTCAACCCGCGCATGCCCAGAAGCTAGTTATGAAGCGAGCTTCAATGGAAAAGAGTGGTGAACGTAACCTCGCTTTTTGTGAAAAAACGATGGTGTGTATGCAAAATTGTCTTTGAAAAGTGACGTTTCAAAAACTTCGTTTTTTACTTCACAGAAAACGTCGTTTTTTTTCATCGCAAAAAACGACCGTGTGTACGCGGCATTACACTTTGCAAAAAAAAACAAACGCTCTGGGTGATCAGTGTATATTTAACAAACTTTGTAGCAGAATCCTACCTATTCTTGCTGTGCAGAAATAGCTGTTTGTTTCATGAGAATGAAGCGGAGGGTCTGGTTCATTATTAAAACCCCTTTTACACCGAGCGTGCGCAAATATGCGTTCTCGGCTTGAATGGGTTATACAGGTGTAATACATGCAGCTGCACGCATCACCCCAGTACTGTTTTTTTAGAGCAAGTGGTTGGCTTTTTAGTGATAACAACCAATGCAGATTTTATCCTAAGTAGTGGGAGGGATGTCCCCCCCTCTCGCCACCTTCCGCAGTGCTCCTGGGATCTCTCGTCCCTTCGACAGGCCCGAGAGACCAGCCGATATGTTTGCCGGCTGGCCGAACACCCGAATGTAGCCGGAATTGGCTCAGATCATGTCTTCTATCTAGTAACCTGGAAATAATGTCATGAAATCACTTCAGGTTTACTCGGCTGCCAATTGCGCCGATTTTGGCGTTTTGAATACTTTTAAGTGCAAAGGAGGGATTTGGAGTCTTATAGTCCCCAGATCCCTCCATAAAGAGTGCCTGTCACTGACTATTACTGTCACAAGGGATGTTTACCTTACTTGTGACACCAATAAAAATTATCAGATTTTTTTTTTAAACTGTAAAAAATAATTAATAAAATGTAAAAAATATATATATATATATATATATATATATATATATATATATATATATATAAAACAAATATATATATATTTTTAAAGCGCCCCATCCTCCATGCTAATGCGCAGAAGCGAACACATACGGAATTTGAGCCCGCAAATGTAAACAGTGTTCAAACCACACATGTGAGGTATTGCTGCGATCATTGGGGTGAGAGCAATGATTTTAGCGCATGACCTCCTCTGTTACGCTAAACTACCGTATTTAGCAGCGTATACCGCGCACTCTTTTCCCCTTAAAATAAGGGGAAAATCTTGGGTGCGCGATATACGGCGATACCCGCTTCCCACACTCAGTTTGAACTGAGCCGCCAGCATATACTGAGTGCAGTACACTCGGGTGCATTCGGTTATATGTGTTTGCATATGTGAACATATGCTACTGCGCTGACCCCATAAATAAATACTGTGGAAAATAATAATATATATAAAAACAAATGACAAAAACACCTATCACAAATATCTGTAAAAATGAACCCCAATAAGTGTGCTCTCGCACTAAAAAAGTGGTATGTACTTGTAAATGATTTACTCAAATCACATGTGAAAAAAAATAAAAAAATATATATGAAATAACAAATATATGTAAAACACCCCAATCAAAAAAAACATCAATAATGCATAACCCTTTGACTGGGCAATTGCAATTACAAAAAATAGTCCAATATTTTGTGACTTTTCACCCTTATTTGTGTCACCACCACCTCTAATAGATTGTGCGCTCACCAGATTCACTGCACCCCCTGGAGGTGCACACCACAACTGCAGCAGGCCTAGAGTATCACTACATACAACTTAGTTGCGCCGGTGTTACAACACAAACCACTCGGGTACATTCAGCCAGGCTCGGCTTCGCTCGTGCTCACGCATAAACATCATAGAGCGTGAGCACAAGCAAAGCCGGGCCTGGCCGAATGTACCCGAGCGGCACTGCCCATGCGCAAACGGCGCTGCGCCATCCCATTGGACAGGCGAGCGCCTGGGACCTGTGACGTGTCCTAGGCGATCGCCTACATGGAGGGGCTGCAGTAAGGCGATTAAGCTAATCACCTTACCAGCCCCTCGGCGGAATGAGGCCCTGAAGCCCCCACTCCCCCCCAAAAAAAATTACATGCCAAATGTGGCATGTAAGGGGGTCAGGAGTGGGTTAAGCGGAAGTTCCATTTTTGGGTGGAACTCCGCTTTAACAGTAGAAATTTTGAAAGCGTCGCCTATGGTGATTTTTAGGTACCGTAGTTTGTTGCCATTCCACGAGTGTGCGCAATTTCAAAGCATGACATGTTAGGTGTCTATTTACTCAATCATCTTTCACATTCTACAAAATATTGGGCTAACTTTACTGTTTCTATTTTTTTCATTCATGAAAGTGTATTTTTTCCACAAAAAAAAATCATTTGAACGACTACTGCGCAAATACTATGTGACATAAAAAATTTGCAACGATCAACATTTTATTCTCTAGGGTCTCTGCTAAAAAAAATATATTTTTAGGGGCGTTTTGTGTACAGATGCCTCCAGGTGCCTCCAGGTTGTTATATCGTATTAATTTTTACAGAAAATTACAATGCTGCATTTTGAAGAGGATACTTGTGGCTTGTGTAGCAATTGTTTATTATGTATGTTATTTTTAATTTTTTTGCTATATTTTTTTCCACAAAAGTGGCGTTACCATATAAGATCTTTTTAATTTATTATATGGAAAACATCAAGTCATCTTAGCAAATAAACTTTCATAACCTATGCGTACACTCCTATAGATACTTCAAACAGCAGACACTTCCTTTTAAATAGGCTAAGATCTTGTAAGTGAATGTAAAGTAACTTCCAATATATTACCTCTACTCAAAATAGATACAGTATGTCCCTTATGTTATCTAATATAATTTCCGAGTGATACTGCCACTGTCATTATTGAAATCAGTTAAATGGCAGGTCGTCTTTTTCCTGGAAACCTATGTTCATTACACATTTTTCATGGAGATATAATGAAGATTTTTCAAGTTCCATTTATGCTAGAAACATCAGCATGGCCACTAGAGGGAGTTAGAAGACTGATTTTAAGCAGATATCTTCGTTTTTATATATTTTGTAGACCTGATCCAGGAAATCATGGCTTTACATTGTAGTATAAAAAAAGAAAAGAAAAAATGTAATTTAACTGCTAATTACCGTATTTATCGGTGTATAACACGCACAGGTGTAACAGTTTACCCTCTATTTTCAGGGTAAAAAAGTGAGTGTTATACACCAATAAATACAGCATTAATGTTTAACATCAATGTAGTGGCTGTATATTAGATTTATTTGCTATAGTTAGTAGTAAAACATAAAAGAACTTTGTTCTGAATGTTAATTATAGGCTTGGCTAAAGATTTATGTCCTAAGACACTTCTGAGCACACACACAGGTAAGAAATAATCAAGTCTGTAGAAGCCAGCAGCTCTGCATTCATTCCACTGGGTTTGGATAGTTACCAATCCACCTGCTCAATCTCAAAGACCCCACACACACTATTAGGTTTTCTGCAGATTTTTGTCTTCGGATTTCCCAAAACCATATAGTGCAAGGACCTGTATGATTGCATACAAATTGAAACTCTTAGTCCCCTTTCACACTTATACGACTTGTCCCACGATTTTGGACTTCAAAATCGTATGACAAGTCATTCTCCATGATTTTCAATGACTACCATTCATACTGGCACGACTTTAAGTCGTGCCTACTTCAAAGTAGTCCCTGCACTACTTTAGTCCAATTTTGATGCCAATTACACAGGCATTCATTGAAATCGCGGCTGCGAATCGCAGCAAAATCGCAGTAAAATCGTGCAACTTTGAAGTTGCACACGTGTCAAAGGGGGCTTAAGGTTTGACCTTATATTATATGGTTTTGGTAAATCAGAAGACAAAAATCTGCAGAAAATCTAATAGTGTGTTTTGGGCTTTTGCCAGCAGATCTCCAGTTTTCTCTTTTTTCACTATTTGAGACTAAACGGTAAAGTTAGCCCAATTTTTTTTGTGTAATGTGAAAGATGATGTTATGCCGAGATACCTAACATGTCATGCTTTAAAATTGCACACACTTGTGGAATGGCGGCAAACTACGGTACCTAAAAATCTCCATAGGCGACGCTTTAAAAAAAATAAAAATACAGTAACCAGGTTAGAGTTACAAAGGACGGCTTTTGCTAGAATTATTGCTCTCGCTCTAACGACCGCGTCGATACCTAGCATGTGTGATTTGAACACCGTTACATAGGCAGGCACAACCTAAGCATGCAGTTTATTTGCCGTGCAAGCTCACAGGGATGGGGCACTTTAAAAACAAAAATGTCTTCTTTTTTTACATGTAAACATCCCTTGTGACAGTAATAGGCGGTGACATGTACTCTTTATGGAGGCATCAGGGGTCTAAAAGTATTCAGATCACCAAAAACAGTGATTCTAAATACTGTATTTTTTTAATCTGTGCTATTGGCAGCTGCGTAAACCAAAAGTGACGATGCAACGTCACTTCCATGTTTTTACATAGGAGACTAGAACCAAGTAATTTCCCGGTTTGTTTCAGTTTCACTCTAGCCACCAGAAGTCCCGGATCGTAGATTGGGTCTCCTGGTGGAACGGGAGGCCCAGTAAGAGAGGCAGGAGGGGGGACGTCCCTTCCTGCTCCTTTAAGATAACAGCCGAGCATCTTTTAGCCTCATCGGTTGTCACCCCAAATAGCCGACCACCCGATCTAAAAACCGGTACCGGGGTGATGCATGCAGCTGCTGTTTAACCCCTTCAAGCCAGTGTCGCATATGTGCATACGGTCGGCACTAAGGGGTTATATTCTCTTGGGAAGGCTGTACAAATCTCCACAAATGTTCTTAAAAATTATGGTTCAAATGTCTGGCTGTAAACCCAGAATTCATCTGATAATTCCACTACATAACTCCCAATTGTTGCTGATTTTGAGGGACTGTCCCTCATTCATTCAGATTGGTCTGATCTATATAGTTGTATAAAAAATGCACTACGTATCTCTAAAAAAATGTTTTGCAGTGTTTTCATCCAATTTCTAAATTGCTGCATTTGCAAATACCAAAACCCAATATAAAGGAATTTTAGTGGTCAAAAAATCAAATCAAATCACCAATAATTTTTTTGTACAATTCTCCTTTAAGGGGGGCATGGCAGGGTGTGTGCCCTATGCCTGCATACTTTTGCTAATTTGTGTCCCTCATTGCCATCTCTGAAATTTGGGAGGTATGCCTCTACAGTATATGCTGGTCAGTCTGAAAACAAGCAAGCATGCAGCTTGGAACACCTGCCAAGCTCTCCGAATTAGAGTGCTTCTACTCCTTTGCTCCCCACTGCAATCTGTCACTGTCGTCACGGAAAATCCAAGAAGGTCTTTGTACACAGGCCTATTTCTAGTGTCCATTGGTAGTGGCAGATATAGATTTCCTAGGAGAAAGCAATAGAAACACCTGTCAAAGACAAAAATAACTATGGCATTGCAGCTGTTAAGGTCCATTACAATACCATCTATGAATTGTAAGATATCTTCAGTTAGCAAATTGGAGACTGATGTACATTCCCAACTCTAATCAGAACTTTTTCTTATTTTTTGGGTAGAATAGGGAAGGTTTTAAATCCCTATCAAGTATTTACTGCTGTCAGTTTTCCTTTTAGGATACATCCTCTCCTTTCCTGTCTATTTGACAGAAGTCAAAGCAGGATGTGAAAGGAAATATTTCCAATAAGATAGCATTAATAGTGTCACCACTTTATTCAAAACTGAAAATTAGTGTTTGAATGGAGTTGGGCTCCAACCAGAAATATCATGCAGAGATAATTGGAACCTAGAGAGGGGTGTTAGAAGGGGAGGGAGAGGTCAGTACGAAGAAATAGCATATAAAAAGGGTTAGAGACTGTGAGGCAGGTAAAGAATACACAGGAGGAGTTTTTTGTTAGTGTTCTAGGATGATGGATGTCTTTTCTCTGTCCTATGGAGAAAACCCTGTTGTTTGCTAGCTACTTTTTTTTTTATCTTTTTTTTTTTTTTTTTTATTAATATGTGCAATTCAAATTCAGCCCATTTTTTATGGCTGAACTCACATTGCATTCGCCTGAAAATGCTGCAGGAACCTTTTTATCTCGCACTGGAATCAGATCATATGGGTGTTCACACCCATGCAATCCTATTCCTGTCCGAATTCACAGTTCGCACTGCAATCTGCAAACCGATCTGGGGGTGTCATTAACTTTGTATTGACAACCACGGTGGCTCGCAGAGGGCAGTGTGTACTGCCTGCGAGGGAGATATGATGCAGGAACCAGCAATGTAATCGAGCTGGTTCCCACATCGCAATAGTGTTTAAAACAGGGCTGAGGGACAATGTCTCTTTGAAGATTTCCTGGATACCCTCATCAAGGATGACTGTTTTTTTTATCCTCCAAATGCATCAACCTCCAAAGTAATAAACCATGGACTTTCAAGTCCACAAAACCCTCAGATAAATATTCTTCAGCGTGAGGGGGTGTTCCCACTACTCAGTGGGGGGACATATTTTAGCCTTTGCAGACACTTGGGCAACCAGCATCTAAGATGATTGGGTGTGGGAGGTAGTTTCCAGGGGCTACAAGGTAGAATTGAGCTCCTAGGCCCCTTTCTTGTTACTTTCTTCCAACTTAACTATGTCTATAAACAGATTAGCAAATCTCAATACAGCCCTAAAGGGACTTTATTGATCCAGTTGCCGAGGCAGAACACTTTCAGGGATTCTACTGCAACCTGCTCATAGTTCCTGGACCAAAAGGCGGCATTTGACACATCTTGGTTCTCAAGACCCTGCGGAGTTGAGATACTAAAGACAAATAGACTCCAAGAAATAGATTTTACAGTGCAAAAACATTATGTTTCCCTTCATTTATAAAAATCAATCTATTAAAACTTCGGATAGATGATTATGTTCATTTGGAGTAGAATAATGTAACCTGCCTCACAGAAAACAAAATACATAGACCCCATAATAATATTAATCTGTCTAGAAAGACATGTCCATCACCCGCCTTCATCATCATCACCATCATCATGTCTTATCTCCTAAAGCCAGCTAATATCCTATAACTTTTGAAAGGGGGAAAAATATTTACATAATCCTCAAAAGGCAATCGAACTAGTCCTCATTTTCACAGCTCTTACAGAAAAGAACCTTTCTGTATGCAGAATATAAAGCTTTTATTTTTTGTAAATAATTTTAAAAGAAGGCTTGTATTTCTCCCTTGAGTCTATGGCTTTTTTATTCATAGAGAGCATCTCGCTAGTGTATGAAGATGTAGATTGGCAATGTATGCTGTTAAAAAGTCTGTGATCTATACTCTATAGGGATAACCAGGTAATTTGCACACTGACTTAAAAAATGGTGCTTCTACAGGAGTTTTGGGTTTTGCCTGTAACAGCTCAATGTTATCCTATGTGTCCATGTACATTAGGACATTTAGAGGCATATTTTAAGCTCAGCATTTAAAGGCAGGAGAAAAACCCTTCTGGTTTTCTTTTTTGATTGGAGTTTTCTGGCAGAAAGATTGCTAAACTCTCCTAAACACGTCTAAACATGTATACAAAAATGCTTTATATGAGCTTTTTTTCTGCCAAGGGAACTGCCATTTTTTAAAGCCCAGTGTACATGAAGCCTTATGCTTGGTACACACTATTTTTTTTTCCTTCAACCCAGCAGTTTGCCTATTTACTCACTGAATTCGCTAAACTTAAAGATTGTAACATACTATACACACTAGCAGTATGAGACTAACCCTGCTGACTGCTTTTGCAACGTTCTGTTATACTACATTCACAGCCATCCCCTCCATCCACATTTCTACCTACATCCAATGCTGTATATTGGCCTAGGCCAGTGATGGTGAACCTTGGCACCCCAGATGTTTTGGAACTGCATTTCCCATGACTCTCAACTACACTGCAGAGTGCATGAGCATCATGGGAAATGTAGTTCCAAAACATCTGGGGTGCCAAGGTTCGCCATCACTGGCCTTGGCCAACAAGGCCCAGCCCTAGGGCAGCACTTTGCAGTGGTCGGCATTAAAAGAGTCTCCGCCGGCTTGCGCTACACTTTTAGTGTAGCGCCAATCTTATGAGTTGGACTGGGCCGCAATCAAATTGCTCTGGTGCCTCCATAAAGTGGCCACACTGCTGCCGGTATGATAGGGATGGCGCATAGACACGGGACACTCACACGGTCATCTATACCTGTCAGTTAGGTAGTAGGCCACTCCTGAAATCCTTTGCTTGTGTCAGTTGTACATATTAGGGAATCTTAATTTTATTTGATGAGAATAAATAAACAAATTGATTTATTTGTTTCTGCCCCCAATCCTTTCTTTTGCTCACTGCCTGGACCATCACCATACTATATGGTTTCTGCTGCACCACTGGCATGGTTATATCCTCGTTGTCCCCCATAAATTTAGCAGAAATTTCCCCCACCGTCCCTTGGAGAGTGTTTTTTTTATTTTTATGTTGTATTATACACTGGGTATTGTGTTGTTCTTTTTTCTTTTTTACACTTGGTGCACTTCTGTCTCCGGTGTTATTTATCTGTATACTTGTCTAAATAGTTGTATCTGCTCCAGTGCATATACACCTTGATTGTCAAGGTCTATTGTGTTAACAAGTATCAACCGAATCTTGTTTGGTCCACCTAATAATTTTTTTTATCAAATTCTTAGTTTTGGCCTTTAAAGTCCCACCTTGGGGGTATCTCTTCTTTTTTAACATATACCAGGGATGTGGCCATTCCTCCAGATTATGGATCTATAACCTCCTCTCTATATAACTGATTTCAGGGAATGGCAGTCTATAGAGCTGAATTTGCATGGCACATGGATCAAACTCACACAGGACCCTTTTTTAACACAGATTAGATTCGCAACACATTGATGTGAACTGCACTCATGGAAAACTATGTTAGTAAAATGACTTGCGAATTTGAGCAATCGCAATGGATCAAATTCGCAATAGAATTCGCAGCAGTGTGAACCGGCCCTTAAGTAGAACTATAGACTACTTTTTCCAGTAGTGAGGGATGGTTATACCCCCTGTTAATTTTTTTTGCCATCCGTTCATTTCCTGCCCCATAGCCAAACAGGAAGTGAGAGAAAATCTCTGCAGATTAAGGGAATCCCTCCCCCTCAAGGCCCTCAGAACTAGTGTCCCCACTGGTAAATTTCAGGGCAGGTCTTAAACAGGAAGGGGTGTGACCTTGACAGGAAGGGGTGGATCATATTTAAATTAGGGGTTGCACGAGTTTAGTCAGGCCTAGGGCAGCACAAAACCTCCACCACTGCCCACATCCTTAGGAGCAAAAAGTAGACCATATCTGTCTTTCATACGTCCTTACTGACTGTCAGCTATAATATTCTAGCACATACTCTTCTTCCACTAATGCAGATCTTAGCAATTCTGTAAGAATTATGGAATCCTATATACTGTTTGCTTGTAACCCGGGCATTGCTAGGACAATAGTTTAGCAGCATTACCTATGACAAGTTAAGCAGTTATTTTTATTATCTTAAACATCATTGTATATGAAATCAAACCCTTCCTACAGCCTAACCACCTAACAGCTGGCCAAATATGAAGCTTAAAGTTTTTTTTCCCTAAATAGTTTCCTTAGTGCAGTCCTCCTTCACTTACAGTAATGCAAGGCTTTCTCCGTGGTGTGGAGTGTTGTGCTCGCCCCCTCCCTTGGACTACCAAGAGAGTCAGGACGCTCTCTACGTTGCAGATAGAGAAAGGAGCTCTGTGTTAGTGGGTGTCCTGACTCTCCTGTAGTCCAAGGAAGGGGGCGAGCATGACACTCCACACCAGGGAGAAAGCCTTGCATTACTGTGTGGAGTTACAGACAGAAGAACAGGAAGTGAGGATTTCTCAGAAGAAATAAGGACATTTAAAAGCAAAATCAAAGGATGAGGTAAGTGAAGGAGGACTGCACTAGGGTAAAGGAAGCTATTTAGGGAAAACAATTGTACCTTTACAACACCTTTAATGAAAATTTGTTGTAAAGTGTATTTATAGAAAATGTTTTTTTTAGTTTTGGATAGAGTGGGAAGTGATTAGAACTGCTGCCAGGTCATACTGACATTGGAGGCTCCATTGGAGGGATTCCTTCATTTCCTGTTTGCTAAAAAAAGGTTGTCCTCAGGACAGAAAGTGAGGGGAAATCAACAACAAAACTGACAGAAGTAAAATAGATTTTTTTTTTTACGTTAGCTTAATGTGATGCTATAAACTCTGTCAGCTTTTTTATTGGTGTCTGTTTCTCTGTTTTGGATTTTCCCTCACCTCCTGTCTGGTAAAACATTATTCCCATGGACAGAAAGTTAAAGGACATTTCTCTAATAAAGCCCTGGATAGCAGTAAGACCTTACAGGGGGTTCTAGCTGTTATCCATGCTATCCAAAACTAAAACACTTTAAAAACTTTTTAATGGAGTATACCATTGGCTTTGTCACAAGTTGCAAGCCAATTCCAGGGTTGTAAAGCAACTGCCTAGCACCAGTGTTGGTGAGGTGTCCGTTTGCCTATACTGGCAGCTTCCAGAGACGTATTCCCTGGAATTCATAAAGACTGATCCAAGTAGATTTTGCAAAAGTGTCTTTTAAGCATTCTACAAATAGTTAGGAATGCATTAAATTTATATACTTGTTTAGAACTTGTTTTTGAATTTGGCTCATGCTGCACAACTTTCAGAATACACAACACTTTTACAAAATCTGTCTGAGCCAGTTTTTCTCTCTACAAGCCAAGAGAGTTGGTCTTAATTAGCTCCACTATTACATTTTAGTGCATTCAATGCAACACGATGTAAAAGTGGCTCATTTAATGCAACACAATGTAAAAATGGGGCATTTTACAACTGCCTCAATTTGGTGCATTAGTCGCTTTCAGAACCAAAAGTGTTGCAAATGCTTCATAAATTTGGCTCAATACATTAACAAGAAGGATTAACACCAAGAAAAATGTTGCATTAGCTTTATTGAATTCCCCATATTGTCTGTGAAATGAATGTGTAAACAGGACAAGAGTTATGCAGTTTTCAGCAAAACAGGAACTGTGTACCCTTTATGAGGGTATCAGTAACTTAATTAGACTTGAGATGTTCTCCAAAGTACCGTGCCTTACTACATTATGTGCAGCATTTTGTTTTCATCAACACTTCAGGCACTCTTTAAAGAGTATGGAAATTTGTGTTCTAAATAAAGCATCTAACATCCTTATTATTTGTCCTGTTTTTTTTCAGTTTCCCCAGAGTCTGGAGCAGATAGATCTTTAAAGCTTGACACAGAAGCTGTAATCTCAGAGGTAATAAAGCTGATCTGGCGGTTGGAAGCTGACCGGCAGGAAGCAGAAGAGGCTTTGAAACTGGAAAGGAAACGAAAACAAGGTCTACTTGGACAAATTGATGTACTCTCCCTGTGGAAGCTTCATAATCTACCTGAGGCTGTGCAGAAAGGTACAATGTCCTATTTCTTCCTGATGGTAATTGTAATTACATTCTATTAAATTTAAAGAAAAGTGCATAGGTTTTTCATTGCATATATTTAATTAGAGCAAAAGTCTATATAGGAATAAAAAAAGAATGCTGATGTACTGATATCAATTTATTTTTAAATTAAAGCGGATCTCCACCCTAAAGTGAACTTCCGCTGATCGGAACCCTCCCCCCCTCCGGTGTCACATTTGACACCTTTCAGGGGGGAGGGGGGTGCAGATGCCTGTCTAAAGACAGGTATTTGTACCCACTTCCGGCCACACTTCTCGGGCAAAAGACGTTTTTTTTTTTGCCACATCCCGTCCGTCCCCCGTTGTGTGCTGGGAACACTCGGCTCCCAGCACACAGCGGGAGCCTATCGGCGGGCGCAGCGCGACTCGCGCATGCGCCGTAGGGAACCGGGCAGTGAAGCCGGAGTGCTTCACTTCCTGGTTCCCTCACTCTGCTGCGGACGCCGCTGGACTCCAGGACAGGTAAGTGTCCTAATATTAAAAGTCAGCAGCTGCAGTATTTGTAGCTGCTGGCTTTTAATATTTTTTTTCAGGGGGACATCCACTTTAAGCTTGAGGCCTGCCAGGCTGTGCTGCAGGGAACACGATCTAACATACTGTTAGGAAGCATGAACATGAAGCTGACTTCATCAATCTGTTGCTGCTTGTTCATTTCCCATTTAGTATTTGGCATGGGGGAGGGGGGTGCAGATACCTGTTTAAGACAAATATTTGCACCCACGTCTAGGTACCGACTCCTGTGGGAGTCACGCCACTGCCCCACTGTCTTCTGGGAAACACACTGTTCCCAGGAGAGAGCGGGGACCAGTTACGATGCACCGCAACGCTTCTCTTCCTGATTCTTCGAGGATGGTGGCGGCAGCTTCTGAGGGACGAGCGATTGCTCGGCCTCAGCTGCCGACATTGCGTGCACGCTGGACAGGTAAGTGTCCATTTTTTTTAAAGTCAGCAGCTGCACTATTAGTAGCTGCTGGCTTTTAAAAAAAAAAAAAATTGGGTGCACCTCCGCTTTAACGGCTGTAGACAAACCTTAGTACCCAGGGTGACTGCGCTGAAGTTCAGGACTGGCTGGACAAAATGACAAAACCTTCAGCATATCAAACAGCTACCTTATAAAGTATGTACTATAGTCCACAATCACTCAAGTTAGCCCAAATATAATGCACATGCAGTATATGTATTTTTAAAAGGTGTCAAACAATAAATTACGTATAAATAAATGTCAAATGATGGAACAGAAAGTGTAACGCCATAGATAGTATTGTAATACAAACACTACAGAAGATCTGCCAAAACAATTATAACTCGGTTACTAGAGGTTCCATAAATAAAATGTTCAATAGGACATGCACACAAAATTGTAGATTTTTCTTTACATACACATTACACCCTTTCTTATTTATTTACTTCTTTATTTGTACCTTTAGTATTGTAGAGGATATGTTACAATCCTGATAATATTTATTTGTTATATTTTCTGTCCTTCCCAACTAAAAATATATACATTTATTATTTATTAAGGGGACCCTTACCATGTAAAACAACCCATTTGGTTTAAAATCTTGCCAATGATTGGCTGTGGGAGGGGGAATGGGGGCTGTCTCCTAAGTCTAAAGATTGGAGGAGAGGCGGAGCATTCCCCCACCACAGCAGGGAACTGACCATACTAGGATGGATGTGTTCTCTTGCGCAAGGGATTGACAGGATCACCAGGTATTTCACACAAAGGAAGCAATACAAAGTATACTTTAACACAAGTACGTGATACAACAGACACACATTAGGAAAATTAAATGTTGTGGCAAAATATTGTTTAAGTACTGCTGATTATGCACATAGGCATTAGGGGGTCGATTTACTAAAACTGGAGAGTGCAAAATCTGGTGGAGCTGTGCATGGTAGCCAATCAGCTTCTTGCTTGTTCAATTAAGCTTTGGCATAAAAAAACTGGAAGCTGTTTTTTTCTGCAGAGGCGCACCAGATTTTGCACTCTCCAGTTTTAGTAAATCAACCCCTACTGTAGATATCCAATGTTTAGCTGTGTTTTGAAAAAGCTGAAGGTAAACAATTATACTGAAGGCCCATTGGCCGCCGCCGTCAGGAAAAATATTTTTGGCTGGTTATATATACTGTATATTTTTTGTCGATCGTATATTATTGCTGACAAACCTTTGTTGCAAGGGGCTACAGTGCATATCCACTGTCAGGATAGGGATACCATGCTTAGACTGACAGTCTGGTAATTCTGGCATTATTCTAGAAGAATTGGCGTGTCTGAGAATACCTATAGCTAGTTTTAAATCTCGGGAACTACCGTATTTATCGGGGTATTGCGCGCTTCGGCGTATTGCACGCACCCCTAATGTGGACCTGTAAAAAAAAACATTTTAGTACTTACAGTTTTGGTGTCTTGGACATCAGTGGTGTCCTCCCGCTTCTCCAGCGCACACCTCGAGTCGAATCCCCGCTTCCCGCGCTCAGTTTGAACGCCTCCACCGACATATACCGAGTGCAGTACACTCGGGTACATTCGGCTAGGCTCGGCTTCGCTCGTGCTCACACTCTGCTCAGGTTTATGCGTGAGCACGAGCAAAGCCGAGCCTGGCCAAATGTAACCAAGTGTACTGCACTCAGTATATGTCGGCGGCTCACTTCAAACTGAGCGCGGGAAGCGGGTATCAGCGTATATCCCGCACCCACGATTTTCCCCTTATTTTAAGGGAAAAAAAGTGCGATAAATACGGTATTCATTCCCATTCTATCTTGTCTTATAAAGAGGAACTTCACCACCCCCCCATCCATGTATTAGTTTGTTTTTACTTTTCTTTTAATCTTTTCATTTTTTTTCCTGCGTTAACATATTTAACCACCCAGCAAATCTCCAGCATTGTCCTGCCATGATCCCCCGCTCAGCTCCAACACTGACATCATCATGAGTCGCCTGTCTCGAACAGCCACCCCCTGATGACAAGCACCAGGTCTGCCCTCCTCCTTCTGTCCATCCTCCTATAGTGCTGTATATGTAGCATCCCTATCCCAGGAAACATCAGAAGGAGGCACATTGTAGAGGAGGGGGAGGAATGCAATGGGGAGTAAAGATTTGCTTAACGTAGACTGGCATAAAAGGAAAAAATATGCAAAATAGTTGTGCCTTTTTAAACTTTTGTTAAAGCTTTTTATTAGACATATGCAATTCGTTTCATTACAAATAATTTTTTTTAAGGAATTTTGACAAATTAGTTATTTTGGAAATATCCAAATTACTGCAAACTCGTTTAACAAATTCTTCTGAATGTTAAAAAATTTGAATATTTGAAACTTCGAAAATCAGAAAATTGGAAAACCCGAAAATTCAAAAATCTGAAATAATAACTAATTCAAGATTTTCCTAGCTTGTGACGGAAAATATTGGTTATATGAAGACAGGAGGCGAGTATCTTGCATTAATCTTTCTTTATTAATGCCCATAGCAGAATCTTAAATAACTTTTTTAAAAGAAGAATAAACATAAGAACAACTGTGTGGGACTACAAATCCCAGCAGCCCTCAGTGTAACGGCCCCTCCTCCCTACGGACCCTATAAGAAGGCTGAGTACTTCCTTGCACTTCCTCTTTCTGACTGCGATGCCAGTGTGAACAAACCAGACAACAGTCCAATCTCAGAAGTCGGTATTCCCGTAGTAGACCGATGAGTTCTCTCAATGGATCCATAGGTACGGGACGTCATCTCTTACTGGGGAAACTTCAGCCAGGATCCAACCAAAACAACATTCCAACGTGGAGTCAACACGAATCTGGGAAGTCCGAATGGTATACTCTCGGATCGTTTCAGTAACCTAAAACGAGAGCAAGATGACCATAACAGGGAGGGTAGGGTGGGAAGATACTCGCCTCCTGTCTTCATATAACCAATATTTTCCGTCACAAGCTAGGAAAATCTCGAATTATATTTCAGACAGGAGGCTCATATCTTGCATGTTTAAAGCTAAGCGTACTTATTCTATACACCAGGGCAAAATATCAGAGTATGTATACATATACCGAGTGTAAGTAAATTACAACAGCTTGTATGATAACTAGGTATCCACTCTAGGGCGTAAGAACTGACAAGGATACATGGGATTCAGGCCTGAAGTAAAATTCCCGAAAGGTAGATTCCGACGACCAGTCGGCCGCCAATAAGAGGTCCGATAAAGAACCCCCCGTGGAAATCACCTTAGTGGCCATCGCCCCCCTGGTCGAGTGAGCGCCAAACAAAGTTAAATCTATGCCTGATAATTCCATTACTAGACGAACCCACCTGGCCAGAGTGGCCGAAGTCACCGGGAGGTGAGGTCGCACATAAGAGACCAACAATTGTGATAGGGTAGGAGAGCGAAGAGTCGCCGTACGCGATTCGTAGGCTTGAAGGCAACGTACCACGCAAAGTTGCGGGTGAGAAGGAAAGAACGGGTAAAAAACCGAATGAAGTTGAGTCTTGGTTCTGCGCACTACCGAGAATCTAACCCCTTCCGGCGAGAACTGACGGCGCGAAACGTCTAGGGCTCTGACGTCCGAAACTCTTTTTATAGACACTAGGCAAAGTAACATGGTGAGCTTGAGGGAAAGATCTCGCAGGGAAAGCAGGTGATTGTCTTCCCAGGTAGAGAATAGCTGAAGTACTTTGGTCACATCCCAAGTGGATTGGTAGCGAGGTTTAGGAGGACGGGTAAGCCTAGCCCCGCGGAGGAGACGACACACCAAGGGGTGTCTCCCGACAGGGAGGGACTCTACGGGAAGGTGGTATGCCGATATAGCGGATCTGTACACATTAAGTGAATTGTATGCCTTACCCGAGTGAAAAGCTTCAGCCAGGTAGTTGACAATCGTGTTCACAGGAGCTCGAGTGGGATCAACTTGTCGTTGATCACACCAACGAACCCATAATCCCCAGGCAGATCGGTATGCCGATCTAGTCCCAGGGGCCCAGGCCAGGGCGAGAAGGTCTCTAGCTGAAGATGAAAGTCCATCACTGGAGTCTGACGTCCCGAGACCAACCATGCCAGCAGAGGCAATCTGCCTTCCAGTAATAGCGGGTGAGCATCCCCGACAGGATTGGTCAACAGGTGGGTCGAGTGAGGGAGGAGTCTGGGATAATCGATCGACATACCCAGAATCATGGGAAACCATGGTTGAGCTGGCCACCACGGAGTGATAAGGGCTACCGTGGCCGCCTGATTGGCTACGTGAAGGAGCATTCTGGTTATCATGGTGAAAGGAGGGAACGCATAGTGTAACCCTGCGGGCCATGTCTGAAGGAGTGCGTCCGCCGCAATCGCTTCTGGATCCGGCCTCCAGCTGTAAAAGCGGGGTAGTTGGCGATTGAGCCTCGATGCGAACAGGTCCGTGTGAAAGGGACCCCACAAGGTGTGGATTGCTAGAAACACCGATCTGTCCAGCATCCAGTCGCTCGTATCGGTCAGGTAACGGGAGTTCCAGTCTGCCACGTCGTTGGAAGTTCCCGGAATATATTCCGCTAGAGGGGTGATGTCGCGTGAAAGGCAGAAATTCCAGAATTCTGATGCCAAATTGGCCAGAACTTTGGATCTCGATCCCCCCAGGCGATTGACATACTGGACTGCCGCCACATTGTCCATGCGTATAAGAACGCAACATCTGGATCTCTGTGACAGAAAACTCTTGACGGCGAAGAATGCTGCCAGGAGTTCTAACGCGTTGATATGAAGGGTAGCTTCCTCCGCTGACCATGTCCCCCCAGTGGAGACAGGGCCACAGCGAGCTCCCCATCCTAGACGGCTCGCGTCTGATTCCAGCATGATGTCTGGTCGGGGCGTGAAAATGGCCTTGCCGTTCCATTCTACCGCGTATCGGAGCCACCAACGTAATTCCGCCTCCGAATCCGGACAAAGGGAGATTTTGTCCGAGTAGCGGAGGCCCTGTCTCAGGTGAAGAGTTTTCAGCCGTTGGAGAGCCCGATAGTGTAGAAGAACTGATTTGTCGAGGTTGATGAGGAAACCCAATTTTTCCAAAAGTGATACTGTCCAGTGTTTGTGTAATTCGGCTTGCGCCTTTGAATGAGCCATGATAAGTATGTCGTCGAGATAGATGATAAGCCGAACGCCCCTGCGGCGGAGGGTGGCTATCACCGGTTTCATCACCTTGGTGAAGCACCAAGGGGCTGAAGACAGTCCGAAGGGCAGACAAGTAAACTGCCACATGTGGTCTCTCCATTGAAATCTCAGGAATTGTTGGGATGACCGGTGCATAGGTATCGTCAGATACGCATCTTTGAGGTCTATTTTTACTAGCCAGTCCCCTTGAATTAAAAGGTCCCTCAACATGTGAATCCCTTCCATTTTGAAGTGACGATACGACACAAATTGGTTCAAATCCCTGAGATTTATCACAGGTCTGTATCCCCCATCCTTTTTTCGTACCAGAAAGAGATTGCTCACGAACCCGGGAGACCTGGGGTCCACCTCTATCACCGCACGTTTTGCGATGAGGTCCTGGAGTTCTCTGTCTATGAGATACACATTGTCTTCTGAAAAATGTATGGGATTTAGGGGCACCAACCTGTTTGGTTGTGATGTTAGTTCTATGCAATAACCGTTGACTACGGCCAGAACCCATGGGTCTGCCGTAATCATGGACCAGGCGTGGATAAAATGTCTCAACCTGCCCCCCACCGGTATGACAGAATGGCATTTTCCCAGTAAACTCACCGGATGGACGGGATCGTGGGAAACCTCTGCCGCCGCGTCCTCTCCATGGACGTCCTCTGGGAGGGAAGAATGGAGCTGGTTGAACCATTGGGGTGGAGTATAGTTGCTGCGCGGGAGCGTAAAATTGAGCCGGTGTTCTGGGGGAGGCCCTGTAATAATTTCCTCGGCCGGCAGATCGGCCTCTACCTCTGCCAGCCCTATTAAAAACTCTAGCTCCAGAGTTTGACTTTTTGAGGGAAAATTGAGCCTTGTCCAGACTGTTAAAAAGTCCAACGAAGCGATTTATATTTTTGACCAAATCGTCTCCGAATAGCAGACCCTCGGCTGAGGGACCTGGTTCTGATTCAGCTAAGTGCGACAACTGGGGGTCAAGCCTCATCAATATAGACCTGCGCCGTTCAATGGCGCAGGTTGTGTTAGCTGATCCTAGCAGGCATATGGCCCGTTGTGCCCAGCCACGTAATTGGACCAAGTCAATAGGTTCCTCTGAGGTGACTGCCTGTTCGGACAGGTTGAGAATTTTCGTTAGTGGGCCCAAGAGGTCCAGGACGTGGTCCTGGATCGTTTTGAACGAACGTTCAATCCCCTTTTTTGAAAATTTTCCTGCCTTGGTCAGGTACTTTAATAAGACCGGATCGATCTCGGGTGTGGCTGCCACTTTGTTGGGGATGGACGGCCTGGGGCATTCTGCACGCAATTTGTTTCTATTGGATTTATCCAGAATCCGCCTTACCCAGTGCTCCACGTATTGGGATACCTGGGGAAGAGGGGCCCAATCCCCAGAGCGGGGGTGAATAATCAACTCCGGATTAAAGAAGGGCTCTCCTAGAGAGTCTAATATCGCCTCTGATGGGGCATCCGGATTGGCTTCCATGTTTGTAGCCATTTGCCCAGCCTCCTCTGTGTCTGAATCAGAATCTCTTGCTGAAGTGTGTAAGGACTCGCCCGAGTCGTCATCCAAATCCTCAATAAATGAGTCGGGTTTTTCCCGGAGGGATGACATTAGCTTCTTAGATGGGTACTCCTTGGTTATCAAGGGTCGCATAATTGTAGGATGGCTGGGTCGGCAGGCCGAGGAAGGTCCTGCCTCACGCATCAATTCTACTTCCCCTGCCGGGGAGTCGATATAAGTCGCAGTATGTTTGCGCTTACAAGAGGCCTTGCCCGATTTTTCCTTTACAGGTAGCGTGGGCTGGGTAGAGGTACGAGGGGCAGCAGGAGCTAAAGCAGCCTGTATGGATTGTGTTATTAACACTTGAATTTGTGCTGCGGTGAGCATCTGTGGGGTTTCCACATTGGTTTCAGGTTCCATGTCGTCCTGTATCTTATTATGTGACATGATGTCAATAGATTGTTAGTGATTGTAACTCTAGTACTGTAGGGATAGGGGATGCGCTCAGTACGGTCTATATATAGGGTAACTGTAACTGGGTAGAATACCCAGTAAGGCAAGTATAGGGGAGGACAGTACAGCACAATGAGGTTCCGCCCTACCGCTCCGCTCCGCTGCAGCCGCCGAATGATTTCCAGCGCGGGCTTGCAGGGAGAACGGCGCTGCCGTGTGACGTCACGGTGATCCGATAGGTTGGTTAGCCAGGAGGAGAGTGAGAGGGAGAGCGAGAGGAAGGTGGGGACGCGCCGTGCATAGGCGCGCCCCTCCTATGAACAGCGCGCTGAACCTGTGAGGAGATGGCGCTCACAGAAGACGGCGCAGTACAAAATAAATAGAATAACATGCAGTGTGGCACTAAAAACCGGGGCACACACCGATAGAACGTAGGAATAAGATAATAATATAATATAACAATAATAATATAATATATATAACAGTGAGAATTAAATTGGTACTTATCTGACTATGAGCAGAAAGAAAGAGGAAGTGCAAGGAAGTACTCAGCCTTCTTATAGGGTCCGTAGGGAGGAGGGGCCGTTACACTGAGGGCTGCTGGGATTTGTAGTCCCACACAGTTGTTCTTATGTTTATTCTTCTTTTAAAAAAGTTATTTAAGATTCTGCTATGGGCATTAATAAAGAAAGATTAATGCAAGATATGAGCCTCCTGTCTGAAATATAACTAATAATTACTTGCTTATAATCAGAAATATCCGAAATAACAAATGCTGTATCTAAACGAATAAAATAATAATAAATAGCAATAATAATAAAAAGTTTTTATTATTTATTATTAATTTGTTCTGTTCCATGCCTTTAGATACGTTATTCGTTATTTTGGATAATTCGTAAACTTTGGATAAATTTGTATTTGTTACATTCACTAACAACAAATTTGAAAGGAAATTCCAATACATATAATTTAATAGTTAGTTATTATTAGTTAGTCATTTATTCTTTTAAATTTCATGATTTTTCGAATTTTTTAATTTATAAATTTACAAATTTTCCACTTCACACATTTTTACAAATTGCCATCATAATGAATGACTCGGAAAAAAAGGAAAAAAAAAAACACAATAAAACTAACACATTTTTTTGACAGTGCACATGTCTACTTTTTATTGAGTTTTAGTCATATTGTACTCTACTATTTAATGTAATTTTGGTTACATACATTTCTTGAATACAACCAGTGCAAGTTAATTCCATTGAAAGATGTAAGTAAAGATGTTTAGTAAATATAGTAACATTGGAACAATACAAATGTCTATTGTAATATTCCAGTTTGAACAATTAATTCATTATAAGCTGCTATCATTTTGACACTTTGTAGTCTTCTTTCTTGTTATTTGTATAACAAACAGATGGTCTCAGCTTTACAACTTTTTGATTGAGAAGGGGTCTGTCTAAGTCGATTTTCAGTAATTGAATCCATCGACACCATACTGTATATGTAGAATTTTTTTGGACTCACTTTGGCTATGTTGGTCTATGTTTTCATTCCTACCTTCACCATATTTTCCTGCTACCCCAATCCATCACCCAAACCAAACCCGCACCTTCAGACCTGTCATCAATAAAATAACACATTGTATATTTTTCTCTTTGTTTCTTTAAAGTGCCTGGACAGTTTGTATGTATTTCACTTTCTCATGATGCCATTGGGATCTGCAGTATGCTCATTAGGAAGCAGGTTGCATTTCCATGTGTCTGCTCCAGTGAGCTCATTTACTAAATGACACTTATTAATGCTGATTTGCATGCTCCATTTTGCTGTGCTGTACTTATACAAATATAGGGAAATAATGTAAGAAATATTACTCGAACAAATTAC
The DNA here is from genome assembly GCA_029574335.1 of Rana kukunoris. Lineage (NCBI taxonomy): Eukaryota > Metazoa > Chordata > Amphibia > Anura > Ranidae > Rana > Rana kukunoris. The sequence goes on along the minus strand of CM056053.1, from coordinate 356,314,427 downwards.
AACATCTTGATAAATTGATTACACCGAGTTAAATGTCTTTTTAAACAGTTTTATCATTTGCACTTTGTTGTCTGTTCAATTTAATTAATAAAAAGCCTGTTAGATGACTAAAGAGCTACTTGACACCAGTGCTTGTTATATTTAGACTTCAGTTAGCCAAGTGAAACAAACATGTTTTACCCGATAATAGGACAATTAATGACAGAATGATTAATGCTTTATAATGAAGTAAAATAGGACTTAATTTCAGCTGAGGTTCATCAGTTTATAAGGATTTTCAGAAAATAATGAAATTCCAGCAGTTTACCCCAATCTGTGATTTGAGAGCCTTTGTTCATTAATTTACATGGTCAGCTAAGAGCTTTGTGTGATCCAAACTTAGCTTGTGTACCAGCAACTCTGAAACATATTGGATGCCTCCCAGGGTCCTAAAAACATGCAAACTCATAGACTTCTCTGCTCAAATAACATGTATCTTCCTATAGCCCTTAAAGTGGATGTAAACCCGATTCTAGAAATTTTAGCTGGCCACATATATCTGCAGCATTTTATCTCTCCTCAAAGAGCTACGTCCCATAGCTCTCTCCTAAACCGTTCCTCTGTTATCAGCCTGATAACTCCTGACAAATTCTCAAACACATCAGATAAAAGCAGCCTGAGGTTGCTAAAATTTATTAGCATGGAGTTGGTCCTGTTACAAAACACCTCTGAGGCCGCGTACACACGACCAAATACATCTGTTCAAATCGGTCTGACAGACCGATTTGAACAGATTTGTCTGCTGGGATGTATTGGTTTGATCGTGTACACATGATCAAACCAAAATCCCCTCCGGCAGACAGCATGGTGACGTGGCGATGACGTTGATGCCGCCACGTCACCACCCCAGGAAGTAAAACATTTCCGCGCATGCGTCGAATCCATTCGACACATGTGCGAGCAGATATGTCTGCTGGTTAACGTACTAACCAGCAGACATGTCGGACGGACAGATTCCCAGCAGACAGATTTTAAAGCATGCTTTAAAATCTGTCGGCTGGCTAAATCTGTCTGTCCGCCCGTACACACGATCGAATCTGTCTGCTGGGACGGTCTGGCAGACCGTTTTCAGCAGATAGATTTGATCGTGTGTACGCGGCCTGAGAGTCTGTGCCTTTCCTCCAATCAGCAATTTTATCTGTCTTGGCTGTATGGATAGAAGAAGGTCCTGGACTGTCGCACTCCTTAAAACAATGTCTTTATTTGTACAAGTAAAATACAAAAAACAACCACAGCAATGCAGTTAAAACGTGGTGAACAACAAGAAAAAGGTGGCTGACATGTTTCACATCATGTGATGCTTACTCATAGCTGACCAGACATCACACTCTGTGTTAAACAGGATCTGAACTTTCTAAAAAGTATATAAATGTGAAGACAGCAGATATGGAAGCAGATATGGATGTACAACCTATGTAGGAAGATTTGGTTCATCTATGTGTATCATCTGAGGCTGTTCACTTCACTGGGTGTATGGGGAGTTTACATCAACTTTAACTTTTATAACATACAAATTGATTAACTGCTTGCCGACCAGCCCCGTCATTTTACTGCGGCAGGTCGGCTCTCCTGGGCTAGAGCCCGTAGCTATACGTGGGCTCCTTTTGCAGGCCACTAGGGGGCGCGCGCACGTGCCGCCGGCCCACACGCGCCCCCGCTCGCCCCTGAGTCCCACGCGCGTGCCCGGCGGGCACAATCGCTGGCTGGCACACGCGATTGCTCGTTACAGAGCGGGGACCAGGAGCTTTGTGTGTAAACACAAAGCTCCCGGTCTTGTCAGCACAGGAAATGCTGATCTTCCGTTCATACAATGTATGAACGGAAGATCAGTGATTTCTCCTAGTGAGTCCACCCCCCATACAGTTAGAACACACCCAGGAACATACTTAACCCCTTCCCCACCCCCTAGTGTTAACCCCTTCACTGCCAATGGCATTTTTATAGTAATACAATGCATTTTTATAGCACTGATCACTATAAAAATGCCAATGGTCCCAAAAATGTGTCAGAAGTGTCCGCCATAATGTCGCAGTACTAAAAAAAAAACGCTGATCGCTGCCATTACTAGTAAAAAAAAAATATTAATAAAAATGCCATAAAACTACCCCCTATTTTGTAAACGCTATAACTTTTGCGCAAACCAATCAATAAACACTAATTGTGATTTTTTTCTACGAAAAATATGTAAAAGAATACGTATCGGCCTAAACTGAGGAAAAAAAAGATTTTTTTTATATTTTTGGGGGATATTTATTATAGCAAAATGTAAAAAATATTGAATTTTTTTCAAAATAGTCGCTCTATTTTTGTTTATAGAGCAAAAAATAAAAAACCGCAGAGATGATCAAATACCACCAAAAGAAAGCTCTATTTGTGGGAAAAAAGGATGCCAATTTTGTTTGGGAGCCACGTCGCACGACCACGCAATTGTCAGTTAAAGCGACGCAGTGCCGAATCACAAAAAGTGCTCTGGTCATTGGGTAGCAATATGGTCCGGGGGTTAAGTGGTTAAGTGGTCAGCTCAAACATGTATGTTCCTATAGCTTTTAAATGTAAAAACATAGATAGCCATAGAGCTCTCAACTTGAAAATGTATATTAATATAGATCTTACAATGAGGATCGAAAGTTTGGGCACCCCAGGTAAAAATTTGTACTAATGTGCATAACGAAGCCAAGGAAAGATGGAAAAATCTCCAAAAGGCATCAAATTACAGATTAGACATTCTTATAATATGTCAAAAAAAGTTAGATTTTATTTCCATCATTTACACTTTCAAAATTACAGAAAACAAAAAAATTGCGTCTGCAAAAGTTTGGGCACCCTGCAGAATTTATAGCACGCACTGCCCCCTTTGCAAAGCTGAGACCTGCCGGTGTCATGGATTGTTCTTAATCATCGTCTGGAAGACCAGGTGATGTCAATCTCAAAGGTTTTAAATGCCCAGACTTATCTGACCTTGCCCCAACAATCAGCACCATGGGTTCTTCTAAACAGTTGTCTAGAAAACTGAAACTGAAAATAGTTGACACTCACAAAGCTGGAGAAGTCTATAAGAAGATAGCAAAGCGTTTTCAGTTGTCAATATCCTCTGTTCGGAATGTAATTAAGAAATGGCAGTCATCAGGAACAGTGGAAGTTAAAGCAAGATCTGGAAGACCAAGAAAAATATCAGACAGAACAGCTCGCAGGATTGTGAGAAAAGCAATTCAAAACCCATGTTTGACTGCATGATTTCTCTGGCAGACACTGGAGTTGTGGTACACTATTCCACTATAATGAAATACTTGTACAAATATGGTCTTCATGGAAGAGTCATCAGAAAAAAACCTCTTCTACATCCTCACCACAAAAATCAGAGTTTGATCTTTGCAAATGAACATATAGACAAGCCTGATGCATTTTGGAAACAAGTTCTGTGGATCGATGAGGTTAAAATATAACTTTTTGGCCGGAATGAGCAAAGGTACGTTTGGAGAAGAAAGGGCACAGAATTTAATGAAAAGAACCTCTGTCCAACTGTTAATAATGGGGGTGGATCAATCATGCGTTGGGGTTGTATTGCAGCCAGTGGCACAGGGAACATTTCACGAGTAGAAGGAAAAATGTATTCAATAAAATTTCAGCAAATTTTGGATGGTAACTTGATGCCATCTGTGAAAAAGCTGAAGTTAAAGAGAGGGTGGCTTCTACAAATAGATAATGATCCTAAACACACCTCAAAATCCACGGGAGATTACATCAAGAGGTGTAAACTGAAGGTTTTGACATGGCCTTCACAATCTCCTGACCTCAACATTATTGAAATTCTATGGATAGACCTTAAAAGAGCAGTGCATGACAGACAGCCCAGAAATCTCAAAGAACTGGAAGACTTTTGTAATGCCGCGTACACACGATCACTTTTTGTGATGAAAAAAAATAAATTTTTAAAAATTTCATTTAAAATGATCGTGTGTGGGCAAAACGTCATTTTATGTCTTCTGAAAAACTAGCAAAAAAAAAAAAATCGAAAATGCTCGAATTTTTTATGTCATTTTTAAAAATGTCATTTTTTGTGTCATAAAAAATGATCGTTTGTGGGCAAAACAACGTAAAAAATGACGTTTTAAACCCGCACATGCCCAGATGCAAGTTAGGAGACGGGAGGTAAAACTACCATTCATAATGGAGTAAGCACATTCATCACGCTGTAACAGACAAAAAAGCAGGAATCGTCTTTTACTAACAAGTAACCAGCTAAAAGCAGCCTCAAGGCAAATATAACTTCCCCTTTAGAGTGCCGTTGTTTTGTTCATCATTTTCCAAAAATGATGGTGTGTACGCAACGTCATTTTTGATAATGAAGTTTGAATTTTTTTTTTTTTTTTCATGAAGAAAAATGTCATTTTTTTTCATCACAAAAAGTGATCGTGTGTACGAGGCATAAGAAAGAATGGGCAAAGATACCTCAAACAATTGAAAGACTCTTGGCTGGCTACAAAAAACGTTTACAAGCTGTGATATTTGGGGTCAGTACAAGATATTAACTCTGCAGGGTGCCCAAACTTTTGCAGACACCATTTTTTTGTTTTCTGTCATTTTGAAAGTGTAAATGATGGAAATGAAATCTAACTTTTTTTTTTTTTTACATATTATAAGAATGTCTAATCTGCAATTTGATGACTTTTGGAGATTTTTCCATCTTTCTTTGGCTTCGTTATGCACATTAATACAAATTTTTACCTGGGGTGCCCAAACTTTCGATCCTCATTGTAACTTTAAATACATAGACATTGAAAGGAAAAGTTCAGTTTTACATCACCTTAGCTCCGTCATTATATCCAGCCAAACCAAGCAAATTTGCCAATATAAGCCTTAAACTTTTCCCTGTCATATCCTTTAGCAGCTTCATCATGCTTTTGTCAATCTTAAGATATGATTGTCTCATTGTGTAGTTCGCACAGGGAATTAAAAAGAAATGTGAACTGGATCATGGCATTAGTAATTCTGGCATGGAATTATATTAAACGTTAATTAGATACTATTTAGAAACAGTGGGCCAGATTCACATACACTTAATATTGCGCTGCGTAATTGAAATACTCTACGCTGCCGTATTTTACCAGGCTCTACACCGAATCCTGGTAGATTTTTGCCCGTACGCTACGGCGGCGTAGTCTATTTCTCGCCGCGTAATCGAAATACGCGATTAGGGGGCGTGAAGCATTTAAATTAAGCGCGTCCCTGCGGCGATCGAACTGCGCCTGCTCCGTTCAGAAATTTCCCGCCGTGCATTGCGTGAAATCACGTTGTTACGTCATTCGTTGTTTGAGTAGCGTCGTTTACGAACATTCCTATTCCCGGCCGACGACTTACGTAAAAAATAATAAAAGACGTCGGAAAACGTAAAAATTTGACGCGGGAACGACGGCCATACTTAACATGGGCTGTCTAATATTAGACCAGCCAAAAGCTGGTATAGTGTTACGCAAAAAAAAGATGACTAAAGGTGCCGTAAGAGATTGCGATTGAAGATCGTAATTTCGTGGATTGCAGGCAAAAGCTCATTAGCATACCCCGACAGCGAAAAACAACGGGAAGTCCACCCAGTGGCCGCAATTTTATTGCAGCGTAGATCTGAAGGCGTACTAACACGTACGACAGTCGAATTGAAGCCTGCAGCCGTCTATTCATTGTTTGTGGTTTTCGACTAGCTAAAAAACGCGCGTAAGTCGAAAGTACTCCAGTCTAACACCAGTTAGACAGGCGTAATCGCTCTCTGAATCTGGCCCAGTGTTTTTTGTGGTTGTGGTCATAATGCACCTCATTGAAGCCCAAATCCAAGTTGGGCATGAAGCTTAGCCCCCCAATTATTATTTTTTTCTTAGAATTTACTAAAGCCTTTACACTAGTAAATGGTAAAGAACTAGAATACACTTGCAGCCATGTTTTAGTAACCATACCATTTTTCTATAAACAGAGTATGATGCTTGTGCTCAGGATTTTTCTGAACTACGGTGGCATATTTCACGTAACAAGCAAGAACTGGAAACAGCGCAGGCAAAAGCAGCCAAGACACAAGCAGCAAATACAAAACTGCAGGAGGAGGTTGTCTTTATTGAGAAACACCGCCCTCTGCTGGATGAAAAGCTTAATCATGAAGGTGATGACATGGCCAAGATAAGGCAGGCACAAGCAGTAGTAAGTTTTGTCTTCATTATAAAATGTGTACATTTTATGTATTACGCACATTGTTTTTGGTGTAAACCAGCCCAGAAAAAAAGCCAAAATATATAATATAATTAAACATTTTTTCATCAATGACAAATTCCCCAGCTTTTTACAGAGTTTTTGTATCCACATCTGACCATTGTCATGCCAGAGTTTAAAAGTTGGATATCCTTACCACTGAGATATAAAGAACACAGGCATGAAGGACAATATAAATGGGAACCATGGTGTTATGCAGATGATGTACTGTTAGCACTATACAAATCCTGTATAATAATAATAATAATAATAATGTACAGAAATCAATTGACACCAGTACTGCCTTTCTTTCTTCAGCACTTCATTTACTTCCTATTTTTTTTTACAATTAGTCATCATACTTTTTGTTATTATAATATAATTATCATCATATTATTTGTTTTATTGCACGATTCTCTGATTATCCCAAATCTTTGATTTCTCATAAAGGCTACACAATTGCTCAATGAAGCAGAGATTAAACTAAAAACAGCCACGCTGAGTTTTGAGAAGGTTACTGCAGAAGCTAATGAAGAGAGGACTGTAATGGCAGCCCAACTTTCCGAAGCAAAGAGAACCCTGCAGGTTTGCAGGTATGAACATTAAAGAGACTGTATAGTCTGTTTTTTTTTATATATGCTTGATCAGCTTAACCACTTCAATCCTGGGCAAGCCAATTTTCAGCTTTCAGTGCTGTTACATTTTGAATGACAATTGCCCAAATGAAACTTTTTATAATTTTTTTCCCCCACAAATAAAGCTTTTTGAATTTGGTGCTAAACAAATAAAAAAGGACTGAAATATTATAATATTTTGTAAATAAGTAAGTTTTGATTGGCACTAATAGGCGGCAATGATGGGCACTTATAGTCACCACTAGCGAGCAATGATAGATGGTACTGATGGGCACTGATAGATGGCACTGATAGACAGCACTAATGAGGAGGCATTAACAGGCATTACTGATGGGCGCTTATTGGCATCACTAGTGAGCACTAATTGGAATCCTTGGTGGGCACGGGCTGGCACTTTAGGTGGGTATTTGTGGTCATCCTTAATGGGTCTGCACTGATACTCCATGTGCTGATTATCAGCACAGACCCCCCCTGTCAGGAGAACTACTTATCGGCTCTCCTCTACTCGTGCCTTGTCAGCATGAATAGAATAAAAGCCGATGAACTGGCACTGCCTGGTTATCATGTGAGGAGCTGTGATTGGACACAGTTATCAACATGGTGTCATAGGCTCTTTACCAAGATCGGAGATAAGGTGTGTCAGAGCGACACACTGCACTACTGATCGCTGCTGTGTGAGCGGCTTATCCTGCTGGACATCATATGGCGCCCATTCAGGATAATGGCGCCCGGGTGTCATTTTGCTATAGGCGGGCGGAATGTAGTCAAAGCAAATAATCCTATTACTGTGATAGTATATATAGGAAACTTTTCTGTGTATAGTCTATTGATGTATGTATGGGGCAGTCATATTTGATTATTACTAGGGTTGTCCCGATACCACTTTTTTAGGACCGAGTACAAGTACCAATACTTTTTTTCATGTACTCGCCGATACCGATTACCAATACTTTTTTTTTAAATGTGTCCCCACAAATGCAGCCATGTGTCCCCATAAATGCGGCCATGTCCCCCCACAAATGCAGCCATGTGTCCCCATAAATGCGGCCATGTCCCCCCACAAATGCAGCCATGTCCCCCCATAAATGTGGCCATGTCCCCCCATATATGCAGCCATGTCCCCCCATAAATGCAGCCATGTCCCCCCATATATGCAGCCATGTCCTCCCAAAAAGGCAGCCTTGTCCTCCCATAAATGCAGCCATGTCCCCCCATTAATACAGCCATGTCCCATCATAAATGTAGCCATGTCCCCCCATAAATGCAGCCATGTCTCCCCATATAGGCAGCCATGTCTCCCCATATAGGCAGCCATGTCCCCCCATAAAAGCAGCCATGTCCCCCCTAAAAGCAGCCATGTCTCCCCATACCATATATGCAGCCACGCCATGCCGCAGCCGTCCTAGTTAATCAGTGCGGGAAACATCACAGCTTTCATTTGAATAGCTGTGTGTTGCCCGCCGCGCCGCGTATAGACACTCCCCCTTGCTCGGGCACTTTGATAGACAGATCACCCGTCCAATCCTGTCAGATGCGGCGGCAGGGGGGGCGTATCGGATCTGGCATCGGGAGCATTTGCCCGAGTACAAGTACCCCCGCAAATGCTCAGTATCGGTCCCGATACCGATACTGGTATCGGGACAACCCTAATTATTACCCATGTAAGATGTTTCCTGTTTGCTGTCTTCACGGTTCATTGCAGGGGCCAGGCAGGGTCTGCCTGATTGAAAAAATAGACTCTAATTACATTAAACATCCACAGTGTCCAGTTTCTAATTGTATTAAACACCCATAATGTCCAGTTTCTAATTACATTAACAGGAAGTTGCTTAGCAAAACTTTTGGAGGCTAATGATATTTTATTAAGTTATGGTTGAACAGAAGGCAAAACTTTTTCTTTTTTTTAAAAAAAGAGTAAGGGAGGGGTATAACCATCTTACTTTCATATCCTTTTCCATTGCCAAAACAAGAAGTGAGATAACATCTCTCCAAAGTGAGGGAAGTCTCTGGTAGCCATCAGGAGGGATATGAGCTATGTCAAAGCTTCCATCTTTAATTACTTAACTAAACCAATAAAGAGTATCACTGAAATCATCAAAAACTTAACACAGTACAATACTCTAAAGTACTACTGCTATTTGTTCATGGCAAGAAAGAGAGACTTTTTAGCTAAAGTATTATTGTGATGGGTAATGTTGCCATGCATCCTACTGATTCATGTGACGTTTGTTTCCTTTATCATTTCTATACTGTCCAGACGTAGCTACCATTTTTTTAATTTCTTTGCAATGTGACCTAACCCCTTCGCGCTGACCATTAGCAAATTTGCATTCATGGCTTTCAGGCATCACCCCGGTACCATTTTTTTAGAGCCAGCGGTTAGCTTTTAAGTGATAACAACCAATGCAGCTAAAAGCCGAATATCACCGCCTCCCGTCGCCTTCCGCCACTCTCCCCGAGCCTCCCATCCCACCAGGAGCTCCGAGCCACCACCTGGCGCATCCGCCGCCTAGGCTGAGACCCGTCCGGATTCAACCTTGATCGGGTCTCCAATGTAAAATCCCAAAGGTGACCGCACAACGTCACTTCTGGTTCAGTCGGCTGCCAATGGCGCTGATTTAAAAAAATACAGTATCCAGAATCGCCGATTTTGCCGATCTGAATACTTTTGCAAAGGAGGGACTTGGGCTCTTTACCACAAGAAATAATAGAAACTCGGACGATTTGGTCCACAACCATTTATTCATAAGTCCTTCAGTTTATAGTCCATATAAAAAGATTCTAGCAATGTGATGGGTTGCGTAACCATAAAATGTCTATCCACAAATGGAAGCCTCCACAAGGGGATTAGCAAACTCCAGCAGGAGCTACAGAGTATGAAAGAGAAGAGAGGCGACTCTAATGCCGCATACACACGATCACATTTAGGCATTAAAAAAACGTTGTTTTTCAGCATGTAGAAAAAACAAAGTTTTTCCAACTTCATCATTAAAAACGATGTTGCCCACACACCATTGTTTTTAAAAAATGATGAGTAAATTGCGGTGACGTACAACACGTACGGCGGCACTCTAAAGGGGAAGTTCCATTCAAGCTCCCGTCTCATAACTTGCTTCTGAGCATGCGCGGGTTTAAAACGTTGTTTTTAACATCGTTTTAGCCCACACACGGCTTTTTTTTTAAGCCGAACAATGATCGTGTGTACGCGGCATTACTGTAGCAAGGTGGTTACATTTAATGAAGGTACAACATTTAGCAACTCACATGGTTGATGGTTAAAAGAGGCACATGGCAGAGGCATCCGGGGTAAAGCTGTTCACATAGACCATCCCCCGCACCGCCGGCTCTTACTGCTGTTAGTCTGCAATTGTGACCGGGAAGACTACCCTGCAGTAGAACGATCTGAAAGCGAGGCTTGAACCGCTTGTGGAGCGCAGTGTGGAAGGGTTGACATCAATGGCAGTGAGGAGAATGGTCTACGTGGACAGCTTTACCCTGGATGCCTGTGCCTTGTGCCTCTTTTAACCATCAATCATGTGAGTTGCTAAATGTTGTACCTTCATTAAATGTAACCATAGTGCTACACTTAGAGGAGCCTCTCATCTCTTCTATACTCAGTTGTGACATGACTCTACTCTTACATCTAGACATCGCTTGTATATCAAGGGCCAGATTCTCATACAAATTCGCCGGCGTAGCGTAACGCATTTACACTACGCCGCCGCATCGTACTAGAGCAAGTGCCGTATTCTCTAAGCATTTGCTTCGTAGTTTGCTTTGGCGTAGCGAAAATGGCCCAGCATAAGCCCGCGTAATTCAAAGGGGGGCGGCTTCTATTTAAATGAAGCGCGCCCCCGCGTAGAACGAACTGCGCATGCGCCGGCCGGGGAAAAAGCTCAGTGCGCATGCTCCAGCTCACGTCGGAAAGCGCCGTTGAAACCGACGTCAAAACGACGTGATCGTCACTACGCAATGCCCTATTTGCGAACGAGTTAGTAAAACGACGTAAGCGACGGAAAAAGCCGACGCTGACCCGACGCCATACTTAACATGGCATCCGACGGTACTTCGTAAGGTTACTCCTCATAGAAGCAGGGGTAACCTTACGCGAACGAAAACGACGTACGCGACGACGGTGTGGCGTAAAAGCGATCGGGAATCGGCGTAGTCGCCTCATTTGCATAGGCAAATGAGAAAACAATGTGAAGGCCACCTAGTGGCCGGAGTTGTCATTACAACTACGATCCACAAGTGTAATGGTATTACACTTGTCGGATGTTCAAGCGTATCTATGCCAAAGTGATGCTAAGAATCACTCGCATAGATATGAGCCAAAAAAAACGGCGAAACGACGTCGTAGCGCCTCTGAGAATCTGGCCCGATATACAAGCGATGTCTTGATATAAGAGTAGAGTCATGTCACAACTGAGTATAGAAGAGATGAGAGGCTCCTCTAAATGTAGCAACATGGTTACATTTAATGAAGGTACAACATTTAGCAACTCATATGATTGATGGTTAAAAGAGGCACAAGGCACAGGCATCCAGGGTAAAGCTGTCCACGTAGACCATTCTCCTCACTGCCATTGACGTCAACCCTTCCACACTGCGCTCCACAAGCGGTTCAAGCCTCGCTTTCAGATCGTTCTACTGCAGGGTAGTCTTCCCGGTCACAATTGCAGACTAACAGCAGTAAGAGCCGGCGGTGCGGGGGATGGTCTATGTGAACAGCTTTACCCCGGATGCCTCTGCCATGTGCCTCTTTTAACCATCAACCATGTGAGTTGCTAAATGTTGTACCTTCATTAAATGTAACCATGTTGCTACATTTAGAGGAGCCTCTCATCTCTTCTATACTCAGTTGTGACATGACTCTACTCTTATATCAAGACATCGCTTGTATATCAAGTCTAAATTTATTTAAAATGTAGCTTGTCTTGCAAAACGCTCTCAAACCAAGTTACTCTCAAACCAAGGTTGTACTGTATACAGATGTAGACATTCTGCCTGAAACAGTCAAACAATGGTAGCTTGGATCAATTATGAATGATTGTCAGCAGACCTTGCTTAAACAAGATAAAAGAGTTTTTTGGTACAGGAGAGGAAAGTTTTGGTCCTGATAATTTTAGCACCCAGCAAGGTAAATGCTAATTTTCAGGGTTTCATTTAGGGGTTAGAGTAGGGTTAATTTAGAGATCAGGAACGTGTGGGCATATTTTTGTTGAATGTATTAACCTCCCTGGCGGTATGATTCTGTCTGGAATTACGTACCAAAAGCGGTACAATTATTTGCATGGAAATTTGGTGTTTTATACTGTAGGCCTGCAATTCTTAGGAATAACTTGCTTAAATCTGTCCAAACAAGACATCCCGGGTATGATAAAGTTTGAAAAACAAAATCATAATTTTTTATATAATAAAAAACTATAAATAATTATAACAAATTATAATGTAATTATAATAAAAAATATTCAATAATGTAATCAACTTAAAAACACTGAAATTTGCTCAGTTGCAGAATTGTCGCTGTCGTTATTTTATTTTTTTATGACGAATTTCCCCACAAATTGCTATCGCTCAATTCTGCAAATGATTATAATTTATTATTGCTGTTTTCTAGCTAATCTAAAACCATTTTTGACATAAAGGGACACTTTTGGTTGCTATGGGCAATCTACAGTTTCCAGGCAGAAAGAACAGTTTTTCTTATATAAAAGTACATGTAGGGCACTGGACAGACCACTAGGGACAAGGGGGGTGTGTATTTTTTACATACAGTACTGTAATCTATAAGATTACAGTATACTGTATGTAAAGTGTTTGTTTACTTTTTTGAATTTGGCGCCGTTCTCCGCTCCCGTGCGTCGTAACGTCGCAGGGAACGGAAATCGGCGGCACACTGGGACGCTGTGTGAATCGAGCGAGGACCCGCTCGCTCACACAGCGTGGATGCATCGCTGGATCCAGGAAGAAGGTAAGACAGCGCACGCTGCAGGCTCTGCATGGCTAACCCGAGCGTGACTCGGGGATACCGATCTCAGCAAAAAAACAAAACGCCAGGGAGGTTAAAAAAAGTAGAAGGCAAGAATTACGTGTGCAAACCTACTTTTTTCAGTACGTTTGACAGCTTGAGTAATGTTGTTTGAAAAACGTGTGCTTTAAAGTTAGATTTTAGAATGAATGTAATTTCCCCATCAAAACCCAGACACACTGTTAGAAATTTGTTCATTCAAGAAAAAATTCCCATCCTGCTCCTTCGAATCTTCTCATCACTGCACTTGAAAGCGAACATCGATTTGGCCCCAATAATGATTAGAAAATCGAACTAATGTTGTCAAAACAAAACATTTTGAATGAAATTCTAACAGTGTATACCCAGCGTTAGTACCTTCCTCCAGTCCCTTACTCTTTATACATTTGCTAACATAGCCCATTGATCAAGGTCACCGCTTTCCACGTTCAGGAGTAAGATTAGATAAAAAGTTCCACATGAGCAATTATCAAAATATACTTCCTTTATATAACTTTGAACTCTTTTAAACCTTTTTTATGTGCTCTTTCAGTACCCAGGATAGCTCTCTTGGGTAACTGTTCCAGTGGTGGACTCAAGGCTCATTTGATTCAGCAAATTGTGTGAAGGAGACCTGAAAAAAACAGCCTATAGCTAGCACCACATGTGGCTCAGGTGTCTTCTATTTATCACGGCTAGCACGGTAATTTTTATGCAGCACTTTACATATTTATTATACATTCACATCAGTCCCTGCCCTCAAGGAGCTTACAATCTAAGGTCCCTAACTAACATTCATACATACACATACTAGGGCCAAATTAGACAGGAGACAATTAACCTTCCAACATGTCTTTGGAGTGGGGAAACCCACACAGGCACATGGAGAACATGCAAACTCCATAAATGTAGTGCCATGGTTTGGATTTGAATCAACGACCCTGTTGGTGCTAGGTGTAAGGGCTTAACCAGCAAGTGCTTAGTATCTGTTTTTCAACACTTTTGGCATAAGTTATTTCTCACAAAAATGGCTGCAACCATGGTTTTTTAACCACTTCAATACCGGGCTTTTATACACACCTCATTACCGGGCCTATTCTGTCACTTCTCTCCTACATGTACAAATCATCATTCTTTTGCTAGAAAAATTACGCAGAACCCCCAAACATTATATATGTTTTTTTTTAGCCGACACCCTAGGGAATAAAACAACGGTTGTTGCAACGTTTTATCTTGCACGGTATTTGCGCAATAATTTTTTAACGCTTCTTTTTTGAAAAAAAAAATTGTTTCATGAATTAAAAAAATAACAAAACAGTAAAGTTAGCCCAATTATTTTTTTTTAAATATGAAAGATGTTACACCAAGTAAATAGATACCTAACATGTCATGCTTTAAAATTGCGCACACTCATGGAATGGCGCCAAACTTTGGTACTTAAAAATCTCCATAGGCAACGCTTTGATTTTTTTTACAGGTTACCAGTTTTGATTTACAGAGGAGATCTAGAATTGTTGCTGACATGCTAACGCATGCGGCGATACCTCACATATGTGGTTTAAACGGCGTTTACATATGTCGGATGGACATACGTGTACGTTCGCTTCTGCGCGCGAGCTACCGGGGACAGGGGCATTTTAATTTTTATTTTTGTTTTTTGTTTTTTTTACACTTTTTTTTTAATTTTTTTTTTTTTTTAACCACTTCCATACCAGGCACTTACGCACCTTCCCGCCCAAGCCAATTTTCAGCTTTCAGCACTGTCGCAATTTGAATGACAATTGCGCGGTCATGCTACACTGCACCCAAACAAAACTTGCGTCCTTTTTTTCCCCACAAATAGAGCTTTCTTTTGGTGGTATTTGATCACCTCTGCGATTTTTTTTTTTGCGCAACAACTAAAAATAGAGCGAAGATTTTGAAAAAAAAAATAAAGTTTTTATTTTTTTCTGTTAATTTTTTGTAAATGAATATGTTTTCTCTTTCAATTACGGGCACTGATATGGTGGCACTGATGGGCACCGATGAGGTGGCACTGATGGGCACCGATGAGGTAGTTCTGATGGGCAATGATTAGGTAGCACTGATGGGCACTGATAGGCGGCGCTGGTATGGGGCACTGATGGGCACTCATGGGCGGCACTGATGGGCACTGATGGGCGGCACTGATGGGCACTCATGGGCGGCACTGATGGGCACTCATAGGCAGCACTGGGCACTCATAGGTGGCACAGGTGGGCACTCATAGGCGGCACAGGTGGGCACTCATAGGTGGCACAGGTGGGCACTGATAGGTGGCACAGGTGGGCACTGATAGGTGGCACAGGTGGGCACTGATAGGTGGGCACTGGGCATGGATTGGCACTGTGGGGTGGCACTGACAGACACTGGGGTGGCACTGATGATCACTGAGGGGTGGCACTGATGGATCAATGTTGCCAATCAGTGCCCATGTGTGGGCACTGATTGGCATCATTTTTTTTTACTGCCCCTTTTTTTTTGTCCTTTTTTTTTTGTCCTTTTTTTTTTTTTTTCTAAGTTCCCTGGTGGTCTAGTGTGGGCACTCCCTGGTGATCCGAGGGGGGGCTGCGCTGATAAACAATCAGCGCGAACCCCCCCTGTCAGGAGAGCCGCTGATCGGCTCTCCTGTACTCGCGTCTGTCAGACGCGAGTGAGGAAGAGCCGTCGGCGGCTCTTCCTGTTTACATCGTGATCAGCCGTGATTGGACACGGCTGATCACGTGGTAACGAGGCTCCGCCGGAGACTCGTTACCGAGATCGGAGGTGCAGGGTGTCAGACTGACACCCCGCATCACCGATCGCGGCATGAAATCGTGCTAGACGTTTGAGAACGTCTAGTCACGATTTCATAACCACTTCCCGGCCGTAAATCGGCTATTGGCCGGGCGGGAAGTGGTTAATCACTTTTATTCCTATTACAAGGAATGTAAACATCCCTTGTAATAGGAAATGTGTGTGACAGGTCCTCTTTATGGAGAGTCAATAAGACTCCATATCTCTCCTCCAGGCTGGGAAGCATGAGATCGGTGAAAAAAAATTCACCGATCTCATGATGTGTTGCTCACTAACCGCAATCGTGGCTTTGTTTACTTACGGGACCCGAGCGTGACGCCATCACATCGCGCCCGGGTCCTCCGACAGTCATAGAAATGACCAGTCATCTCTATGCTTCCTGCAAGCACCGAACGATTCCTTCTCCGAGCCGCCGATGGCACGGGAAACCCCGGAGAAGCACCGGATGGCGGCGGGAGGGGGGGTGTCCCCTCCCGCCGCCTATAAGAACGATCAATCGGCGGAACCGCCGCTATGATCATTCTTATGGTGCGCAGGATCGCCGGCTGAAGAAAAGGATATCTGGATGATGCCTCTAGCTGCAGGCATCATTCAGATATCCCCTGGCAAAGCTCAGGATGTCATATGATGTCCACCCAGGATGAGAGATTCCATCTGTGGACGTCATATGACAATGGGCGGGTATTGAAGTGGTTAACAAGGTACAGTGGAACCTCGGATTGCGATTTACGGGCGTTTTGCAATACAGGCTTTTTTTTTTCAAAATCCTGGCTCGGTTTGCAAGTGTTGTATGTGTTGCATTTGGCCAGAGGTGCGGGAGCACCGGCCACACTCGGAGCCGTTCAGAGCTGTTAGAAAATACTCCTTTCCCAAGTGTTTCCAAGCCTTCTGAGGGTTTCCGACTGCATCTGAACGGTTTCCAAGTAATTCTGAGTCTCTCTGGTGCCCCCCTCCACCTATGGCCACATGCGGTATTGCATACAATAAAATTCGATTTATCTTTGTTTCCATTGACTTCTATGAGGAAACTCGTATTGATGTGCGAGTGCTTTGGATTACAAGAATTCTCCTGGAACAGATTATGCTCGTAATCCAAAGTTCCACTGTATATAAAATATCTATATTATTTAAGTGATTTTCATCTAATGCCTATCTGATCCCATGAACAAAAATGTAATATGCTTCCAGCAATTCACTTTATTAATGAAGCATTAGTGTGTTGGTAAAGGAAGTGTGTTAGGACTACATAACACTCCCCTCCCCATCATATCTCAATAGCATAGGGTAGAGATATTCATTAGTTTACAATGAACATCTGGGAACAATGCTAACAGCAGACACCAAGGGATTGACTTACTAAAGGCAAAATACTGTTACCAAGTGAAGTTGAGACAAATGTGGTGAAGTTCTGCTTACTTCCATTATCCAATCATGTGCATGCAAACATGCTGTTTTTTTGGGGAATTCTTTGTACAGTGAAGTTTCACCACATTTGCTAAGCTCTGGGAAACATTTCCTTGGAGATTACAGGTGGTTCTCAAAAAATTAGCATATTGTGATAAAGTTCATTATTTTCTGTAATGTACTGATAAACATTATGCTGTGTACACACGGTCGTTTTTTGCGATGAAAAAAAAACGACGGTTTTTAAAACGTCATTTAAATTGATCGTGTGTGGGCAAAACGTCGTTTTTTGTCTTAAAAAAACGACCAAAAAAAAATTCCAACATGCTTGAATTTTTTGTGTCGTTTTTCAAAATGTCGTTTTTTGTTTCACAAAAAGTCACCGTGTGTAGCACGACGTTTTTCAACCCGTGCATGCCCAGAAGCTAGTTATGAAGCGAGCTTCAATGGAAAAGAGTGGTGAACGTAACCTCGCTTTTTGTGAAAAAACGATGGTGTGTATGCAAAATTGTCTTTGAAAAGTGACGTTTCAAAAACGTCGTTTTTTACTTCACAGAAAACGTCGTTTTTTTCATCGCAAAAACGACCGTGTGTACGCGGCATTAGACTTTCATATATTTTAGATTCATTACACACAACTGAAGTAGTTCAAGCCTTTTATTGTTTTAATATTGATGATTTTGGCATACAGCTCATGAAAACCCAAAATTCCTATGTCAAAATATTAGCATATTTCATCCGACCAATAAAAGAAAAGTGTTTTTAATAAAAAAAAGTCAACCTTCAAATAATTATGTTCAGTTATGCACTCAATACTTGGTCGGGAATCCTTTTGCAATGATTGCTTCAATGCGGCGTTGCATGGAGGCAATCAGCCTGTGGCACTGCTGAGGTGTTATGGAGGCCCAGGATGCTTCGGTAGCGGCCTTAAGCTCATCCAGAGTGTTGGGTCTTGCGTCTCTCAACTTTCTCTTCCCAATATCCCACAGATTTTTTATGGGGTTCAGATCAGGAGAGTTGGCAGGCCCATTGAGCACAGTAATACCATGGTCAGTGAACCATTTACCAGTGGTTTTGGCACTGTGAGCAGGTGCCAGGTCGTGCTGAAAAATGAAATCTTCATTTCCATAAAGCTTTTCAGCAGATGGAAGCATGAAGTGCTCCAAAATCTCCTGATAGCTAGCTGCATTCACCCTGCCCTTGATAAAACACAGTGGACCAACACTAGCATCTGACATGGCACCCCAGACCATCACTGACTGTGGGTACTTGACACTGGACTTCAGGCATTTTGGCATTTCCCTCTCCCCAGTCTTCCTCCAGACACTGGCACCTTGATTACCGAATGACATGCAAAATATGCTTTCATCCGAAAAAAGTACTTTGGACCACTGAGCAACAGTCCAGTCTTGCTTCTCTGTAGCCCAGGTCAGGCGCTTCTGCCGCTGTTTCTGGTTCAAAAGTGGCTTGACCTGGGGAATGCGGCACCTGTAGCCCATTTCCTGCACACGCCTGTACACGGTGGCTCTGGATGTTTCTACTCCAGACTCAGTCCACTGCTTCCGCAGGTCCCCCAAGGTCCGGAATCAGCCCTTTTCCACAATCTTCCTCAGGGTCCGGTCACCTCTTCTCGTTGTGCAGTGTTTTCTGCCACACTTTTTCCTTCCCACAGACTTCCCACTGAGGTGCCTTGATACAGCACTCTGGGAACAGCCTATTCGTTCAGAAATTTCTTTCTGTGTCTTACCCTCTTGCTTGAGGGTGTCAATGATGGCCTTCTGGACAGCAGTCAGGTCGGCAGTCTTACCCATGATTGCGGTTTGGAGTCATGAACCAGGCTGGGAGTTTTTAAAAGCCTCAGGAATCTTTTGCAGGTGTTTTGAGTTAATTAGTTGATTCAGATGATTAGGTTAGGAGCTCGTTTAGAGAACCTTTTCATGATATGCTAATTTTTTGAGATAGGAATTTGGGGTTTTCATGAGCTGTATGCCAAATTCATCAATATTAAAACAAGAAAAGGCTTGAACTACTTCAGTTGTGTGTAATGAATCTAAAATATATGAAAGTCTAATGTTTATCAGTACATTACAGAAAATAATGAACTTTATCACAATATGCTGATTTTTTGAGAACCACCCGTACATCTTTTGTTGCAGAATGAACAGTGTGTTTGTACACAGATGTTAGAAGCTCAGTGAATTTTTGCCAGAATCAATAGGTATTTGCGAATTTATTTAACAAAATGGGGTTGATTTACTAAAACTGGAGCGTGCAAAATCTGGTGCAGCTGCGCATAAAAAACAATAAAAAATAAGCTACACCTCCTTACAAGAATCTGCTGTCATGTGATGAGCTGGGTCCTGTGTCTTCCATCTTCTTCACTGTAGAGGGGGAGAACTTTGCAGTTCAACCTCACTGCCTGGGTGACATGGGCTCATCCTATTGACTATTAACCTGCCTAGCGTTATTCCCGAGTCTGGCTCGGGTGAAATTTCCAGGCATAGTTACTTACCTTGTCCCCTGGATCCTGCGATGTCTCCCTGCTGTGTGATCGAGCTGTCTCCTTGCTCGATTCACACAGTGCCGAGTTCCTTCGAGCTCCGTTCCCTGCGATGTTGCGGAGATCGGCGCCAAATTCAAAAAAGTAAAAACACACAATACATACAGTATACTGTAATCTTACAGATTACAGTACTGTATAAAATAATTACACACCCCCTTTGTCCCTAGTGGTCTGCCCAGTGTCCTACATGCACTTTTATATTATAAATACCCTGGAAACTGGAGATTGTCCATAGCAACCACAAAGTGTCCCTTATGTCGAAAGTGGTTTTAGACCAGCTAGAAAGCAGCGATAATATATTAGTATCACTTGCAGAATTGAGCGATAGCGATTTGTGAGGAAATTTGTCTTCAGACATGGAAAGTAATGACAGCAACAATTCTGCAACTGAGCAAATTTCAGTGTATTTGATTTGATTACATTATTGATTCATTTTTATTATTATTTGTTATAGTTATAGTTATTTATTATATTATGATTTTGTGTTTAAACTTTATAATACCCGGGATGTCTACTAGACTCTTGTTTGGACAGATTTAAGTGAGTTATTCCTAAGAATTACAGGCCTACAATATAAAATGCCAAAATTCCATGCAAAATAATGGTACCGCTTTCAGCACCTAAAATCTGACATAATCATACCGCCAAGGGAGGTTAAGCGATCAAATCTTCTCAGGTTCTAGGAGACTGCATCAGAGTGATGACATCACAAGTTATAGACTAGTGTTCACCACACAATGATACATTTTGGTTTCTGGAGAATAGTCATGTTTTACACACTGTCTCACTTCTGTATATAAAATGACAAATGTAATGGCGGAAGATAGACAGTGAGTATTTTTCAATCTTTCTAAATGACGGAAAGTAAGGTCATTTTGGAAGCACATTCCGGACCATGTATACAGAAGATGGTGCTAAATGTATCTTTTCTGTGTGTTTTTTCCTCTTCATATACAGGGATAATTTGAGCCACTCAGAGACTATATGGGCTAAATGTTCTTCAGACTTAATGGACACTGACAGAAAGATTGAAGAGGGTAAAAAGCTCTACAGCGAGTTAATAACTGAAAAACAGCAGCTTACAGAGAGTGAGAATTCCTGGAGCCAACAAGTAAGTAATTTAATAAATTATTTCTTGTCCTTCTAATGTACCATTTATTTATTTTGATGTTTTTAAATGTTTGGAAGATTCTGTTCTCTAAGGAATACATACTACATACAGTACATACATATAAACGATAGATAGAAGAAATAAAAATCAACTTCTCAGATAATAAATATTTTACCCTTTTGCACTATGGACAAAAGACTATCCACCAATATCCAAACAATTACACTCTAGTGTATGATCAGCTGCTATATACCATATACATAATCTCTTGAATATCAATAAATATTAGTAAATACAGCTCTGAAAAATATAACGGTTATCAATCAATCAAACAATGTGTATAAAATAGAATAAATGTAATGAACCAGTTTAAAAAAAAAACAAAAAAAAAAACACAACAACAACAACAACAACATCAGTTTATGTAAAATCATAAACTATCTCTATAGGTCCAACCAAGTATTGTCACTCCCCTAAATAGAAGTAAAAATAGTAACCCCAATTACTATATGGGACTATAATGGCAACTAAGAAAATAGCTTGCAAATTTATATAAAAACATAAAAAAAATTTGTTTGGGTCTTTTTCCTGCCAACACTTTTCTCTGTTTCTATGTTTTCTATGTTTTTATTAGATCTAACATATTACGCCTACAGCTGCACTGAATACAGTGAGACAGCACTAAATCTTACTAATCCTAGAACCTTTCTCCTGCTACATCCTTCACAGGCTTGTGCCTTTGTCTGTCCTGACCTGGACAGTACGGTGCAGTACGTGCACCTCTCACTGTTCCCTTCACACACTGACCCCCTCAGAAGGGTGGCCGCCCTGACCTCTACTTCTGATTTCATCATAAAGCCAGCACACACCTTTCCCCATTAGTGTAGTTGTTTCCTAGAAAACCTGGCCCAGACTGTCATGTTAAACAGTGGCACAGCCTTATTATGTCACAATATATTCTGCTTGAGTACCTTGAGTCTGTTGGTAACTGACTATCTGGCTCCTTGTAAAGAGTAAAATTCTCTAGCACCATCACCACAAAAAAATGAAAATATTTGTTTCAGAAAGAAAGGTACTAGGACAGGTCAACCGATCAATGCAAATGTGAAAGTACACTAAAGTTCCAGCTTTTTCCTAATGGCAGCAGTGGGCCAGTGCAGTATGTGTGAGTATGGTCACTTGTAGCCTCCATCAGCATGTGACAGGATGATAACACAACAGCACAATTGAGTTCGGACCCCTAGACAGGAAGAGCTGGAACAAGGACCCTAACTGCAGGATCATCAGATTTTCTTAATAAAAGCTACAGATTTAAAATGATTGAAAATAACTTTCAAAATTACATGTGTAAGCCTACATCAGGTGTTGGGTTTGTATATACTTTATGGACCAGCTTTATCCCTCTTGTTATAGTATTTGGGCTTGGTGATTGAAGGTCGGAGCACTGGTGAAAAGGGTCACCAGCTCCCTGGAAGCACTGGGTATTTCCGAGGCTTTTCACAGAGTAGGGAAGCACAGCGAAGATAATTATCAGTGAACGAGTGCAGGATAAGGTAGGGTTGGGCTTTTGAGAGAACATGTCATTTTGGATGAATGAGCAAAGTGACATATTCTGTTTATGTATTCAGCTTTAATTTTAAAGACTGTGGGCCAGATTCTCATAGAATTTCGCTTGCGTATCGTAAGCCGTTTACACTACGCCGCCGCATCGTACTAGAGCAAGTGCCGTATTCTCTAACCATTTGCTCCGTAGTTTGCGTTGGCGTAGCGAAAATGGCCCAGCGTAAGCCCGCGTAATTCAAATGGGGCGGCTTGTATTTAAATTAAGCGCGCCCCCGCGTCGAACGAACTGCGCATGCGCCGGCCAGGGAAAAAGCCCAGTGCGCATGCTCCAGCTCACGTCGAAAAGCGTCGTTGAAACCGACGTCAAAACGACGTGATCGTCACTTACGCAATGCCCTATTCGCGAACGAGTTAGTAAGCCGACGCTGACCCGACGCCATACTTAACATGGCATCCGACGGCACCCGACGGCATCCGACGGAACTTCGTAAGGTTACTCCTCATAGAAGCAGGGGTAATTTTACGTGAACGAAAACGACGTACGCGACGGGCGGCGTAAAAGCGATCGGGAATCGGCGTACTAGCCTCATTTGCATATGCAAATGAAAAAAACAACGTAAAGGCCACCTAGTGGCCGGAGTTGTCATTACAACTACGATCCGCAAGTGTAATGGTATTACACTTGTCGGATGTTGAAGCGTATCTATGCCAAAGTGATGCTAAGCATCACTCGCATAGATACGAGGCAAAAAAAACGGCGATACGACGGGGTATCTGAGATACTCCGTCGTAGCGCCGCTGAGAATCTGGCCCAGTATGATGATTCTCAATTTGTTTAGGCACTTCCTGTTATCCATGTCTCCCAGTTGTGCTCTTGCATTGTCGCCCTGTTACATGCAACCCTTTTGAAGACTTCAAGTGGCCATGCTAAAACATATTTGTCAGACATAGTACATTGTTACATTATCACATATATTATGTTATCAGGAATCTGATCCAGAGGAATAATGTACAGCTAATCCTGGATCAAATGGATGTAGATAGGAAGTTACTGAAAGAGGCTGGTGGAGATCACTAGCACTAAGACCAGCATATAAAAAACAATATAGGTGTGACATCGTTGTAAAAGTGAAATAAACAATTATGGTGATAAACACTGATAATGCAATAATATGAAAAAAGTCCAAAAACATAAAATGGATGAATCCACATTGTGCAAAAAAAACAAAACACAAAAACAAGCTTGTGTGATGTCTTCAGACAACCTCGATGAACAGAGCGCTCCCACCACCTCATGCAATGTTCGCTCACCTCCTTTAAACGGCCCTACAAGGGATCAAAACATGCCTTTTCCCCTGTGCAAACATTCCCTCCCAGGGATCGTCAGAGAATCTTGGTGGCTCAAAGGATGAAAATAATCAAAAGCAGGTAGGTACTCATTCCATTACGCTGCTTCAAACTTTAAATCCACAATGACTACCGGTAACTTCAGAAACACATGAAAAAAAAAATAGAGAAATTGCCTCCTATAGTGCAGTATACGAGGGGTTAAAAATGAAACCAATCCACCCCAGCTAGCATTGAACTCACATTTAATTAGATTTTAAAAGCATTAAAAATTACATGACAGTCTCACTTAGTAGTAGTAGTCCACCACCAGGCTCCACCTCTACTAGTTTCACAACCTCCCATTCTTGCACTGGCCTAAAGTAGACGTTAGCCTGATCACCAAAATCTCATATATTTTTTTACATTTTTATGTAGTTTCAGTCTGTTTCAATTAAAAAAAGTATGGGTGATGGCGCCAGGACTTAGAGGGCAAACTTGAACCAAAAAAAGTACCATAAACCACACACAAATATAATGGAAGCAGTTTAACGTGGAATATTGTGCCACCAAAAGCGAATAATTCTAGCTCTATAGTCCAAAGAAAATTCTAGGGTTGGCAGTACACAGTAGAGACTGCATTGCACTATAGAGCCATAATTATTGTTTTTTGGTGGCACATAACTTTATTTTAGACTGATTCCTTTTAACAGATGTGTTAGTGCTGGAATTAATTTGATTGTTTTAAATTTGTAACTTTCATAATAATTCTAGATTTTCCTAGCTTGTGACGGAAAATATTGATTATATGAGGACAGGAGGCGAATATCTTATGCATTATCTTTCTTTATTTAATGCCCATAGCAGAAATTTAACTTTTAATGAATTCAAAGGTAAAACGTTTTCTAAAGAAAAAAACTACAACACCCAGCAGCCCTCAGGGTGGATCTGCCAATCATGAGGCAGGACAGCCTGCATAAAGGGGGCTGCCTCCTTGGAACCCTCCTCTTTCTTGAGGCGAATCTGCAGGAACCTTAGAGAAAAACGGAAACAGTTCGAGACACCGGAATCCTGGCAAACTGGAACCACGCCGGAACCCTGTAAGAAACTGGAAACTCCGGACTCAGATGACGGCGACCGGCCTCTGGATCTGGGCGCAGTTGAAACCTCCGTTTCCGATCTGCGATGAACTAAGCTTCATGAATCGAGCAGGAACAGCAATCCCAACGGGGACAGCGAAACAAAACTTCCAGAACGTATCAGCCTCCGCCTCGTAGGATGCGTGATTCAATAGCCTAGAACGAGAGAAACAACATCGTGACAGGGTTGGGTCGGGAGGGAAGATATTCGCCTCCTGTCCTCATATAATCAATATTTTCCGTCACAAGCTAGGAAAATCTAGAATTATATATCAGACAGGAGGCTCATATCTTATGCAAGTTCAAAGCTATAACAATGTATACATGAAGCATTACAATTGACAACATCTACAGAACCGACATAGATATGTGTTCCTCCGGTCTAAAGTAAAATTGGCGGAAGGTGGTCGCAGAAGACCAGTCTGCCGCTACGAGTAAATCCGAGAGGGAGCCTCCCGAGGTGACGACCTTAGTAGCCATTGCCCCTCTGGCGGAGTGGGCACCAAACAGGGATATGTCAATCCCCGCCATATCCATGACTGACCGTACCCACCTGGCTAACGTAGCCGAGGAAACCGGTAGATGAGGTTTTATGTAGGAGATGAGTAGTTGGGAGAATCGTGATGATCGCAGCGGGGTCGTTAAAGACTCATAAGTCTGAAGACAGCGGACCACGCACAAGCGTGGATGCGAGGGGAAGAATGGGTAGAAGACCGAATGAAGTCCCGTCTTTGTCCTACGCACGACCGAGAACCTGACTCCCTGAGGCGAGAATTGACGCCTAGATATGTCCAGAGCCCTGATGTCCGAGACTCGTTTGATAGAGATCAGACATAATAGGACAGTAAGTTTGAAGGACAATAACTTCAAGGACAGAGTGTCATTGTCTCCCCAGTCCGAGAGCATGGTCAGGACCTTAGTCACATCCCAAGTGTGCTGGTACTTTGGGCGAGGAGGACGTTTAAACTTAACGCCCTTCAAAAGTCGGCACACCAACGGGTGTTTACCAACCGGGAGTGAGTCTACAAGAGAGTGGTAGGCTGAGATCGCGGAGCGATAGACGTTAAGGGAGCTATAGGACCTCCCAGATTCAAAAGAGTCCGCCAGATAATTGGCCACTACAGAGACAGGTGCCTGAACGGGATCAATCTTTCGTTGATCACACCAACGAACCCAGAGCCGCCAGGCTGATCGATATGCCGATCTAGTCCCGGGGGCCCAGGCCAAGGCAAGGAGGTCCCTAGCTGTTCTTGAAAGGTCGCCGTCTGCGACCGGCACCCCGAAACCAGCCATGCAAGGAGAGGAAGGTTGTGATTCGTGATTAGAGGGTGTAGGTCCCCGTACGGGCTGGTGAGGAGATGGGGAGAGTGAGGAAGCAGCCTGGGGAGATCCACAGTCATCCCCAAAAGAAGGGGGAACCATGGTTGTGTCGGCCACCACGGAGTGATCAACACGACTGACGCCCCCAGGTTCGCTATGTGGAGGAGGACCCTGAGAATCATCGAGAAGGGGGGAAACGCGTAGTGTGTCCCCTGAGGCCAGGTTTGGCGGAGGGCGTCCACAGCGTGTGCCTCCGGATCCGGCCTCCAACTGAAGAAGCGCGGGAGCTGATGGTTGAGCCGAGAGGCGAAAAGGTCCATAGAGAAGGGACCCCATAGATGAACGAGGGCCCGGAACACTGACCGGTCCAGCCGCCAGTCGCTGGAATCGGACAGGTAACGAGAATTCCAGTCTGCCACTATATTGGAAGAGCCTGGGATGTATTCCGCTACCGGGACGATGTTGCGTCCCAGGCAGAAATGCCAGAGTTCTTTCGCTAGATCCGCTAGGATCCTGGATCTGGGGCCCCCCAAGCGATTGACGTATTGGACTGCGGTTACGTTGTCCATACGCAACAACACACAGCAGTTGGACGCGTGTGGCAGAAGACTCCTGACGGCAAAGAAAGCCGCCAGGAGCTCCAACGTGTTGATGTGCAGCAGAGACTCCTCTGCGGACCACGTCCCTCCTGTGGACGAGGGACCGCACCGAGCACCCCAGCCATGGCGACTGGCATCCGACTCTATGACAAAGTCTGGCGTGGCATTGAAGATGGTCTTGCCGTTCCATTCGACGGCATGACGGAGCCACCACCGAAGTTCCACCATGGCTTCTGCGTCCAAAGCGACTTCGTCCGCATAGCGAAGCCCCTGGCGAAGATGTAGAGTCTTGAGTCTTTGGAGGGCTCGATAATGAAGGGGGGCT
The DNA here is from genome assembly GCA_029574335.1 of Rana kukunoris. NCBI lineage: Eukaryota > Metazoa > Chordata > Amphibia > Anura > Ranidae > Rana > Rana kukunoris. The sequence continues at coordinate 356,287,348 of CM056053.1, read as the reverse complement.
GGAAAAATGGCCTGAATCGACGCCGATAACAGTCCGACTAAGCGAGCCAGTCCGCGTAAGGACACCCGTTGTTTGTCCAGCACGATACTGATCTCCTTGCGAATGGAAATTAACTTGTGTTTGGGTAGCCGGAGGACCGCTCGGTTGGTGTCCACCAGGAAACCCAAAAACTCCATCTCCTGAGATGGGGATAGGATGGACTTCTCGTGGTTTAAAAGGAAACCCAGATCTAGAAGCAAATTGACAGCCCAGGAGGCGTGTTCGTTTGCCTGGAGAGGGGAGCAAGCCATGATGAGAATGTCGTCCAAGTAGATGATCAACCTCACCCCTCTGCTCCGCAGAGCTGCCACCACCGGTTTCAGTAGTTTGGTGAAGCACCACGGGGCGGAGGAGAGACCGAACGGAAGGCAGGTAAATTGCCACGTTCTGTCTCTCCACAGGAAGCGAAGTAAATGCTGGGAGCTTGGGTGGATGGGGACCGTAAGGTAGGCGTCTTTTAAGTCCACCTTCACTAACCAGTCCCCGGGGCGTAAGAGGTCTCGCAGGCAGTGGATTCCCTCCATTTTGAAATGTCGGAATACGACATGTTGGTTGAGATTTCTTAAGTTTATCACTGGGCGATGACCGCCACCCTTTTTCCTGACTAGGAAGATATTGCTGAGGAAACCCGAAGAATGTGGGTCCACCTCTACCACCGCCTGTTTGGTCCAAAGGTCCTGCAACTCCTTGTCTATTAGGACGGCATTCAGGTTTGAGAACCGAATGGGATGGGGCACCGAGTCCATGTCTGGTAGTGAGTATAACTCCACCTGATAGCCCGCTACCGTATTGAGTATCCACGCGTCTGCCGTAATCGCAGACCAGGCGTGAATAAAATGTCTCAGTCTGCCCCCTACAGGTATGTGAGAAGAATTGAGGTGTATTGTACTCACCGGTGGTAGGGCGGGAACGGGGGTAGCCTCTTCCTCCTCGGCCTCTCCAGGGACGTCCGCGGGGAGGAAAGAATGGCGCTGGTTGCGCCACTGGTACTGGGTATGACTGTGGAGCTTGGTACTGAGCGGGAGCTCTGTTGTATGGCCTGTTAGGGGGGTATCGGCCGGCAGAGCGGCCCTTGTATCTGCCGGCCCTGGCAAAAACCTTAGCGTTAGATCTTTTTAAAGATGTTTGGGCTTTATCCAGGCTGGAGTAAAGGCCTACCATTTTATTTATGTCCTTAATTAATGTGTCCCCGAACAACATGCCTTCAGCGGCCGGGCCTGGTTCTGACTCGGCCAGGTGGGACAGTTGGGGGTCAAGCTTCATTAAGATTGAGCGGCGGCGTTCCGTAGAGCACGTGGTGTTTGCGCAGCCCAGGAGGCAAACCGCTCGTTGGGCCCAGCCCCTAAGTTGGGATAGGTCCACTGGCTGAACAGAGGCGGTAGCCTGTTCACTCAGATTGAGGATTTTGGTAATTGGTCCAAAAAGATCTAAGACCCTGTCCTGGATGGCCCTAAAGGATCTCTCTATTCCCTTCTTGGAGTATTTCCCTTGTTTGGTGAGGTACCTCAAAAGTATGGGGTCCACCTCGGGAGTGTGCACAACCTTTTTAGCAATGCAGGGACGGGGGCATTCCGCCCTCAGCTTGTTACGGTTAGCCTTATCGACCGATCTCCGGGCCCAGTATTCGATATATTGGGCCACCTCGGGTAGAGGTGCCCAGTCTCCTGAGCGTGGATGGCTAATTGCCTCCGGGTCGAAAAATGGCTCTCCACGAGAGTCCAGTAATATGTCGCCCTGGGATACAGGGTTGGCGTCGTCATGAAGCGCCATATGCCCACTACCCTCATAGTCATAGTCATCCCCATCCTCAGACTCAAAAGCGTTATCCGCTTCGGACTCCGCGGACGACTCGGGAGAGGAGTCCACGAACGAGTCCGGCTTGGTCCGCCTAGCGGACCGGTGCCTCTGCATATGTATCTCCCCGAGGCTCAGGGGTCGATCAGAGTCTGGGAGGGTAGTGGGTCGGCAGTCTTGGGAGAGTACTGCCTGGGGCATGTTATTAGCTTCCCCTGCCGGGGAGTCGGGAGCCACATTAATGTGGCGGCGTTTATGGGACGCCTTGCCCTTCTTGATGGGCGGGTTATTATTGCCGAATGGTTCGGCCAAGGGGGGTGTAGGTTGGGGTATAGGCGGAGTGGGGACAACCGACGCCATGGCAGCCTGGACGGATCTGTTGATCAGGTCCTGAATCTGTGCCGCACTGAGGAAAACCGGAGTTTCTAGTGATGTGTTTAACATCTCAGGGGCACTAACAGGGGGGTATGACCTATCATCAGCCATGGGAGCAGAGTCTGCTGTTGATAGACAGCACGGTAGTGCAGCACAGCAAAGTATAGTAGGGTAATGTCCTGTTTGCAAAGGATGTCCCTAGAGAAAAAATTCCCCTATAATCACAACTGTGAAGTTCACTAAATCCTACTTCCGCCAAGCAATTGGAGTGACAGGGATAAGGAGCATGAAAGTGATGGGGAAAAAAAGCTTTCCCACACAGAGGGACAGACCTGAACAGAGACCGCTTCCTGTACCTCACGGCGCTCGCCTTACACTGGAGTAGCGGTGCAGGAGAAAACGAGGTGAGGGAAAGAAGTCTCGCGAGACTACTACGATTGGCGCAGAGATCCCGCCCGCCCCTAGAGGCGCGCGGCCCGGAGGGGGAGCGCGCGGCCCAGGGGGGAGCGCGCGCGGCGCGCCGTAGAAGGGCGCGAAACGAGAGGGATGGTGACGCGGGTAGAATGGCGGCGTCTCGCGATATTTCGCAAGGGTCAGGGAAGTGAGTCAATACACTGTATGGCACCAGCGGGGAAATGAGGTCCCGCAGGTGCCGAGTTGAAATGGGGGGGGTGGGGGGGGGGCTCCCCAGCGCCCGAATAGATTCAGAATCAAAGTATAATATAAATATAACACTTTAAAGACACAAGAAAACAGAGTGTACTTATCTATTCCTGGCTATGAGCAGAAAGAAAGAGGAGGGTTCCAAGGAGGCAGCCCCCTTTATGCAGGCTGTCCTGCCTCATGATTGGCAGATCCACCCTGAGGGCTGCTGGGTGTTGTAGTTTTTTTCTTTAGAAAACGTTTTACCTTTGAATTCATTAAAAGTTAAATTTCTGCTATGGGCATTAAATAAAGAAAGATAATGCATAAGATATGAGCCTCCTGTCTGATATATAATTATAATGTTCAAATCAAGGTTCATGTTCAGACACTTCCTGTTATAGGGTGACAATGCTTTGTCCTTGCCTCCCAATTATTTTATGTTGTCACCCTGCCACATGTGCTTGCATTTGGGACTACAAGATGTGGGGTTGATGCTCATTACTCTGGCATGTTCTACTGTTGTCACCATCAGAAAATCAGCCCTGAGAAATAACATGCAGCCGCTGCTGGGTCTGGTCTGCAAAAGTGATTGCACACATGGAGGCATCAGAAGTACATACACTCTAGCAATGACGCAGCGTCCCAAGAAACAAGTTCTCCCATGCTGCAAGAATGGTGGTCATCCATTCCTCAACATTTTAACATGTCCTTCTTACCTTTCTTTCCTCGAGCTTCCAAGTAAGCCCAGACTGCCTAATTAGACTGTATATCTAAGATATAACCTTTTTTTAATAGAGTGGGAATGGGTCAGCCCCTCTGTAAGGGTATTATTGCTGTTTGTGTCACTGTTTGGGAGATTTACCCCTCTATTTGTACTGTGTTGACCATTGTCCAAAACAAAGTAAATCAGGGAAATAAAAATATTTCAGATTGTTCCCAGAACAACGAGGACATCATCCAATATGGACGACTGTCTAAGAGGGGGATTCCTCTCATTTTGTAGATATTTACTCTAACTTTCTGTTGTGTCACTGAGACTGAAATAAAAGGGAAATTTCCTCAATGGTAAACAGCCAGAAAAAAAAAAAAAAAGGCTGACATTACTACGCTAATCTAAAAAAAAAAAAAAAAAAAAAAAAATTGGGGCTATAGATACACTCTAATTGAAATTGTCTGTGCAATAATTTCTGTCAGTGAAGAACATGAGGCATTTTCTGTGCATTTTCTGGTTGGCATGCACTTAGGAAATATTGACACGTGACTCACTCACGCATCCACAGTGCATTTTTGACATGTGTTTTTGATGTACATTCCATTCATCTCAGTGAGGAGCTGCATTTTTGGTGCTGTTTTGAAAAGACCACTAAAGATGTAGCATGTAGGACTTTGAAAAATGCACTGCACTCGCAGCTCAGTATTGTGAACAGTCCCATAGAATATTTTTATGGCTTTTTTTGGCTAATTTTAGCAAGGTAAACATGCAACAAAAATGCATTAGTGTCAAAGGGCCCTTAAAGTGTGGTCAGTTATAGTCTTACCTCTGAGACTCCGAAAAGTTATTGTGTAGTTGCCTGCTGTTACCGGTCTGTTCTTTTTTCCCTCTATATCCTCTTGATTTAGGAGGGATGTTTTTTCCCTGTAAGGGCTGTTCTGTCAGGCTGTGTTTATTAGTTTATTTGTTCTGTGTTAGGGCTCTATTCTTACAAGCCAGTGCTAGTGCATATCTCTAAATTAAGTTGGGTACACTGTCAGTTTAAACTGTTTGGGCTGGATAAAAAAAGAAAAAAACTGACAGATTCCTTCATCTGCAATGTGAATTCAGGACTTTCCACCCCCCCCCCCCCACCCCCGCAAATGGATGTCTACCTACTTCATCATTTCAGTCTTTGTCTACAGCCAGTATTTTATTTCTCAGACCTATTTGATAGAGCCAGATACTCTCCTATTCTCTCCTAAGTCTGTCTTCCATAGTTGTCACACTGGATGAATTTCACCTGCACCTGCACCTGCATGGATGTCAGATTGGGAGCAGCAGCTGCATCCCAATGGACAGCTATGGGACTGCCTAGATGGAGTTGCACAGAAAACTTGTGCATCCCCTGTGGGGTTATACATGGCCCTCAAACAGGGCACAGACACATACACCCCATATGAACAAGGCCTTTGATTTTCTCAGGAGAAGGTGTTGTGGCTGATGAGGGCAGGCTGCCCCTCATTAACAATACAAGGCAATGTTAGCCTATGTGTCCTTACAGAGGCAGAACCCCCCCCCCCCCCCACAGCCAGTGCAGTCCAGGAGCAGCAGAGTTTTGACAGAAAAAAATGTAACGCTTGTGTAAAAATGCACCTAAGCACTAGGCCAATTCAATTAATTAACGCCCGAGCATCAAGCGTTTTTTCTGCCAAAACTCTGCTGCCAGAAGGAAGGGAGTCTAGGCAAGTTAGAAAAAGGTGAGGTCTTATGCCGCGTACACACGATCGTTTTTCGGCATGAAAAAAACGATGTTTTTCAGCATGTAGAAAGTTTTTCCAACTTCATCATTAAAAAACGATGTTGCCCACACACCATTGTTTTAAAAAAAATTATGAGCAAAGCGTGGTGACGTACAACACTTACGACGGCACTCTAAAGGGGAAGTTCCATTCAAGCTCCCGTCTCCTAACTTGCTTCTGAGCATGCGCGGGTTTAAAACAGTTTTTAACGTCGTTTTAGCTCACACACGATAATTTTTTACAACCCGAAAAACAAATTTTTTTAAAAATGCAGCATGCTCAAATTTTTTTTTCAGAAGATGAAAAACGATGAGAAGCCCACACACGATCATTTTAAATGACGTTTTTAAAAACGCCGTTTATTTTTCATGCCGAAAAACGATCGGGTGTACGGGGAATAATACTCATACACAATGCTAGGATGATTTTAGAAGCATTTTTTTGGTAAATATCCAGGCCAGTCCACTGACTTCAGAATCCTGCTGCTTTTAAATGCAGTTTTGTTATAGTTACAGCCTTACTGTTTGCCTTCAAATTGGCCTGAGCAATAAAAACATATTTGTTGGAGTCTTTCTCATTTCCCTAATTGCAGAGCTTTATAACGGCTACACATGACTTATTTCAAGCTTAAGAGAGCAGCATACATGCAGTATTCAACTCAAGCCTTCATGTCATATTATACATAGAAATATAATCCCTGTTGAATTTATTAAGCATGTTCCTCTATCAACATTCCTTTAATAAAAGTTCCAGGGACTATATAATCTAGGATACTTATGCCACGTACACACAATCAGACATTCCAACAACAGAATCACATTCAAGGCCCTTTGCCTGACGCACAAAAGTATACACGGAACCGCCCCACAATATTTAAGAGAGAAAAAAAAAAAAAAACAATCGCGTTCTGTGATCAACTAATCAAAAACTACTACAAATCCCAAAAGCCCACTACAAAACCAAAGGAGAATGACGATTTGCAGTCCAATGACCCCGATTATGGAATGCATTACCAACTAACATCCGAACGGAAATTGATCACCTGGCCTTCAGAAAAAAACTCAAGACCCACCTATTCTGAAGGTTAACAGAATGGAAAAAACAGATGCCAAGCGCCTTGAGGCGATTTAGTTTGCATTTGTAGCGCTATACAAGTTATTCACTCACACTCACTCAACAACAAAACCGTGGATTTTTTCCCGACGGATGTTGGCTCAAACTTGTCTTGCATACACACGGTCGCACAAATGTTGTCGGAAATTCTGATTGCCAAGAACGTGGTCACGTACAACACATATGACGGCCCTAGAAAAGGGAAGTTCAACACCAAGTGCACCACCCTTTGGGCTCCTTCTGCTAATCTTGTGTTAGTAGAAGTTTTATGAGAGACGATTCGCGCTTATATGTCATCTGCTGCTGTTCCCAATCTCTTGGAGTCTCATCGAAATCAGTTTGTCAGAACTCTGTGTGAATATCAGCAGCAAAACAACTTCATTATTCTAGCATTATAAAGAAGAGAATGCGCTACATTAAAAGGTTTAAAGATTTGCAGCGTTACGAACGCTAGTTTTACCAGACTGAGCGATTCCGTCTTGTACTTGATTCAAAGCATGCGTGGAATTTTGTGTGTCGGAATTGTCTACACACGCTCGTAATTTATGAGATCAGATTTTGTTGTCGAAAAATTTGAGATCCAGTTCTCAAATTTTTGTTGTTGGAAATTCCGACAGCAAATGTCCTATGGAGCCTACACACGGTTGGAATGTTCGACAACAAGCTCCCATCGAACATTTGTTGTTGGAAATTCTGAGCGTGTTTGCGCCACATTACAGAGACACTAGATCAGGGGTGGCCAACCAGTGGCCCGGGGGCCACATGTGGCCCGCGGAGACCTCTGATGTGGCCTGCGACTCTCTGATCTGGAATGGCGGGTTGGCAAGCCCAGATCGCAGGTTGCGGAGCAGAGCCCCATAAGCCGATGCTTCCTCCACAGCGCTAGATTTTGCCACAGGCTGAGTCTATGGCAAAGTTCAGCTAACCCGCAGGATAGACACAGTGAGTGTGGGTAAACCATAGCACATCAGTGTGAAAGCAGTCTTAGGCCCTTTTCACGCGATCAGCCCAACCTAATGGGACCCTCAATTCACTTCTATAGAGCGACAGATGTCCATTTACCATTCCCACCTCTAATCCGAAAAACAGAAGGGAATTTTTCCCCTTCTATCTGGGTGGATCGGAGGGCCTATAGAGTAGTCGTAACCCTTCATCCGCCCACTCTGCTCATTGTGGCCCGCGACTGGTTATCATGTTGCTTAAGTGGCCCTCATGCTTCAAAAGGTTAGGCACCCCTGATATAGATCATACTTTATCATGATTATACCCTTTTCTTTTGGGTCTAGAAAAAAAATGTGTGTACTCTTAGCATGTGCTTTGTCTGATGTCCTGTTTGTTGAAGTGATATTGTCTAAGTGTGAAATGTTTCATGTAAATTCAGTCCTGCAGTCTGTTGTGAAAGTGGGAATCAGAATGAATGCAGACTACTAATTTAAGTGCATAGCTCAACGGAATTAACTTCCTTTCAAGCATTAAATTTGAGTTTTGGATTGATAATTTCATATTAGCTGTAAATAAATATAAATTTTGTTCTGCGTTTCTACAGACTTGTTGAAATAACATTAACTTTGTAAAGGAAAAGACCCATGGTTAATTTAGTTTGTCCTCCCATCATATGGTGGATAGTGTTCTAGTTGAAGAACATTTATATTAATGCAGTTTTAACGGTTTATGGCAAAGGACCAAAAAGTTCTAGCGAGACTTTCCCAGTCATCCTTAGTTTGTGTTTATAAAAAAAATCTTATATGGAAATGTAAACATGGAAGAATAATTCTTTGCTGAAGGTAAAATTGCTAATCATGGTAGGAGAAATGTGTTTTCTGATATACTAATAACCAAAATCCGTCATCCTCACACATCATCTCTTAACGCTTTTGTTTCCAAGACTTCTGCTGTGCTGCTTCTCTTTCCTAGAATGCAGGTACAACATTCGCTATGTATAGTACTGTGCAACATTCAGAAATTTAGAAATACCATGTCAAAGGATTACAAAACAGGAGAGAGATTTCAGCCCCAAAAATTCATATTTATTCACAATCACTCAGCTAATGATCGCGGAGTACATTCCCCATCAGTATGGTCTCCAGAATAAATAAAAAAAACAAGAGGGGGTGGTGTCTGCGCTGTGGAAAGTGTAGGGTGAAATACAAACGTAACTGGGCCAGAGAATGTGGGTGAAAAAGGGGTGGGGGGAGAATCAGAGCAAAATGATAACAAACATAGGTAATGTGTCAATACATATACCGTCTATGTTACAATGTGACAAAAAAAAGGTGGAATACCAAAAGTTGACAAGTGACAAAAGTGACAAAAAAAAGGGGTCATATAAGAGTCGGTTCACACTGGGGTGACACGACTTCCAGCACGACTTTCAGAAGCAACTTCAACACGACATGAGCATGAACCACAGGGCGATCTGGGGCGATTTACAACACGACTTGAAGTCCATTTCAGGTCAGGAGACATTCCAGTGGCCAATAAAACAACAATCAGCTCTGGGAGAGGGAAGGGGAGGGAGGGGTTTGCCTGAGAAATGTATGTTATCTTGCTGGAAAGTAGCTTCAATTAAAACAGTGATCAGACTTGGAAGCGACTTCCATTGAAATCAATGGGTACAAATCGCCTAGAAGTCTGATTGAAGTCATACAGGAACCTCTTCTGAAGTCGGAGCGACATGAGTAGTGTGTATTAACACCGATCCCATTCACTTACATTGCTTTTCTGGACAGCACGACTTGGGACGACTTGAGACGACTTCAAGTAGGATCCCAAGTCGCCCCAGTGTGAACCGACTCTAACGATGAAACCCAAGAAACAAAATATATAATATATATACACAATGTGCTAGTATTGGCAGATATAATGTGTAAGGCCAGAGAAGACTTCCCGCAAGGGACGCCTCTGGGTATAATGCAAAATATATCAAGTATAAGCTATAAATATGAAATATAGAATAAAACAAGTCTCTCAGAGTGCTTCCCAAATGTCCCAAAAAGGATCCAGACATGGAGGAATGGTACGGGGAAGGACGTTTCGCAGTGAACACCTCTGGTGGTCCCTAGCTCCTCACCTCACGGCTATAGCACGGATAGCCAAAATAAGCCACCTCCAGGGGGGGAGGGGGGAATACACTTCAGTGGACCGAAACGACAGCAGCACTCCTCAGCAGTAAGGCATGGAAGAGATATGAGGCAAGTTTTGATATGGTGTTAGGGAAATATCTTATACAAGCATCATGATTCACTCATACATCCACTCACATGGAGGTGATGGATGGTGGGCCTATCTCCCATGAACTGCGAGTTTGTCCTAAGTCCTGGATGTACACCTGGCTACTCCTCTTCTATATCTGGACTGAGTTGACACTAGGAGCGGATAGGAGGGACCCTCGCACAGCGTGTATGTCAGGAGAGAGAAAGACCATAGCACAGCCCTGCAAAAATTGAACACATTTATTGAAAAAACATGGATGCACAAACATTAAAACGATGAAACTGGACATAAAATACCAGATGGACGACAGGTGGGTCTAACTGCGTCAGGCGTGTGGACTCTGATGCTCCTCAATCCCTACGCGTCTCGTCACGTCACGTGACTTCCTTAGGGAAATAAAAAAGCTACACACAGCAAGTCTTTTTCTGAATTGCCTTACAGCACACCCAATATACCCCCCTAATCATTTACATTCCACAGGGACACCCCTGAGAGGAGGACAGGAACATTTTCAAATATTTAGGCCACATACACATCCATCCCCTGTCCAAGTAACAAACCATCATAGCAAATACTTCTTCAATATACAGTACTAAATTGGCCTCAACAACACTTCACAGAATACAATAGAACATCATTTTTAAAACACATGCTCCATTAAAGCCCTTTCCAAGGAAATGGACCTAGAAGAAACCTGTACAGGTTGCTTCTCTGATTTATTTACAAGTATAATAAAAGCAATCCCATTAAATTACAATGTAAATTACCCACATCTTTTCCTAGAAGAAAATCTGCTGGTAAACCTTGCATCATCCCCACCCCATTTCTATAGTTCAAGTCTACTTTTGCAATATGTATACACCTTTGAATTCCAGCAGCAAGTTCATTTATAATTCTTGGACCTCTCTGAATGGCTTCAGATCTAACAAAACAGGGGTCCACAATTGATGGAAAGGCTCCGCTGTCTTCAAAACCTAGCACTGTTCTTCCGGTAATTCTTATGTTGCATGTGAGGTTTTATCACCCTAGAATGGTGAGATACAAGAGAGCGAAGTCTCCAGATGAATTTCTGCTTGATTGGACCCAGGATAATGTGGTGAAAGAATTTCTTTATGTGTTGTATACTGGCCACCTAAATGCTGCTGCTAACTTGGCGTTGGCTGATTGATGAGTGGACTCCACACATCCTCGTAAAAATACATACCCAGTTGGGCTCTACAGGATGCCTAGGGAGTTGGGTGAATGTTTGCCCTATCCAGCCTTTACATGCTGGATAGGGCTTTGTAGCATGCATTGAACCTTCTATGACTGCTAGAGTGATGATATAATTTTTTTTGTCCAATTTGGCCACAAGTATAGCATGTATTGCATTGTGACTGTTGCTGCATTCAGCTGATCATCAAATTACTATGCTGATGAACTTGATCTGTATGCTGCTATTTTGCTAACCTGCTTTCTGCTCATATGAATTGGCTGCACAGTGTCCTTGACCTTCATGAATGATATTTGCTAACCTGCTTTCTGCTTATATGACTTGGCTGCACAGTGTCCTTGACCTTCATAAATGCTATACCATGATAGCCACCTCATACTGAATTGTGTGTTATTGAGCTGTGATATTCAGGTCACGACATCATTCATTGGTCAGCCACAGCGCATAGCTAACTTATCCAATTTTACTCTGATATATGTCCTGTTTGGACTTGATCAGCTTAAAGGCTGATCATCCAATCATATACTGGGTAGTCGGAGGGACAAATTCCAGCAGATTTTTCCAGCCTGAGTAATTTGCATCCATGTATCCTGTAGGTAGTCAGTGTCTATTTAGATAACGTTATCTAATTATTTAAATTTTTATATTGGGTGTTGGTGATGGGTGTCAAAGTGTCTGAATTTATGTAATGGCTAAATTTTTGTATCAATAAACCCTTTTTTTTATGCGGCACGGCCCAATTTTTGGCATCTTTATCTCAGAGAGGATACATTTCTTTCGTCCCCGTCCCCCCGGGGTTTTTTTTCTTTGTATTGCATTGTAATCTGCCAATGGACACTGCACCTTAATTGGTGAGTCCGCAACCAATGGGTTGCTGTGACAGGAATAATATCCTACACAGTTAATTAACATAGTGAGCATAGGACCTGCTCCCCCCCTTTTTTTTTTAGTTGGGTGAATGTCTGTCTTATAAGAGCAAGGCCTTTACATGCTGGATAGGGCTTTGTAGCACACATTGAACCTTCTATGACTGCTAGAGTGATAATATAATTGTATTTGTCCAATTTGGCCACAAGTATAGCATGTATTATGTGCAGGTTTTGAGGCTTTTTCTCGCATTGGAGGATCAAGCAGTGTATCCCCAGATTGAACAGCACTTTTATTTGTGATGGTAAGAGGACATTGACTTTGTGAGGGTAATTGTCTATAAGTTTTTGAAATGAGGTCCAATAGCCAAAGGTTTATCTGCCAAACAGGATATGGGCGTGATCTGTTGCTGGCTTCTAATCTTTAACCTAACCTACTCGTGTCACTGCAGGGCAGTTGCTATAAAATTGTTCAGAAAAGCCTAGTGTATATCATCAACATTATAGCTTGCTCTCCTTCCAACCAAGCCAGGAACATCTTGTTAGCATACCTTTAATGCTACAATGTATTGCATGTCTCTAAACTGGGCGATGTAGGTCTCTGGAATGTCTGAATATTATGAAAGTATTAATTCACAACATAGTTCTAGTCTTTATGTTTTATAGTCTGAATTGCCTCAGCAGCTATCGCATCAAGCAGTACAGCTAATAGGCAGATTCATTCCTTTTTCAGGGTCTTCCATAAAGTGGCACGATTACCAAAATTCGAAGTCTTCACAATTAGCAGTTGCCTTATTACAAGATTCAAAGTCTTTTCTGTGGGCTTTTGGGCACTATTAGTAAGCTGCCTCTTTTTAACGTTTGCCAAATTTCTCTAAACTAATGCTTGCAAATAATGTGCTAACAAAGTGTTTTGTTGTAGAGTATATAAGGTTCACAAGCATAACAGCAGTGTATTGTAAAGATATTTTAAACACTGGTCTCCATACCTAGAATAGTTGGTATCAGCATAGGTCCTCGCCAGCTTTAAGTTACAGTGCTTGATCCTGGAAATAGGTCACTGAGCACTAAATCTGAGGCCCCGTACACACGACCGAGTTTCTCGGCAGAATCCAGCGAGAACCTCGATGGGAGACGTATTGTGCCGAGAAAACCGGTCGTGTGTACACTTTTCGCCGAGCATCCCGTTGGGAAGCTCGTCGAGCCAAAAAGAGAGCATGCTCTCTATTTCCTCGTTGTTCTATGGGGAAATTTGGCTCGATGAGCTTTTCGACAGCTGAACGGGAACCTCGACGGGCGGAACGATGAGTTTAGCCCGACGAGTTTCTCGGTCGTGTGTACGCGGCCTGACTATTCCCAGAAAGCCTCTCAGACTAATAAGTATTCTAAAAAATGATGTCTCATCCTCCTCCTACCTATTGTACTTTGTGTGGTTTAAAAAAAGGTTCAGTTTAAATACCCTTATTAATCTGCACCGGTTTGGTGACAGGATCCAGCAGCTCAACAACGAGGGGGTATTGATGGTGGGTGGAATGTGAGACAGTGGGTGATGCCACGGCTCCAGAAATTCAGAATCCTAAATAGTTAGAGGGTCAAAAAGAAGGAATGGAAAATATCACATGAAGTACAGTAGAGAGGAAAAAAGGGAGTAGGTAGATGGAGAGGAGAGTGAATAAGGGGGTAAGTGAATTGAAGTCACAAGTTTCAATAATGGTATCTAGTTTTCAAAAAGAAAAAGAGACAAAGGTGCTCCTGCCTCCTTTTTCTTTTGCACCAGTTTTGATCGTCCCAGATCAGTGCAAGAAACTGCATCTTGGATTATATGTGTGCTTTTGTTTAACCACTTAAGACCCGGACCAATACGCTGGCAAATGACCCAAGGGGTTTTTGCGATTCGGCACTGCGTCGCTTTAACAGACAATTGCGCGGTCGTGCGACGTGGCTCCCAAACAAAATTTGCGTCCTTTTTTTCCCACAAATAGAGCTTTCTTTTGGTGGTATTTGATCGCCTCTGCGATTTTTATTTTTTGCGCTATATACAAAAATAGAGCGACATTTTTGAAAAAACATCAATATTTTTTACTTTTTGTTATAATAAAAAACCAATAAACTAAATTTTAGTCAAACATTTAGGCCAAAATTTATTTAGCCACATGTCTTTAGTAAAAAAAAATCGCATTAAAAAAAAATTAGCTACCTAGCGGGAACAGCGACACTAATACAGCGATCAGAAAAATGATCGCTTAGTGATGCTGGCAATAGGGAGTGAAAGGGTTAACTAGGGCAGTGATCAAGGGGTTAAAACTTTATTGGGGGGGGGTGGGGGGGGCTACCCTGACACTAACACTGACTGACTGTCACACTGTCTGTCACACTGACACTAAATACAGTAATCATACATGTATGATTACTGCATTCAGTGACACTGTGACAGGGGGGAGGGGGGGGGGGCGATCGCGGGGGTTAAATGTGTTTGTGTCTGTGTGTAAGTGTGCTGTTGGTGCAGACTTACTTGTAGTGTTGTGATCTCTCCTCAGCGGCGCTTGAAACAAACGCCGAGGGAGAGATCACGTCGCTTCCTCCTTCCTGTGTTTACACAGGAGGAGGAAGTGACAGGGCGGGCGCGCGCATTGGCTGGGAGCGATCCGGAGGGGGCGGGTAAAAACGGATAGCCGCCCCCACTTGTCGGATCGCTCCTGCAGCCGTGCGGACCGCCGCATGTACGGGGGGGGGGTCCGATCGGACCCCCGATCCCCCCCAAGGCACCAACGTATATATACGTTGATGTGCCTGTCGGTGCCATTCTGCCGACGTAAATGTACATGCGGCGGTCCTTAAGTGGTTAACCAAGTTTAAAAAAAAAAAAAAAAACACAACATTTTTGTGGCAGGGAAAGGCCCTGGGATTAGACCGACTTCAGACGGTGGAGGACAATTTAGCAGCTCAAATAATCCAGTTTAGCTCATGGTGTATACTACCATACTGAATATCTTTGGCTGACTTTATAGCATAACATGTATCGTTTAACAATGGAGCACCCTGCTGTGGGGCTCTGGACCAGAAAATACAACCAGATAAACAATAAGTTAATTGTTGGACCAGCTTTCTAAATTCTTACAACCCTGGTTAAGACACAAATGGATGACACCCCAATCCACCACAACATAACTGCACCTCTAAGGCCACGTACACACGATCAGACATGTCCGATGAAACTTGTCAGACGGACCGTTTTCATCGGACTACGCTGAAGTGGTCTGTTGGTCTGATGTGCGTACACACCATCGGACCAAAATCCCCTCGGACCAGAACGCGGTGACGTAGAACACAACGACGTGATGAAAAAGCGAAGTTCAATGCTTCCAAGTATGCGTCGACTTGATTCTGAGCATGTGCAGGTTTTTTGTGTACTAACCATCGAACCTGTCCGATGGACAGGTTTGCAGCGGATAGGTTTTCAAGCATGTTTTGAAACTTTGGTCCGCTGGAAAACGGTCCGATAGGGCGTACACACGATCGACCATGTCCGCTGAAACTGGTCTGCGGACCAGTTTCAGCGGACATGTTCGATTGTGTGTGCGCGTCCTTAGTTTTTAGCACCATGAGAAACCAAACAATTTAATAGCATTGGGCTGGTTGATTGAAAGTACCTAAACGGCATTGCTAATTGCATAAAAACTACAATATATGAATTTTCACTGACATTGTTATACATTTCATTGGATCCTCTCATTCTATGTTAGCTAGTGTGGTATAGTACTGCAAATCTGGGCCAATTAAATTAAAATTAATTTGCCATTTAAATTCATGCTACTATTGCCAAGTAATCAGCATGTTTTTATACCTTCTGTTCTAATCTTCAGTGCCATACCACAAAGTATCTTACGTTATTGGCGTTGATTTACTAAAGGCATATAGGCTGTTTACTTTGCAAAAGAAGTTGTACTCTGCAGGGAAATTTTCCCCAGAGCTTAGAGAATGAGCTGAAGCTCTGCTGACTTTCACTATCCAATCATATGCAAGTAAAAATGCTGTTTTTTTTATTTTGTTGCATGTGATTGGGTATTCTTTGCACAGTGAAAATTTACTGCATTCATTAACTGCTTGCCGACCACCTCTTGTAGGAGTATGGCGGCAGAAAGGCTTTCCTGCACTGGATCACGTATCTAGTATGTGATCCAGCACTTCCCGGGAAGGGCGCACATGCGCACAGCCACCATGCCAGCTGTGCGTTCACTAGTCACAGCACTAGCCAGTCAGCGGGTCCCGGCCAATGATTGACTGCTGGCACCCACTGATTAGTGAAGATGATGACAGGAAAGAACTCTGTGAATGTAAACAATGAAGAGCACCGTCCTGTCAGCGGGAATAAAAACTGCAAAACAGGGACTAAAAACCAACACATCCCTTAGTAAAAACAGCACACAAGGAACGCTCTAAGCACTGTTAGGCACACATTTAACCCCTTGATCGCCCTAGATGTTAACCCCTTTCCAGCCAGTGTCATTAGTACAGTGACAGTGTATATTTTTAGCACTGATCACTGTATTAGTGTCATTGGTTCTTGCAAAGTGTCAGAAGTGTCAGTTAGTGTCAGATTACTAGATATGAACACAAAGGGGCGCCAGCTAAGTGCAGCATCAATGGGTTTATTAAGATTAAATAGTGGGACAGGAAGTCAGGTAAATCTGTGGGTGTTGTCACAGACGGGAGATACATTTCTGTCTTGTTTAGACAATTCACCAATTACTATTAGGTGTC
Source organism: Rana kukunoris (assembly GCA_029574335.1). Lineage (NCBI taxonomy): Eukaryota > Metazoa > Chordata > Amphibia > Anura > Ranidae > Rana > Rana kukunoris. Next base: position 356,270,836 of record CM056053.1, on the reverse strand, counting down.
GGCTGCAGAAATAGCCAGAAAGGTTTAGGGCGTTGGAAAACTTCAGCTGTTCAGAATGAGACTATAAGTCATCCAAAGGATGACTACTGATTGCTGCATCCTGAGGCTTTTTGAGTTAAGGAGAGCAGTGAGAAAGACTTCTGAAGAGGTGAGGTGGTTGTTGATGTTTCTGTGTGATAAAAATCAAAAAGACTATTGTTTCTCTGCTGTATGACCAGCAGTGTCTGCCCAGCAGTAGGCTGTGCCAGACTCCATAGATAGGTTCCTGTGTGGTGAAGGTAGACACCCCAAGTGGCCAGGGTTTATTTTATGTTTTGTTTTGTTTATGCTGTTTGGATGCTTGCACTTGTTTCCAGCAATATGGAAGAATTAACCAAAATCTTTGTTTTCAACCGTCTTCGGCTGCCTCTCTGTATAGATCAGTGTGTAGTGAACCCATCCAGGGGGTCACACCCCCCCGCTACCGAGCTAACCCTTTACAATAGCCAAATGCAAACAGCGTGTTGTCTGTGAGAAAACCAAGTCCAATGTTCCAGGAAGTGAGGTTGCGCTCCAATTCACACACATTGACATTCAGCAGCACACTGTCTGCAACAGTATGACGGGAAGTGAGCCAGCGGAGTCTCATATGGCACCAGTCACTGCAGGCTGGATAATCCAGCGAAGTCTCAGGAAGCCGGGTCGGTTGCACCCTCTCTAGGTGGCAGTGCGCCCTAGGCGGCTGCCCAGTTTGCCCAGTGGAAGCGCTGGCCCTGTCAACAATGAATGTAGTATCAAACTGTAATGTTACTCCAGTTACTAACATGCTGCTCTATATTTGTTAGGGAATTGCTTTATGTCTAAGCTCCCCTGTGGATGTCTTTATTAAAGTAAAAGGAAAACAACAATGCATTATTTAACAGAAGTCAGGTCAGAAGAATCATGTCCTTGTAGTTTCCATTTTGATGGTTTAAGTCTGGCTTCTTAGGTCACTTAAGTAGTAAAGTACTATTATGAATGCTCCAATGTACAGCTTTGCTTTTGTTGGCGCTAGCATATTAGGCTAAACTGCTAGATAATGCATATGTTGAAGAACATATGATAAGTGTAAGGTTGAGAGCAATTTCACTAACCCAAGACGTGTTTAGTGCCTTAATAAGGGGAGATGGAAGTTTCAACTGATCGGCTTATGTTTTATATCATCTGGCTGTGAAGGATAAAAAGCAGCCACAGCATCTTCTGTGACTAAGAACTAATTTAAATTAGGGCACAGAACAAGAGGCATTAAGTCCAGTAAGCAATCATTTCCACTTCACAGTGGACCTTTTAAACGCTTTACTAGGGGAAAAAATAACTTTTCAGCTGAGTTACACAAAACTACACTTTCTAAATAAAGAAACAATCTAATGCTTTTTTTTTACATTACATGTAACTTCATAGAACAATAGGAATTATTATGGAATTACACCTAAGGGCCCTTTCACACCAGCGGACCGTATGTCTGTTTTTTCCTCCATCCGTTTATGGATGAAAAAGGGATATACATGTATCCCTATGGGATAGCGGGTATCAGCGGATGAACATCCGCTGACACCTGATCTCATCGGTCCCCGCTATGCTCCGTTTCTGCAGACGGAGGAAAATCCTATTTTTCCATCCGTCTGTAGAGCGGATGGGGTGAACACGGAGAGGCGGTCCGTGTTCACCTGATCCCCCCATAGAGGAGAGCGGAGATCTGACAGGGCGGTCCCTGCACAGGAGGGATCAACGGAGAGATGCCCGCTGAGCAAGCGGATATATTATATAAGGAACGGGTCATCATGGGATCCGCCTGTGCGAAAGGGCCCAAACACTAAGGGCCAGATTCACAGAGCACTTACTCCGGTCTATCTCCTGTTAGACCGGAGTAATTTCAAATTACCCGCATTGTATCATTAGTTTGAATCCTCAAACCATGATACGATGGCTTCGGGCTTTGATCTGACAGGCTTACGTCTTCGAACGCCTTCGGATCTACGCTGCAATCTTTTTACGGCCGCTGGGTGGAATTTGGGTCGTTTTCCGCGTCAGGGTATGCAAATGAGCTTTTTCCGGCGATCCACGAAGTTACGATCATCCTTCGCAATCTCTTACGGCATCTGTAAGTATGGCCGTCGTTCCCGCGTCGAATTTTAATTTATTTTTTGCGTAAGTCGTCCGGGAATAGGAATGTACGTAAACGACGCTACTCCAAAAAAAAAATGACGTAACGACGTTATTTTGCGCAATGCACGGCGGGAAATTTCAGAACGGAGCATGCGCAGTTCGATCGCGTATTTCGATTCCGCCGTGAGAAATACACTACGCTGCCGTACCTTACGGGCCGAAATCTACCTGGATTCGACTTAGAGCCAGGTAAAATACGGCGGCGTAGTGTATCTCTGATACTCTGCGCCAGGGCAATTGTACCTGAATCTGGCCCAAAATATTCAACCTTGGATGCCAGTCAAGGGGGTTGATTTACTAAAGGAGTGTAAAAGTTTCATTCCTAGATTGTACGCTATAATGACCAGGACTCTCTGATTCCTCCTGAATTGAATTGTATTGTAATTGTACTGTCTGACATGTTGTAAAGCTGAAATGTGAAATGTGAAAACTGTTGGCGCTATATAAATCCTGTATAATAATAAAGATGTACCTTTGCAATGTAAAAATACAGTACTCAAATAATTTACTATATCAACCCCATTAAAGTATCTAAGAAGAACTGGAGAAAGGAAGGAAGATCACCAGTGAATTTGCTGTTTACCAGTCCATTGATGTAGTGGCTGCATTAGTTTCCTTTTTCAGGATTTTTTCCTTTATTTTCACCTGGTGATCCTGCCAGTAACACACTTCCTGTCCTAGGCTGACAACTCTCACTCAGTACACTATTTCTTTGGAGCAGCAGCATTGCCAGCCTTGACTGCTTTCCTGATTTGGACACCTCCCTTACAAGATTCAGGGTCCTGTCGTTTAAAAAACATAGCATACAAAGCTGATGACATTGGTTATATTCAGGGCTGGTTCACACCAGAATCACAAAGAAATGCATCCCGATTTCCTGTGCAATGCGATTTTTAAGCCCTTTAATTTGAATGGGCTGAAAATTGCACTGAAATGCAGAAAAAGTAGTGCATACTGTACCTTTAAAAACGTGCAGCCCCAAATCTCAAGGTACTGTGGTACCATGCATTTTCGTGCCTGTAAATGCAATGTGTTTGGGGTGCTGTGAACAATACATGGGCACGAGCAGGGTATCACAAGGGCAGTGTGTCTGAAAGTGGTGCAGGAAACACACACAGAACACACCTTTCCCGCACCACATTCTGGTGTGAACCAGCCATTAAAATTAAAACTAAAGCAGAGTTCCACCCAAAAATTGAACTTCTGCTTTTCGGATTCCCCCCTGGTGTCACATTTGGCACCTTTGAGGGGGGGGGGGGGGACGCATACCTGTGTAATCCAGGTATTTGCTCCCACTTCTGGGCATTGATCGCTGCATTATCTGCAGAAACCTACACCATGTTCAGCCCCTTCTCTGTCCCCCCCGCTGTCTTCTGGGAGACACACAGGTCCCAGAAGACAGCAGGGATCAGTGGGATCGCGCAGCGCGACTCACACATGCCCAGTTGGGAACCAGGAAGTGAAACCGCAAGGCCTGATTCCCTTACCGAAGATGGCAGCGCCTCCACCCTAGAGCCGAGGAACAGATCGGCTTCGGGTGCCGACATCGCGGGCGCCCAGGACAGGTAAGCGTCCATATATTAAAAGTCAGCAGCTGCAGTATTGGCTATGACTAAGGCTAACAGCCAAAACGCGTAAGCGTTTCCTTTACTCCACCTGGAATAAAATATAAAGATTCTGTAGAACACGTTGCCAGATTTTATCTTTCTTGCTCATGGAACTTAACTGTATATTAACACCACAAACTGAAAACACAATATAACCACTTCAGCTCTGGAAGATTTTACCACGTTTAAGACCAGGCCATGTTTTGCTATTTAGCACTGTGCTAATTTTACTGGTAATTGGGCAGTCATGCGACTCTGTACCCAAACAAAATTTCTATAATTTTTTTTCACACAAATGAGCTTTCTTTGGCGGTATTTGATCACTACTGGGTTTTTAAATTATTTATTATATAAATAAAAAAAGTGTGAACATATTTGTTACTTTCTGCTATAAAACAATAAATAAAAACACATTTCTTTTGTAAATTTTGGTCAAAATGTATTCTGCTACATGGTTTAGGTAAAAAAAAATCCCAAAAAGTATATATTGTGTATTTTTTTTATACTACTAATGGTGGTAATCAGCAACGTATAATGGGACTGCGATAGTGCAGCGGGCAATCTGACACTAATGGTAGCAGGCGGGAAACTGACTGACACTGACATCACCAGTGACACTAATAATAATACAGTGTTCAGTGATAATACTATACACCAGGAGTCTCCAAACTATGGCCCTCCAGCTGTTCAGGAACTACAATTACCATTATGCCTAGTCATGTCTGTGAATGTCAGCGCCTCATGGGACATGTAGTTCAGCCACAGCTGGAGGGCCGTAGTTTGGAGATCCCTGCTATACACTGTCACTGTACTAATAAAACTAAGAAGGAAATGGTTAACATCTAGGGAGATCGAGGGATTAAATGTGTGCCTAACAATGTGTAATGTGTGCTGTTTTTAACTGAATATCTGTAAGAAACAGATGGTTGTCTCTGTATAGAGCCCTGTGTTGATTGTCAACACAGGGCTCTGGGCTATGTAGGGAAAAAGAAATGGACAGCCGCACAATGGATGAAAAAATTGAAAAATAGCACCTGTTTATTCCAGTCAAAAAATATAACTAAAAAAGCAAAACAGCAAACAATGGGGTAACAAAAGCTGACGCGTTTCACATCGACAACCATGCTTAGTCATAGCCCTGGGCTGTGATTGGACACAGCCAATCGACAGGTCCGGAATCATTGGCCGGGATCTGCTAACAGACTCCCACTGTGTACAATCACAGTGGATATTGGCGAGAAGGCATGCATGCGTTCACCCTAAACCCAAAAGCAGGCAGCAACGTTTGGGTACTTCACTTTGCCTACACGGGCCGCCCATCTGCAGTACATTGTGGACAGTTGATTCGTAACTGATTAATTCATTATTAATTTTCGAAGAAAACGCACTCATTCATCCATGTCTATGGTTTTATTTGCTGAGAAATCACTTTGAAAAACACCCCCTAGCATTTCTAGCTGCAGCCATCTTGAGTAAGGGCAGATAATTTGTGTAGCATTTACTTTCAAGAATCCATCCGCCCTTAGCTCAGGCATGCACATAGGAGTGTGTTCTTTTCTGAGAAAGTCCCCTCCTTCCCTCCTCCAGATGATAGAAAAATGTTTTTTCTTTGAGATATTTAAGAATACTATACCGCACTTTGGCCAGTAGATGGAGCTGATGAAGAGGAATTATTCTATTACAGAACGTATGGCCAAAATGTGTGCAGCCTGCACAAATATACAGTATATGTGAAATTCTTTCAATGACAGTTTAAAATGTAGTCCCTTAAATTATAACAAGATCAACAGAAAAAAAAGAAAACACATTGCTATATATGTATATACTGTATGTAATGTATAGCATGAGATTATTTTTTGATATATTCACATTGCAGACCCACCACCATCTTACCCTGAAAAAGATTGTTTTGAAATCAAAACGCATTGGAATTAGACATGTGCAGAACGAAAACATTTGTTTTGTTTCGATTCGTTATTTAAATAATTTTGTTTAGTTAAATTTGTTTTCCGAATTTGTTTTGTTTATTCGTTTTCAAATTCGATTTGAGTTTTCTGATTGTAGTTGAATTGAATTGAATTCAACCAAATTTAGAAAATTTGATTCGGCTTTTGAATTCGAATCGCATTCGAATTTATTCTATTCCAAACTCAAATTTCAAATTTCGGAAGATGGTTATCGTATTTAATCGGCAGCATACCGCGCACTTTTTTGCCCTGAAAATCAGGGCAAAATCGTGAGTGCGCGATATACGCCGATACCCGCTTTCCCGCGCCGAGTTTGAATACTGCGCCGGCATATACCGAGCGCAGTACACTCGCGTATAGTGGGCCAGGCTCGGCTCCTCTCGTGCTTACGTCCTGGACGTACAGGACGTGAGCGCGAGAGTAGCCGAGCCTGCCCGACTATACACGAGTGTACTGCGCTCGGTATATGCAGGCGCAGTATTGAAACTCGGCGCGGGAAAGCGGGGATCGAGCGGGGAGGACGCTGCAGAAGGACACCGTACCCGATGAAGAGGACACCCGAAGCCGCCGATGGACGCCGCGCAAGGAGTGCGCGCTATACGTGGGAGCGCGCTATATCCCCCGATAAATACGATATATTCTATTCTATTCTATTCAATTTTTTTTCTATTCTTTTCGATTTTATTCTATTCTTTTATTTTCTGTTCTATTCTTTTTTTATTCTATTCTATTCAAATTCAAAATGATTCTAATCGAAATTCAAATTTATTATATTTTAAATTAGAATTTTGAAAGACGGTTATATTCTTTCTATTTTATTCTTTTCTATTCTAGTCTATTGTTTTTTTTCCATTCTTTTCTCTTATTTTCTATTCTATTCTTTTTATTCTATTCTAATCTATTCTATTCAAATATTCCGTTCGAAATTCGAATTTTGTAAGATGGTTATACTCTTTCTATTTTATTCTATTCTGTTGTTTTTTTCTATTCTTTTGTATTCTATTTCTTTTTGTATTATTTTCTAATCTATTCAAATTCCTATTATTTACTTTCAAAATTTGAATTTTGGAAGATTGTTATATTCTTTCTTTTTAATTCTATTCTGTTGTTTTTTTTCTATTTTATTCTTTTGTATTCTATTTTTTGTATTCTGTTTTGTATTTTGTTCTATTCTTTTCTAATCTATTCAAATTCTAATTAATTATTTTCAACATTTGAATTTTGAAAGATGGTTATATTTTTATTCTATTCTATTATTTTTATTTTCTATTCTATTATTTTTTTATTCTATTTTAATTTATTATTTTATTTTCTATTCTATTGTGTTCTGTTTTAGTGTATGCTATTGTTTTCTATCCTATTCCTTTATTTTATTTTCTATTTTATTCTACTCTTTTTCAAATTCATTTTTGAACGTGATTGGAATTTGAATTTCTTCTGTTTTGTTATTTTGGATTAATTTACATTCGCTACTTTTGTAAATTGTGAATTTGGATACATCTGAATTTCAGAATAACTAAGAATTTGTCAGAATTTCGATTCGGAATGAAACAAACCGCACATATCTAATTGGAATCCACAAGTTGTGAAAGTTTACTTGGTTGTATAATAATTTTGTGACGTTTATTATTAGGTGGTTATGAGTTATGGGTATTATTGAGTAATTTTGGTTGTGTGTTTTATCAGCCTTGTGGTTTTATGAAAATTCTTTTTATGTAATTTTAAATAAAATGTGCTTGTTTTACCATTTGTGGTCTTTTTGATGCCTTAAAAAACCCTGTATGTTGCAATTGTTTGTCTGATTGTAGAAAATTCTGTAATTCACACAGAAATATGATATATGTGTATGAGTGGGTTAGGTCCATGATCTACTCCATGCTAGCTTGTCAACGTGTTTCACAACATTAAATGCTTCCTCAGGACATAATGGGTAGGTGCTGATATAGTTAAAATATACAAAAAATATATATAAATAAGTATCAACAATCTAACACTGTATATGCATAATTAGTAAACAATTGTTATCATTGTTGTACGACTTGGAAAAAAGCATAACGATAATCTTGTACCATAACTAATTGGTACTGTCGTTTATATATGTTGCATCATATGTAATCTGTAGTCTTTATGTTCTTTTTTTTCTCTCAGGTAACTGACTTAAAATATGAACTTGATGATCAAGAAAATAAAAATAAACAGCTAACAAATGTATATGACAGACTTTCACAGGAAGCAAAGGAGGAGGTAATAAAATATGATGGAGTTTATTTATTAATAATGATGAATCATGTGCAATTTTCTATAGCAAATAGACCAATAAAATATATATTCTTTAATATATAGCCATATCATACTGATTGTAACTAGGACAGATACAGCACAGCACAATAAGGGGTATCTCACCTGTGGGGGCCATGACAGCAATACAAACTTAACCACTTCCCCCTTCGTGACCAGGCATTTTTTGCGATACAGTACTGAATCGCTTCAACTGACAATTGCATGGGCGTGCGATGCTGTACCCCCCCAAAAAAATGTATGTCCTTTTTTTCCCACAAATAGAGCTTTCTTTTGGTGGTATTTGCTCACTTTTTCTGTGCTATATAGAAAAAAACGTAAATTTTGAAAAAAAAAGAAAAAAAACTATATTTTTTACTTTCTGCTATGAAACATTCCCAATAAGAAAATGTAAAAAAAAAATCGAATTTCTTCATCAATTTAGGCCAATATGTATTCTGCTACATATTTTTACCAAAAAAAATCCCAATACGTGTATATTGAGTGGTTTGCGCAAGTTACAGCGTCTACAAACTTTAAGATATTTTTATTTATTTTTCTATTTTACTGGTAATGGTGGCAATTAGCAGCTTATAGCAGGCCTGCGATATTGTGGTTGACAAATTGGACACCTAAATTACTCTTTTAACATTTGTTAGTGACCAGTGACACTAATACAGTGATCAGTGCTAAGAAATATATACACTGTCGCTGTACTAATGACACTGGCAGGGTTTTGTTTACATCAGGGGCGATCAAAGGGTTAAATGTGTTCCCTAGGAGTGATTGCTAACTGTGGGGGATGTGCTTTGGCTGGGGGAATGTAAAGATCTGTGTTCATGCTTATGATCAGAACATTCCCCTCTCACAAAATGGTGATCTGCCTTGTTTACATAGGGATACCGTTGTTCGGCTTTTCTCCTAAACGAAAGGCGGGTGCCAGAGGATATTGCATCTGCCAGACACGCTGGTTGGCTCTCACTGTGTCCAATCACAGTGGGAGCGGGTCACCGGCAGCACGCGTGTGCCCCCAAAACTGGAAACTATCAGATCACGTACTAGGTACATGATCTGGCACAGAGCAACCGACTGCCGCAGTAAATCTACGGAGGGTGATTGCTAAGTGGTTATAATAGAACTATAGGCAAAACTTGTTTCTGTTCATTTTGGATAGAGCATCGGAAGATTATAAACCTTATCAGATTTTTTTTCGTCATGTATGTACCATTGTGGAGATTTCCCTTCACTTGCTGTCCCCTAGCCAAACAGGAAGTGAGAGGAAATCCTTGCAAATTAAGGGAATTCCTTGGGTCACCAGAACTAGTGTCTGCATTGAAAGATTTCCTCTCTATTACTTTTCTGGGGACAACCCACAATTTGGGATACACAGAATAAATAGTGAATCTACCTAATGGGCACACAGACAGAAATAAAAACTGACAGGTATTCTAATCCCTCTCTGTTCTATACAAAACTTTAACTTCTACACTTTAACTGAGGTTGTAATCCTTCCCTACTTTATACAAAACAACAAAACTCAAACTGGCTAGAGCCCTCTTTAGGATATTGCCACATTGCCACAACTTCGAATCTGATTTGTAATATCTTGCGGGACATGTGAAATCCCATGTCAGTTGTCTTAGTTAGCACTACTGAAGTTGCTTCGACTTTAGAAAAGGTTCCTGTACTACTTGTTCCCATAGGCTTTAATGGAAGTCGCCTCCAACTCGGATCCTTATCTATATATTTTATTTCTTTCTTTTTTTTTTTAAACCACCTCAGACTCAACCACAGCAAGAGACTTGCTCATGATTTCATTCATTTATTGGTATTGTCTCTTCTTCGGTTTTGTATCATTTGTGGTTGTCCAAAAGATGTTTTTTATATTTTATCATTAACTTCATTATAGTTTATTTGTGATTTTTTTGTGATATCCATATGTTTTTATAAAGTGCTGTGTTGCTTATAGTATTCAAACCCATTTTTTCTCTTTGTCTTTATTTCCCCATTCTACCATTTGTGCTATAATTGTGGCCTTATAATATCTATTTATATCCGGTGCTGCTAATCCTCCATATTTTTTCCCTCCAGTTAATGTTGCAAAATTTACTTTTTATTTTTCCATATGTATTTTATCAGCTTTGATTTAATAATCTTAAAAAAAACTCTGTGGAATATTTATGGGTAACATCTGGAATTGATATGTTATTTTTGGGAGAATAGCCATCTTGAAAAAATGTATCCTGCCTAGCCATGAAAGTGTGATGTGTTCTTTTTTAGATCTGTTTTTATCTCGTTTAACAGGGGGATATAATAAGCAAGATACAGGCTTTTTACTGTAGATGTCAATTTAACTCCCAAATAGGTCAATTCTCCCCTCACCCACGTAAATGGATATTGTTTTTGCAATATAAGTATTTCTTTTTTTTCCACCCCTATATTTAAAATTTCTGTTTTTACCGGATTTTTTTTTAAGTTTGAAAGTTCTCCGTATTTCTTTATTTCCTTAACTATATTTGGCAGGGTCACCCTTGGATTAGTTATATACATTAAGATATCGTCGGCGTATCCTGCTACCTTGTGTTCTTCTTCGCCCACTCTCGCTCCCTCTATACTTTTATTTTTTCGCAGGGTTGCCAGAAAAGGTTCCAGCGTTAGAACGTACAGAAGTGGCGAGAGTGGGCACCCTTGCCTAGTCCCATTGTGCATTTCAAAGGGCATTGACATCTTGCCATTAACCTTGACCGTTGCTGTTGGTCTGCTGTACACGTTTTGTATCCAATGTCTAATTTTAGGTCCCATTCCCAGATGTTGAAGCGTGTCCATCATAAATCCCCAGTCTACCCTGTCAAATGCCTTCACGGGGGCTGTTGACAGGAGTAAGACTGGGGATTTTCCATTCTTGTTTTTCTGCAGTAATAATATAGTTTTTAAACTATTGTCTCTGCCTTCTCTTCCGGGTATAAATCCAGTCTGGTCTGGATCTACCCAATCTGGCATCAGGTTTTTTAATCGGGTGGCAAGGATTTTTGCGTATAGCTTTGTATCTGCATTTTGTAATGCTATAGGCCTATACCTAGAGCATAATGTCTTATCTTTTCCTGGTTTTGGTATTATGGTGATGTAGGCCATTAAAGATTCACGTCTTATTTCTTCTTCTTCCCCTATTTTGTTAAAGTAGTCACATAGTCTCGGGACCAGTTGAGTGAGTGAGTAACTTGTATAGCGCAACAAATGAGAACTTAATCGCCTCAAGGCGCTTTGCGTCCAGTGTTGTCCTGATCCTTAGAAGAGGTGCGTCTTCAGTGTTTTCCTAAAGGCCCGATGGTTTTCTTCCATGCGGATGTTCGAGGGTAGGGCATTCCAAAGCCTGGGTCCTTGGACTGCAAATCTGCATTCTCCCTTAGATTTGTAGCGAGATTTAGGGATTTGGAGAAGGTTTTGGTTGGTTGACCGGAGCACGCGCTTGGTGACGTAGGGTTTTATTTTCTCTCTTAAGTATTGTGGAGCGATTCCTTGTGTACATTTGTGTGTGATGCAGAGTGTCTTGAATGTCACCCGGTCCTGTACTGGCAGCCAGTGGAAGGACCTCAAGACCGGGGAGATTGATTTCAATGTTTTTTTTCCTGTTACCAGTCTGGCCGCCGTGTTCTGGATGACTTGTAGACATGACATCTGGTATTTCGGTAGTCCTAAGTAGAGGGAGTTTGCGTAGTCGAGTCGTGAGTTGATGATTGTTCCAACCACTACTGCTGTGTCCTTTTCCGGAATGAAGGGGATGAGTCTACATAGCATGCGGAGAAGGTGATGAGAGCCGCTGATGACTATTTGTGCGCTCAAAGACATGTCTGAGTCAAAGATGACTCTGAGGCTTTTGACTTTGTTGCTTGGGGCGATGGTCTGTCCGAGGATGGTGGGTGGTGTCCATGTGGTCCTAGACTTGGATTTTCTATTTGCGTGAAGGATGAGGAGTTCAGTTTTGGAACCTTTGAGTTTAAGGGAGCTTTGGAGATGGTGTTCAGGCTTGTTACCGGTCTGCGATGGTTTGGGTCTTTAGGGTCGAGGTTGGGTTTCTTTAAGAGCGGTTTAATGATGCCTTGCTTGAGGGTGCTCGGAACAATTCCTTCCCTGAATGATTGGTTTATGATGTGCGTTATGGTGGGTGCCAAGATGTCGGTACATTCATTCAAGAGTTTTGTAGGAATGGTGTCATTAGGAGATGTATTGTCTCCGAGGCTTCTGATGATGTTTTTAGTAGTGTCGATGGAAATTGGGACCAGTGCGAAATTCGTAGATCGTGGACTATTTGTGTTGATTGCTTCTTCTTTCTTTATCTGAATAGGGTTGGTGATTTTCTCCTGTTGAATTGTTGCCCGAATCTTTTCGATTTTGTCAATAAAAAAGTCAGATAGTTCATTATAGAAGTCTTGTGTCTCATTTGAAAGGGGGTCCAAGCAAGAGGGGTTCATAGTCTGAGCTACTAGCTTGAAAAGTTCCCGTTGTCGGCTTAGGGCTTTTGAGATGGCGTTTGAAAAATGTTCTTTTTTTGCTTTAAAGATCGCTTTGTGGTAATTCTTGGTGAGGTTTTTGTAGTTTGTGTGGTTTTCATCTGATGGATTTCTCCTCCAGGCTCCTCGTTAAACCTGCCCGAGTTGTTTTTCTGGTTGATAGCTCTGCGTTTCAGAGCGAATGTGTCTGCTGTTTGTAGTAAAGCTTTGTTTAAGTTGTTGAGTGTTCGTTCCGTTGAGTGGTTCAGATTTAGTGCCTCTATTTTTGTCGCTAGTGTAGTTTTGAAGAGTTCAGAGTGTAGCTTCTTCTGCGATCTTGTCCAGAGTATTGTTGTTGGGAGTTTGGGTTTTTGGAGGATGGTGTCGGTGATTAATGTACATTTGTTGGCATGGTGGTCCGTCCAAGGTAAAGGCCTGTTGTCCAGCTTGTTGATATTCATGTTTTGTTTAAAGATGAGGTCCAAAATGTGACCTGACGCATGCGTTGGCGTCTTTATCAGTTGCTGCAGACCGAGTTCTTCGAGTTGCTTGATGCAGGCGGTGGCGATGGGATCCTGGCTAGAGTTAGCCCAGAGGTTGAAGTCCCCAAGTAGCAGCAGGTTTTTGGTTTTCAGGTTGTACGTCAAGAAGAATTCGGTGAAGGGTGTGAGGAGATACGGTGATGAAGAGGCAATCTGTATTGTGTTGGACGATGAAGTCGTGGATTTCCTGTCTGTGCTTGACTGCAGATCTTGTGTTGATCAGGGCGCATTCAATTGTTGTAGTTGAGGTGGCGACTTCTCATTTTTTGGGGTTGATTGGTGGTTGATTCTTAGTAGTTGTTCTTTCTGTAGTATTTTTTGCGTGGAGGTTAGTAGCGTTGAGGCACAATTCTCAAGGCTGCAGAGTGTGTCGGTTGAGTACTTGATGATAAGCATGGTGGGAGTGGGCTGATGGTGATGTGATGATATAGTGATCCTGTCGATCCAACGATAATGATGGTGTGCGGGGCTGATGCTCCAGGAGGTTCGGTTGATATTCGCCCAGTGATGGAGATTCTGCTGCTGCGAAAAAAGATGAACCCAGTCTAACACTCTCCCCTCAGGTGATCCAGAGGAAGGCAAAAAAACCCTAGCCGAGCCTAGCCAATAGCTGCAGCAAGGGAAAAAAATTCCTTCCTGACCCCAGAGGCGATCGGAGAACCCTGGAGTTGCTCTGAAATTTTTTATAATATTTAATGGTGAACACATCCTGTCCAGGACTTTTCCCAATAGGTGTTTCTTTCAATGCTCTTATAATTTCTTCCTGTGTGATTACTGCTTCCAAAGCTATCAGGCGTTCTTCACGTATTTTTGGCAATTTTGCGTGCTTTAAATATTCTTGTATTTTTTCTTTCCTTTTCTTCTTCTTCTTATGTGTATCTTCATTTCTGATTGCATACAAGGCGCTATAGTATGTTTGAAATGCTGTTGCAATATCGGCTGTTGTATACACCATTTCTCCTCTTTCATTCTTTATCTTCTCTATGTAGTTTAATGACTTATTACGCATCAGCATTTTTGCGAGGTATTTTCCAGGCTTGTTTCCTCCTTTGTATCTGTCCTTTCTGAGTCTGTTAAACTCTTTTCTTGTTTCTTGTTCCAAAAGATCTTTCAATAGTTCCCTTTTTAATATTAAGGCTCGTTGAGTTTCTTTTTACGCATTTCTCTTATGTCTTTGTTCCAGGCCATATATTTCTTTCATAATTTTTTGCATGTTAATTTCTCTTTCTTTCTTTTTTCTAGTCCCAATATCTATCAATTGTTTCCTTATAACTGCATTGTGTGCTTCCCAGATTGTTGCTTTACTTAATTATGGTATGTCATTGGTCCGAAAATACTGGTCGATTTCTGTTTTTATGATCTTCTCTACTTCTTGATCCTCAATTAAATCTTCATTTATTCTCCATGCTCCTCTCCCCGATACTTCCCTTTTTACTTTTAACTTCATTGTCACTGGGGCGTGATCTGAAATTGTGGCTATTTCTATTTATGTTTCCGTAACTGCCTCCAGTGCCCTATGTTCAGTCAATATGTAGTCCAATCTGGAGTACATTCCGTGTATCGTTGAATGGTATGTAAAATCTTTTACATTAGGATGTTGAATTCTCCAGATATCTATTAATTGATGTTCATATAGTTTTCCTTTTACCTTTCTTAGTTTTTTTTTCTCTTTATCTGGTACCCTTGAAGTAGATCTAATTTACTATCCATGGTAAAATTTTAATCTCCAGCCAGTATTGGATAACCTTTCTTAAATTCCTCTAGTTCCAGTTCTAGTTCTACTAGATATTTTTTAGGATGCTTATTGGGACAGTATACGTCTGCAAAAGTGTATTTGATATCTGATATAATTCCTCTTAGGAACAGGAATCTACCTTCGGGGTCAACCTTCCTATCCTCAATCTCAAAGTGAACATTACTTCCGAAACCAATTGCTACCACCTTTGCCCTTTTTGTAGGGGAGTATCTGTAGTATCATATAGGAATCTTTCTAGAATATAGTTTAGTATTAACATCCAGTGCCAGATGGGTTTCCTGTAGGAATATTATTTCTGCTCCCATTCTTTCTAGTTCCCATAACACCATATGTCGCTTCTGTGGAGAATTTAACCCTCTGACATTATAGGTTATAAATTTTATCAGATCCATTCTTTTTTCTTTTCCTCTTTTCCTCCTTTCTTCCCTTTATACCGGGATGAAGAGACCCCAGGCCATACCATATGCTGGGGGTGTCTCCCTCCCCCTAATTCTAAAGACAGCAGATCACCTGGGAATTATTTTTCTTCTCTCTTTTTTCTTTTTTGGACCAACCATTTCCCCCCCTTTATCCTGCTCCAGTCCCCCCTCCCCCCATTCTCCCCAATTACCCTCCCTCTCTTTAGATGTTTTAAACCCATGGTCTTTAAGCAGGTTTCTATGACCTTCTTGGCCCTCCTGCTATCTTGCTCTGAGGTGGTGTGCTGTCTGGTGGTATTGCCTACCTCCTTTATGAATGGAGATGGCTCAAGAGCTCTCCGAAAGTTCAGGTCTCCGCCCCCCCTTTTTTTCTTCTTTCTCTCCCTTCCCCTTTTTTAATATCCGTTTCTGTTTCTCTTCTCCTTACCTCCCGCCCCCATTACTCCACCTAATAATAAAATTCCTTCCCCTTTCCTTTTCTCCTTTTTCTCTCTTTCACCTCTTCTCGTCAGTACTCCTTTATTTCCTACTTATGTCTTTCTCCTGGGGATCAAGTGCCAATTTTCCTCATCCTGTATTCCCTCTTGTTGTCTAGTATTTCTTCCCCTGAAAGGCTCTGGCACTGGGATTTCCATTTTTTAACAAAAGTCCTGGACTTCTTCCACAAACCTAAGTTTTACTGTATGTCCATTTTTCCTTTCAATCAGACATGCGGGGAACCCCCAATTATATTGGATCTCATGTTTGCAACAGAGGTTTTAACGTTCGCCTTCTTCTTAAAGTATCTTGCGATAAGTCCGGGAAGATTTGTAAGAGTTTTTCTTCATATTTTATTGGGGGTTTTCCCTTCATATTTCTCTATATTTCGTTGTTTTCCTCTAGTTTCTCGAATCTTACTATTATGTCCCTTGGACTTTCTACTGGAATTCCCATAGGTCTTCTTAATCTGTAGACCCCTTCTAATTTTATATTATTAACTTCTTGCTTCCCTAATAATGGGTTGAAAATTTTCCCCGCTATTTCCGTCAAGTCTTCTTTCTGGGGTTTTTTAGGGAGTCCTCTTATTCGCAGATTCTTTCTCCTGTTTTTATTTTCCTGTTCTTCCTTTCTGTATGCTTGTTCTCGCTGTTCTATTCTTAAAGTTCTTATTTCTCCCTTTAGCTCCTTTATTGTAGTTGTATGGATATCTACTTTATTTTCCACCTTTTCCACTCTCGTGAGTAAATGTCCCACATCATTATGTATTATGGCTATTTCTTTTTTCAGCGAGCTTTCTAAACTCTTCAACGACTTCTCTAAAACTCCAAACATGTTTTCCATATCACATTTCGTTGGGAGTTGGTCTTATAATTGCTATAATCCTTATCTATATTGATGTGATTTGGATCCAACATTGCAGGAAGATAACCCAGGCATTCCCTGTAGTGTAGACCCTCCTTCGCTCACAGTCTAATCAAGTCGCATCAAAGTAGTACTCAAGTCACCAGCAAATCGCCTGGCAAAGTCGCATCGCAAGCCAGGCAACTTCCAGGTCACAGCACTGTGAACCGAGGGATACATGTCTGGAAGAATCATACATAATTAAAGTATTAATTAGATATTTCATGGAAAGCTGCTATTAACACCCTATTTCTGTTACAGGAGTCTGAGATTCAGTCTCAGTTATCACATTTGGAACAACTGCTTCATAATAAGCTGCATTTATTAAGGGATTTAGAATATGAAAATAAGACCCTCACTCTTGAAAATGAAGACCTGTCAATAAAGATCTCAAACAGGTAAAGTGGCAGTATATTTGCTATCATATTCCTTTTTTCGCTTGTTGCTAGTGTAAATAGTTTTGCTCTGCTAAAAGGATTCTTCCTGAACTCTCTCTATGCCTTGCATGAATGTTCTTATATATTTCCATTATGTTTCTCTGGGGTTTAGTGTTCTTACATCTGGATGAACTTTTTTGCATCCATTGTTGACACATCAGTGTGTCCATGACTGAATGCAATATGGCATAGCTCAGGCCATTGGGTGGCCTATTTTGTTTTACAGAGAATTAGTATATAAATGGTTAAGAAATTTCACCATGATATAGTTTTCATAGTATAGTGAGTGAGTAACTTGTATAGCGCTACAAATGCAAACTAAATCGCCTTAAGTCGATAGTCACAAATTCACTACATTGTAACTGGTTGTAACTGGTTTTATACACGTTTTGACCAGCAGTTTGGTAAGATGAGCTGGATTGTTTGCTTTGTGATCTGGTGTACTCACTTTAAATAGTTTTCTGTAGAAAGCTGGTCCAAATAAACAATTACCTTCACTAAAGCCAGCCATAGACAAAGGGTTACAGGATAGGAAATCACTCAAAACCCCATCAACACAGTCAGTGCGTTGCCGCTTTCAATAATCGAATGATAAATCTAAAGGTTGCCATACAGGAAGGCATGAGAACAAAATAGACATGAACAGATTTTTGTATTGCACAATAGTACAAAGTAGCCCCAAAAGAGAAGGGTGGAAAGGTGACACCCTGTCATCATGGGAATCAGCATAGCATTGCCATAGGTGTAGGAAGAAGGGACCTCCTGGCATTCAGTTGGATGGGAGATCCTACTGCCACTCTATGCCTTTATTACTATTATTACATAATCATCTCCTGAAGAAGCATATTTGGCGTGCAAAACTAGTCGAGAGAGTATAAATCGATTCAATATCAAGCAGTGCTGAGCTGACTTTGTCGACCCCCATCAATTTTTCAGGATGATATCTGTTCTGATTATTCCCTGTGTCATTGCGGTTCCTTTGGGGTACTTACCAGCCTTAGGGATGTTATAAATACAAATTAGTTGAGTCTCACTGCCCACTAGATGGTCAGTGATTTTTTTTTTTTTAATTCACAAATTATGGTGTATGTGTTTTTATAATTGTTTGTGTCCATTTATATTTCGCTATAATAAAGATTCTATGTAAAAAAATGTTTTATCTATGCCTATAAAGTCCATTCCTTCTCCATTTTTAAATTGCTTTTGATCATTATGAGGACGTGGCATATTTTATCTGTGTTGTCCACAGTACCACCCTGTGAGGACAGCACATTCCTTTTTTTCTATCATCAATACAGCTTGTTGATAGAGTCAGGGTGCTTGGGATTTAACAGTTAGGCAGAGCTACGAGGAAAGCCAAGTTTTAGGTGGGTTAGTGTCCCTCCCTCTCATTTTCGTTCCATTTTTGTTTACTGACAAAAATTGGAATTTAATTTGTAATCACCATTTTCATCACTTGACTTGATTTGAATTTCATTTTTGTTTAGTTTTTCGTTACTGAAAACATGCAGCTGACGAAAACTATGATGAAAATATTTTGTTCAACAAAATTAACACTGTTTCGCATCTCTTTATTCATTGTAGGCTTCGAATCATTGCATGTAGGGGGTAATTCTGAGTAAAAACAATACCGAAAGATTAGCAAATAGTTTCAGTACATTTTTGCATCTTTTTAATGAATGCAGAGCATTCTCTGATTGGACAAGGTGGAGGGAATGATGTCACCACCCCACCTCTCTCCGTTTTGTTTAATCAGAGTTTGCATCCATCTAGAGAACGCAAAGCAATCTCCTCGAATGGTACCCGTGCCAAGTGGGTGACCTCCTGTGTTCACAATGGATGAGGGCAGCCACTTGGCACAGACCTGGAAGCCAGTGAAGATAAACTGAAGTAACTGTGTTTACTAGAGTGATTTCCAGCTTCTAGAAAGATCCCACAGGTATGGTAAATACATAGTTACATTGGTTCATGCTAATGTAAAAATATCTTCTTTAAGTTCTCTTTTTCTCCTATTTTGAACTAGCTATAAGACTAGAAATAAACTTGAGACAGATATTAAGCGAATGCAGAAGAGCTGCATGAAAAATGAAGAACAGACTACCAAAGTTTCCAAAGAACTCTCTAAAGTGTCCGTCACCCACTCAGCATCCAAATCCAAACTGGCAGAACTGGAGGACAAGTCATCTAAAGAGGAAAGACGTCTCAAGGTGCTCTTTACAGAAACCATTTCCCAGTTTTGCCACCCTTCAAATGTATTATACTTAACTGTATATGAAAAATTGATAGTTCCTTATCTAGCCTAGAAGACTTCTGTACTGATTAATGTGTAATAGATTCATGAAATATTCTGGATTCATTAGAATTTTAAAGGTGTTTTTTTTTTTAAAGCTGGTTTAGAAAAATGATTTGTGTTATAGAAAATGATCACAAGATGGCAGTATCCTTTAACACTTGGCAGCAGCAAGCCTAACTACCATCACACTGATTTAAACGATGGAACAACATTTATAAGTTGTAGGATTTCTTCACAGCTACAGAGCCTGTCATTAAATAGTTCAGACCTTACTATTTTTTTAAACTCTACATTATTTACATCAACTGACAAATGAAATAGTTATTAATAATTTGTTTTATTTTATCCTTTTTTGGCATTTATTAACTCCAAAAATTTAAAATAGGCATTTATGTGTTGACATACTAAAATAATTTGCGATGTTGCGTTGATTATTGTTCACTATCTGGGAGGTCAGTCAATTATGCACACAGCATTCATTTAGGCTTGGTTCACACTATAGACAGCATGTGAATTGCACAGGAACCGCACTGCATTTCTGTTCAGTTCACATGCAATTCATTTTGAATGTGCTCAAGTCGCACCGCACTGCACCAAAGTTGTACATGCACCAATTTTGTACCATGCGATCCAGTGCTGGTAAATGCACTGTGTTTGCGACCTGCATTTGGGGTGTCATTAAGATGACACCCAGTGCGATTAAAATGCAGTGCGATAAACGCACATGGATTGCAGGGTTTCCTGCACCTCATTAGTGTAAACCTAGGCTTAAGCTGAATTGTATTCTGTTATATTTTGCTGCACCTTTAATGCACACTGTAAGGCCGCTTACACACGATCAAATTCATCTGCTGGAAACGGTCCGACGGACCATTTCAGCAGACAAATTCGATCATGTGTACGGACGAGCAGATGGGTTTTTCCACTAGACAAATTTTAAAGCATGCTTTAAAATCTGTCTGCTGAGAACCCGTCCGTCCGACATGTCTGCTGGTTAGTACATTACCAGCAGACATATCTGTCCGCACATGCGTCGAATGGATTTGACGCATGCACGGAAGTGTTTTACTTCCTGGTGACGGTGACGTGGCGGTGTCAACGTCACCGCCACGTCACCGCGCTGTCTGCCGGCGGGGATTTTGGTTTGATCGTGTGTACACGATCAAACCAATATATCCCAGCAGACAAATCCGATCAAAACGGTCTGTCAGACCGATTTGATCAGATTTATTTAATAGTGTGTACGCGACCTTAGAAGCCTACACAAAAGTAACTGTTCATAAAAAAAAAAACTTTTGAGTAAAGTGGATAAAACATATCTTGCAAGATGCCCACGACATTCAGTTTCTGTATTGTGGCTAAAATTAGAATATATAGGCCTGATGATTTCCTTCACTAAACTCCTTCTGGTTATTAATTGGCAAGTTTACTTTTCTCTCTTGATTTTAGCAGTTGATTTATATGTTTTTGGTATGCATACTACTAATATATGGGTGGTAACATTGCAGTACCCATCCAGGTGAAAAAAAGAGAAGGCAAAATGTATACATAGACAGCTAGGCAGTTATTGGCACAATTTTTGAGCTTCTTAGTTAATATAGCTTTTTACATATTTTATTTTTATTTTTTGCATTTTTTACATCTCAACATTTACTTGCACTACAAAGACAGTACAAAAGTATATAGTAATGTTCATGTTTGTTCCCAGCAAAAGATAGTGTTCCCTTCTACCTGCAAAGAGTGGATGATGAAGCCCACTTTGTATATTGAATTGGATAGGGAGTTCACTTTTTCTGCTGGGATCGATGGGGGAATCCACTTTGCCTGATATATTGGATGGCAAAGTCTACTTTGTATGCTGTGGTGGGTGGGGGAAGTTAATGTAGCCATCACATTTAAGGACTGGCAAGCTGCAACATATTTTTTTTTTTTTAGTTTAGATATGCCTTAACCACTTCAGGTCGGCGCTATCATCAAAAGACGTCCACAGCGCCGACCTGTGCCAGGTGGACGTCTTTGGACGGCTTTTGTTTACATTACCCGCGCCGCTGGGGGGCGCGCAGCGGGTAAACACTGTGCAGTTGCATCGCTGGGAAGCCGATGCATGTGCCTGGCGGCCGCAATGTCTGCGAGTACACGCGATCGGGAGTCCCAGCAGGTGACGTGGAGCTCTGTGTGTAAACACAGAGCTCCACGTGCTGTCAGGGAGAGAGGAGACCGATCTGTGTCCCTTGTACATAGGGACACAGCATCGGTCACCTCCCCCAGTCACCCCCTCCCCCCACACAGTTAGAACACACCCAGGGAATACATTTAACCCCTTCCTCACCCCCTAGTGTTAACCCCTTCCCTGCCAGTCACATTTATACAGTAATTAGTGCGTTTTTATAGCACTGATCGCTGTATAAATGTGAATGGTGCCAAAATTGTGTCAAAAGTGTACGATATGTCTGCCGCAATATCGCAGGCCTGACAAAAAAATCGCAGATCTCCGCCATTACTAGTAAAAAATAAAAAATTAATCATAAATCTATCCCCTATTTTGTAGGCGCTATAACTTTTGCGCAAACCAATCAATAAACGCTTATTGCGATTTTTTTTTAACAAAAATATGTAGAGGAATATGTATCAGCTTAAACTGAGGGAGAAATATTTTTTTTTTTAAATTGGGATATTATTATAACAAAAAGTAAAAAATATTGTGTTTTTTTTCAAAATTTTCTGTATTTTTCTGTTTGTAGCCAAAAAAAAAAAATCGCAGAGATGATCAAATACCACCAAAAGAAAGCTCTATTTGTGGGAAAAAAATCATAAAAATATAATTTAGGTACAGTGTTGTATGACCGCGCAATTGTCATTCAAAATGCGTCATCGCTGAAAGCTAAAAATTGGTCTGGGCACGAAGGGGGTTATGTGCCCAGTAATGAAGTGGTTAAAATAAGATAAAGAGTCGTTTAGTATGTACATAAATCAATAACAACTAATTTTTTTTTTATCCAATTGCTTTAAATTAAAACAAGATTGGTTGCTATTGTGGATAAGCTTTAGATTTTGGTCAGCCATGAGTTAGGCCTCGTACACACGATCGAATTTGTCCGCTGAAAACGGTCCGATGGACCGTTTCAGCAGACATCTCCGATCGTGTGTATGGGCTAGCGGACAGATTTGTCCATCGAACAAATTTCAAAGCATGGTTTGAAATTTGTCCGCTACAAACCTGTCCGTCGGATATGTCCGCTGGTTAGTACGGGAAACCAGCGGACATATCCTCCCGCACATGCGTCGTATCCTGTGAATGGATCCGACGCATGCGCGCGGAAGTGTTTACTTCCTGGTGCGGTGACGTGGCGGCGTCAGCGTCACCGCCACGTCACCGACACGTCAGCGCGCCGTCTGCTGGCGGGGATTTTGGTTTGCTCGTGTGTACACGCGAGCAAACCAAAATCCCAGCAGACAGATTTGTTCAAATCTGTCGGACGGACAGATTTGAACAAATCTGTCCGCTCGTGTGTATGGGGCCTTAGACTCAAATTCAGGTTCTTCATGGTTTGCCAAATGGGCAAACTAAGTTGCCGAATGTTGCCCAGTATGCCTGCCCACCTTAATTTCCAGCTGCTGCAGCCAGAATGTCATTCATTTAGTGGTGGTATCACTTCCGGGCTGTGAGGATGAGGCCCTTGTTCCCATCGACATGGGGAGAATGTGCCAAAGTACCAAAAAAGGGGAGGGAGGAAAAGAGGGGGGAGGAGGGAAGGGGAAGAAAAGGAGAGGGTAAGGGAGGGGAGGGGGCAGATGGGACAGGATACACAAGGGAGGCACTCACATTAGCCACATCCGTATATGATACATATGGGAAAAACACCTAATCACAGGAGTGAAAGAATGGCGGACTTTGAGGCAATGTGGAAGTATATTAAAAAATATATATTTTAATACAAAACTAAAAAATACAATTTTACAATATAGAAAAATATTTGATAGATTCATAGATAATGGAACAAATCCTTTGAAGTCGCCTACGCGTTTCACCGTTGGGCTTCTTCAGGACGAGACAAACAGGATTTTTTTGGGAAAATATAGATATTGTTGTATAATCTAGTGTGTCGCGGTAAGTGTATTCATCCACCAGGCTCCAGACATCAACAGAATGCCAGAGTATTCAAGTATAGACCGAGTCACTTAATATGACGTTGTGGAAAAATCAGTAAAATCAGTAATCCATATAGTAACATCAGTGGTGATAATCCCAGAGTGCCAAGGACTATATAATACAGTTTTTTCTCTTGAAACTTTTTAACAGACTCTTATCCATGCATGCCTGGGTGGCAAGGAAAGGATGAAGCAGAAAGTGTGCAACCCTGCCCCCATCCTGAACCACACCAGGCCACATTGGCCTGCTAAGGACTTTAAAGGGGACAGAAAAAAAATACGAACCCCCCCCCTTTCCCAAAAATTCATACTAGACTCTTACCCTTGATAAGGGTCTGGTATGGATTTTGAGGGGGACCCCAGGCACACAGAAATGGCATAAATAAAAAAAATATGTACCAAATCCTTAAACAGGCATGGGAAAAAGGCTGAGAACTGTCCTTTAACAACAAGATATTTTCTTTCTAACTGAATTGGTTCTAGACATCCCCAATGTATGCTAATTAAAACAATTGTTTATTGTTACCGTTGCCTTTTAAGCTGCATTAAAAGACCAACGCACTCCTCCTAAATATATTTTTTTTGTTGCATTCGTGTATGTCCCCATGGCTGTGCCCAGAAACCCCATGTCCTTTTTTTTTAACAAAAATGCTTGCAAACATGCCATTAAAAAGTCCAGAAAAAAAAAACAAGATTCAGCTCCCATAGACTTTACTGGACTTTAGGTGAACCAAACATAGCAGTTCACATCAAGCAAACCAAGCTTTTCTCATCCCTATTTGCTATGAATTACTATACCTTGCATGTAACCATTGTGGTTTGTATTTACATTAAAAAAGGTGATCTCTGTGCACAAAAATCTTCAAAATATATTCCTCAAAATTCACAAAATATACAGTCAGATGAAAAGGTAAGCACATCTGTAGAATATATTGTATTTTTCATAATATTTGAAGATTAGATCTTCATTCAAACAGTGCCTACAGATAAAGTTGTTCTACTAGAGTAAAATGCAAGGAAAGATTGCCTTTTTGATAAATTTATTCAACACAAATATCAGTAGATTTAATAATGTACTGTGAAAAAAGTGGGTACACCCTTAGCCTTAAAAAGCTGGTTATGCCCCTCTTTAGCGAAAATTACTACTGCCCACCAGTCCCTAACATCTAATACTGTACCATCTAAACACTGGTGATCTTGCGAGCTACCATACATAAATTGGTGTAACTGTGCTGAATTATAGTGCAGCATGTGAACTATTCATTAATTTGTTTCTCTACTTATCCATATATCCACACTCTACTAATTGCCTATAGAAGATCACATGCATAAAGTGCTAATTAGTGCCACAACTTAATGTTAATTAAAGTGACTCTGTGCGACAAATAAAAAATATATGCATTAATACTCAAATAGCAACATCTGTCATAAAATACATCCAATATATTTGTGCTCAAAGTATTCACAAATGTGTTCCCATGCACTACAAAAGTGCTATGTGCAAAGTGCTATTTTGCTTGATTCACAAAATGACATGTATTATATATACAGTCCATTCACAGTTCAAAAAATCGAAAGCAATTGGTGATAGCAAAACGTGTTCTTGTGTCCATTCTGGTGCTCCACCCTTCTGTATATGTGATCACGTGTGACACTGCAATTAAGCCTGTTCAGAACACGCATATAAACCACCTCTGGGTTCAGTGATTATGTTGAAATCCTGGGTTGGTTGCTGGTAACGTATTCCACATGTGTATGATGAAAAAAATATTGTTTAAACAATTTATTAAATAATTTATATCGTTTAAACAATTTATTAAATAATTTATTGTGTAAATAAAACTTAGCCCCTACTGTGGGGTACTCACATTTTGTGGGGTCTACAGTGCACTACTCTTTACAAGCTCAGGGATACTGCTGAAGTAATGTGTCCTTTCCTTTAGCTGAGAACGCTCCACTGCCTCCTGCACCGTCCTGTCCCCTCTCCTACGCGTGCCGATACTGGGATTAATTTGAATCTTCCTCAGGGGTGTATAAACTGCCGATTTAAATTCTCCACACCAT
Source organism: Rana kukunoris (assembly GCA_029574335.1). Taxonomy (NCBI): domain Eukaryota; kingdom Metazoa; phylum Chordata; class Amphibia; order Anura; family Ranidae; genus Rana; species Rana kukunoris. The sequence goes on along the minus strand of CM056053.1, from coordinate 356,245,274 downwards.
CCCAATGGAATTCAAACCTCTGTTTCTTCTTTTTGATCCATTAATTTGTGTATTTAGTGTATGTGCTTTGGATCATTAGCATGTTGTAATATCTATTTCCATTTAAACTTTAACTTTCAGCCAGATGACCTCACATCAAGCTCACTTTGCTATGATGTACATTTAGCCACCCTGCCTTAAGCAGGGGTGTTTATAAATTTAGTTCTGCATGGCTGCAGTCAGCCAATGCCACTTTGTAGTCTTTGGTTTGTAAAGCTTCCCCTAAGATCTGTCACCTCTGGCACTGTCACCTCTGGTATTTGGGTAAGATCTTACAGTAGATATGGATTATGAATATTCATATTTTGTCCCAGAGCACCACTAGCAGTTTCCCTAACCATTAGTGCATTATGAAAAAAAGTATAAATATTTGGGTCTTGCTAATGCAAGCTCTTTTCCTCCCCGGCTCTGGCCTGAAGAGGGTGCATCTGATGGACCTTCTACTGTAATCCCCTCTGCCTGAAGGGGCCTGGATGTGATGAAGCCTAGCCCTGTTGAAGTCTGGTGCTGCTGATCTTCACTGGAGGTAGGATGAAGTCCCATGGAGGTTGGTTAATTCTCCTGCCGAAGATTAGAAACAGGATTTTGACCCAGAAGAGGATCCTACTGATGGTGTCTTCAAGGTTTTTACACTGGAACCTCATGAGTGGGAGCTTTGAGTACCCCCTGAGGAAAAAGGGATGCTGTTGTTACTGGTGATATTTGCTAGAGAATTCCAACACAGTAGCATCGGTCTTGACTTAAATGTTTTTTTCCTATGTTGTGCCAAGTTATGTGATGAGATTCTGCTTTAGTCCTGAGCTACTGCAACCCTAACCCTCTCTATCATGGACTGTGAGTACATTTTTTTATTTTATTACCTTGTCCCATTATACCTAAGGGATCTAACCCTAAGGTAAAATGTCAGCCTACCCTGTCTATGGGGATATTGTCATGCCTCCAGGGGTCAGGTAGTGCTACACAAATTCATAGTTGACTTGATGTTGCAAGCTACCCAGCACCTGAATCAGTAAAGAAACCCAAACCACAATATTTTCACACCATGCTTTATGGTTGGAATAAGATTCTTCTCCTTACAAGTCTTCCTATGGCCTGTGCCAAACATGTCTTCTGTCACTGTGGTCATACAACTCTATCTTTAATTCATCCGTATACAGCACATTGTTATAGAAGGCTTGTTTCTTTACTATATGTTGCATAGCATACTGTATTCTTGCTCTAAGTTTCTTTTTGGTACACCTCCTCCCATGCATTTTCAATCGATGCAGTCTCTTGATTGTAGATGCATGATTGTAATTGCACGAAACCTGCTGAGCAAGATTTAAATGCAGATCCTGTAATGACATTTTGGGGTTCTGATTGCATGGATTTGAAGTGGTAGTAAATGTAGAGGTCTTGACTAGGTTCACACATGTTTGGCTATGGTTTGCAGTCTGGAGTCCGGTGCGGTTTTGTTCACCGGTTCAAGTGCGATTCAGGTGCAGATTTTTACTTGAATTCGCACCTAAACTGGACCCAAAATTGCACAGGATCCTTTTCAAAAATGGACCACGGCCGCCCTGGACATGTGTGAACCGTACTTTATGTGAACTGATCCTAACTCATTTTTCTATGTGACCAGACTGTATTTTTTTAAAATTGAATTATAAAAATGAACACACCATGTGAGCAATTTGTTTAAGTAAATCACATTCATCTGTAGATTAGAATAAAAATCTAATTTGTGCCTGTTCAAAAATATAGAAAAAGGCAACAATTTGCATGGCGTATGCTTACTTTACACATGACTGTAAATCTTTTATGTGTGCACCAAATGCCTTTGACGCTATCACTGTATTGCACATAGAGAGCAAACATGTCAGTGGAACCCAGCAGGACAGTCCACTACAGTCTGCCCACAGAAAACTACAGTCACCATGTAGAAAGATAAAGCGCAGCATAAAATTGTCTTTATTACAGGAAGCTCTTGCACAGGGGCAAATTGCAGGAGTTTATTTTTTTATTTTTTTTATGCCTCTTGTATTTATATAATATTTTTATAGTCTGGATTTCAGCTTTAAATTAGCTCAGTGATGCTTAGTAAAACTCCTGTGTACCCAATAATATTTAAAAAATAAATATTTTATGAGAGAGCAACTTGGAGGCTCCCATTGCTGGACTATACTTCTGAAAATGCATGTTGGCTGTTTGTTACGCTAATCCTTGGGCCTACTTTCAGTAAATGACCTGGAACAAATATGTAGACCAAGTTAACTTTGAATTTACTGTAATTTTATATTTTTTTTCATAAAATACCAAAACATGTTTTTATATGTTCCTTGAGTTTTGAAGATGTCTTTATTCCTCAAAATGAACATGTTACTTTCTTCTCATATTGTCTTTTTTTTCCTTTTGAAGAACTTGGTTGATTCCCTGAGGAAGCAAATTATTGAGGAAGTCAGAATCACTCAGAATACGCAGGTAAAACATTATAGCTGGGTTTGGCAAAACATGGAACACTAAACTATATTTACTAATGGCTGAGGCATCTAGTCATTTTACATTTTCATTGGCTTATTCAATGAAGCAATGAGGAATGTGAAAAGTTTCCCAAATCATAGCAGCCAATCATCACTCATCTTTTCCTTATCTGACTGCTGTATACTGGCAGCTGTAGATTTTGCACTTTGGATATCAATACAGTTTTGCACTGAGTAAGCCTCGCAAATGTATCCCCTATTATAAAGAATTTTACTCTACAAAACATTTTGCTGCTTATTTTACCTATTGGCTTTCTTAAAATTTGTATACTCCTATCAGGCAAGAATAAATGCGCTTATAGCTGACAGACAGCAGAAAGAGAAAGAAAACAAGAAACTCAAAGAGGAATTGAGGAAGATGGTGGAAGAGATTGAACGGCCGGTTGCTGAGTTGCAATCAGAAATCAGGAAGTTAACAGAATTTCATGCTCAGAAATCAGAGGTATTGTTCTCAGAGGGTAATGCCTTCATATTATTACCATACTAGCTCATTATGAATTACTTACCTTAGATCTAAGCCCCCGCAGCAGTCCTCGTACACCACTTTGGCCAGAGTTTCTTCTGGGTATCTCGGGGCATTCGCGTGGGAGCCGTCGGTAACGCCACACTCACGTACGTGTCATTGCTTCAGTGTGCATGTGCCGATGACGTCGGCACATGCAGATACAGGGGATATCTCCTAAACTGAGATATTTTAGGTAGCTACAAGTAAACATTATTATAGGCTTACCTGTAGCAAAAGGTGGTTGTAAAGGGTTTACAACCACTTTAACCTGAACAACTAAATCTAAAACAGTTACCACACCTATGGACTGATATGTTGCAATATATTGTTATTGGATTTAAAAAATCTTTTAACAGCTGGAAAATTGTTAGATTTTAAGTCATACCTGAGATTGTCTTTAACCACTTGGGCACATATACCCCCCTCCAGCCCAGGTGAAATTTCAGCTTCCGGCACTGCTTCGTTTTAACTGACAATTGCGCAGTCGTGCGACGTGGCTCCCAAACAAAATTGGCGTCCTTTTTTCCCACAAATAGAGCTTTCTTTTGGTGGTATTTGATCACCTCTGCGGTTTTTATTTTTTGTGCTATAAACAAAAAAAGAGCGACAATTTTGAAAAAAAAAAACAATATTTTTTACTTGTTGCTATAATAAATATCCCATTTTTTTTAAAAAAAATATGTTTTTCTTCGTCTAGGCCGAAACGTTTTCTTCTACATATTTTTGGTAAAAAAAAAAAAAAAAAATCTGCAATTTTTATTGGGACTGCGACATTATGGCGGACACGTCGGACACTTTTGACACATTTTTGCCACCATTCACATTTATACTGCGATCAGTGCTATAAATATACACTAATTACTGTATAAATGTAAATGGCATTGAAGGGGTTAACACTAGGGGGTGAGGAAGGGGTTAAATGTGTACCCTGCATTGTGTTCTAGCGGTGTGTGGAGGGGGACTGACTGGGGGAGGTGACCGATCTGTGTCCCTATGTACAAGGGACACAGATTGGTCTCCTCTCTCCCTGACAGGACGTGGATCTGTGTGTTTACACACACAGATCCACGTCCTTTTCTCTGTAAACGCCGATCGCGGGTGCCTGGCGGACATCGCGGCCACCAGGCACGTGCATCGACATCTCTTCCTGACAGGACGTGGATCTGTGTGTTTACACACACAGATCCACGTCCTTTTCTCTGTAAACGCCGATCGCGGGTGCCTGGCGGACATCGCGGCCACCAGGCACGTGCATCAACATCTCAGTGATGCGGCAGGCACGCGCACGCCGCTGTCGCCGGCGCTCGCGCGCCCTCCAGCCCTCCTGGCAATTGGAAACCACACTGCAGCCGTACAAAGTCGTACGGCCGGCAGGAAGTGGTTAAACTGTTAGGTCTTACTTTCATCTTCTATGAGGACATATACATAGCTAACATTGTATAGGCATCCTATTTTCTCTTTTGTTCTAGACTGTTCAGTCTGTAGCAGAGGTGGCTCTAGGCTTTGTGAGGCCTTAGAAAAAACTTAGACATGAGGCCCCACTCACGCATATAATGTGAAAAAGTATAAAGTCCTTGCATGAAGAGATTGGTTCCACACATCTGAAGGCAGTGCCATCATTCTTCTGATGCTGGGATCTCTTAGGCAGCAATGAGACCCCTGTAAGCGTGAGGCCTTAGGCGACCGCCTAGTTTGCCTAATTAAATAGTTCTGGTCTGTATTTCTACACAGTTAGGTGTCATTTTGTTTTCCAAAGAGAAAGGGGGTCATTCTTACTGCATGAATCAAAATGAAAATACTGTACACATAAATCAGGAGGAAACTTCTGTGCCAGTTTGAGCCCCAGTTTACACTGATGCAGTGAAAATTGGGTACGAATTTAAAGTGGTACGCTGCGATTGTGTTTTTTTTTTTTTTTTACATCGCAATGCAAATTCTGCTAAGCATGTGTGGTTTCCATGTAAATTTGTGAGGGGAGTGGTAACTTCTGGTATTTTATTTTCTATAAAACCAGGGCAAGTTTTTTTTAAATTGGAGCAATGTGAACACTGGACCGCAAATTCTTTCCGGTCCCATAGAAGTCTGTAGAGCTGAAACTCCCACGCTAAACTCAAAAATGGCCCTTTTTTAAACTGGATCAAATTTGCACCGAATATGTGTTAAAAGCCTTCATTGAAAATAATGCTTTTTAACATGACATGTGAATCTATGCTTTTTGGATTGCATCTGATCCGCATAGAATTTGCATAAGTGTGCACTGGGGCTAAAGCCTGGCAGTTAACAAGAGGGCAAACAAAGCTTTGATTTTTTAATTGAAAAGGGTGAAAGATATGGACATGTATGATTATTTCTGGGAATCATTTCGATAATAGTATAAGGGAACCACATTACATATTTATTTTCTTTGTGGTGTGTTTTTTCCCTTGTTTTATGCAGTTTGCCCTGTTTGTACAATGTCATTTTGTAAAAAATATATATATACTGGTAGAGCTAATAGCCATTTAAATAATTTTATGTTACAACATTTTCCAGGTAGCAAAGAACAGTTTTAGTAGAATATCTTCGCTAGGATTATATTTTAATTGATGAATGAATTACATAGTATAGAAGGACTCATTTGTGTGGCTGACAGGAGAAACTGCTTTTAGGTTGACATCCAAGGCCTGAAGTAAGTATGGAGTTAACAAATGGGTAGTGAATTTGCTGAAGTGGCAAAATGGACAAAAGTGTGGAAATTGCAGTTCAGTGAAAAAAGGTTCAAAACTATGCACTTGAATAAGAAAACTCAAAAGACAAGCTATAGGATTAATGACACTGTGTCAACTGCCTGTCACATTATGTCAGATTAAGCTACTGCATACAAGACGTGGCTTGCATTAGTGCATAAGACAAGTAATGTGTTCTGTTGTACATACAATTTCAGACTCAGTGGCAGGGATGAGCAAAGTTTTGAAAATTAACCCTGCTGGCAATCCTCCCAAACCATAGATAACGATCCTTTCCACTGCTTTACATATTATCAGTATGCCTTAGTTTACTTTCAATAGGTTTTATTGTTGGTTTTACAGGGTTACATCCAACTTGAAAGAAATAACCAATAAATGTAAGATTACAATAAGTAGGAACATCAACTTGTGCCTAAACTGAGGCAAAATAATTGGCAACTGTTAATAATTTTTTTTCCAAGTCTTATATTAGAATGTATACATTGTAAATATACATACAGTATGTACTGTATGTAGAATTGTGCACTTTGTAAACTATTAGCTAGATTCAGGTAGGGCGGCGTATTTGTAAGCAGGCGTAGCGTATCGAATATACGCTACACCACTGCAAGTTAGAGAGGCAAGTTCTGTATTTACAAAGCATTTGCTCCCTAAGTTACGGCGGCGTAGCGTAGATAAGCCGGCGTAAGTCCGCGTAATTCAAAGTAGGTGGAAGGTGGGCATGATACATGTAAAAGAAGCGTGACCCCACGTAAATGACGCGCCGAACGAACGGCGCATGCGCCGGCCGTGGACGTATCCCAGTGCGCATGCTCAAAATCACGTTGCAAATAGTCAATGCTTTCGACGTGAACGTAACCTATGCCCAACCTCATTCTGAATCGGCTTACGCAAACGACGTAAACGACGTGAAATTCGACGGCTGTTCTGACGTCCATACTTAACATTGGCTGCGCAATCTTTTTGGTGGTTTATCTTTACGCCTGAAAAACGCCTTACGTGAACGGCGTAGCTTACTGCGACGGGCGTACGAACGTTCGTGAATAGGCGTATCTAGCTAATTTACATATTCTAGGCGTAAATCCCCTAGCGGCCAGCGTAAATATGCAGCTAAGATACGACGGCGTAGGAGACTTACGCCGGTCGTATCTTAGCAACAGTTAAGCGTATCTCAGTTTGAGAATGCGCTTAAAGATACAACGGCGCGGATTCGGACTTACGACGGCGTATCTACTGATACACCGTCGTAAGTCTTTCTGAATCTAGCTATATATATAATCTTAGGTGGAAGGATAATTGTAGGAAACATTATTGCAACCATGGCCCAATTATTTTTCAATCTGCCATGTTTATATAATAAAAAATAAATAAAAATGAAAGTGATTCTAAAGGAAAGAATTAAAAAACAAACATGTTATACTTACCTGCTCTGTGCAAGGATTTTGAACAGAGCAACCCCGATTCTATTCTTTTTGGGTCCCCTGTCGGCTGTCCTGGCTCCTCTCCCCTGCCAAGTGCCCCCAATAGCAAGCCTCTTGCTATAGGGGCACTAGAGCAGACTTGCTCCCGAGCCATGCTCTGTGTGTCCATTCACACACAGAGTGCGGCTCGGCCCTGCCCCCCGCTCTCTCCTCATTGCACTGGCTGTGATTGACAGCAGTAGGAGCCAAAAGCTTTTTGTACATGCTGTCTATTGAATAAAAGACCACCCATTAGGTTTTGGAGTGCGGCTATCCATTTTCCTTTGCCCTTATTTTGCTTAGTGTACTGCCAGCACCCTCGGTATCCTGCACCACCTGTAACCATATAGTGGTCCCACCTGGAGCGGTGACTCCTTTCTCTCTAGGAGCCAAAAGCTCATGCTGCTGTGTGGGCCAATGAGAAGAGAGGGACCTGGGAGAGCTTCTACTGTCATGAACATCGCTGGATTGAGATGAGGCTCAGGTAAGTATAAGGGGGGCTGGGGGGGGGGGAGCGGCGCCTAGAAGATTTTTTACCTTAATGCATAGAATGCATTAAGGTTTAAAAACCTTGAACCTTTATTCCCCAGTAAAGTATTTGTTAAAATGCTTTCCCCATCACTTTCTGTTTAGAATGCTGCTGGCTCCTGCTTTGTCAGTGCAGCTTCCCAAGCAGTGGACAGTCTACATTCAGTCTGTTGGCTTGGAGAAAGAAGTGGGGGGGGGGGGGGCTGAGCAACGGAGTGTCTTGCCACCCTAGGCTATGGGGCAGTTTTTCCAGAAAAAATACAGCTTAATGCTATGGTACCAATAAATCCGGGCATTGCATCATACAGAGAAAGCATCATGATAATCTTTGCATTGATATATAAGCATCACCTTGGCTGTCCTCTTCAGATAGGGGAATCTTTCTAGCAACGATATAAAAATAAGAAAGCACAGAGGCCTAGTGCTTTACCAGATTAAAGTTGATTATAACAAGAAAATGCCAAATGGGTTCTCACAAATTTATCACAAATAAATGGTGTACACAATGACCCCAAGTTGTAGAGAAGATAGAATGAAGAAATGTGTCACTGTGTCTAAGTCCTCAAGCAGAGGAGTATGCTGACACGTTTCAAGGGACAAGCCCTCTTCCTCGAAGCATCTGAAGATCCTAACACTTAATTCTAGCCATTTCCATACACCCCCAAATTAACTTATTTTAAAAGGCAATTCAGCATGAAACCTGCCTAGATTAAATATGCTGACTGTCATTGTTGAGTTCATCTAACTCAGCTATTAAAAATTATAGATGCAAGTCTGGTATGTTAATCCAAAGACTACCCTACTTTCTAGTCACTGACCCAGTATAAGAATGCATGTCTGAAGTTTGTACAACCACCCCCCCTCCCCTTTTACTTCAAGGTCTGTAAACTAGAAAGGTCAGCAGTGTCAGCTTCTGTATTTCTCCTATGACAGATTTACTGTAACCTAAACCTAATCAAACTTGACCTAACCAATCAAGTTAAGCCTATCTAAATTCAAAACATATTTGATTAAAATAGAGAAGAGAATGGTGCCTGCCTAGTGGCCGAAGTATTCTGAACTGATATTGTTTTGCTTCTTACCAAGCTTGTGGGCTGAGTGATCTCTTGTAGACAGTGGTGGGTGGTGCTCACATTTTTTTGGGGGGGCACAAACAAACTCAAAAAAATCTGGAAAAAAAACACATCAATTGCGGCCTCACTGTGCCCATCAAACGCAGCCACTGTGCCCATCAAACACAGCCACTGTGCCCATCAAACACAGCCACTGTGCCCATCAAACACAGCCACTGTGCCATCAAACACAGCCACTGTGCCCATCAAACACAGCCACTGTGCCCATCAAACACAGCCACTGTGCCATCAAACACAGCCACTGTGCCCATCAAACTCAGCCTCTGTGCCCATCAAACACAGCCACTGTGCCAATCAAATGCAGCCACTGTGCCATCAAATGCAGCCACTGTGCCATCAAATGCAGCCACTGTGCCCATCAAATGCTGCCAGTGTGACCCCCTGCCCACTGGCCATCTGCCTGCCACTTACCCTGTCTCGATGGGGCAGTGAGTGACAGTGACGAGCGCAGTCTTTCTTGCGTCTCCTCCTCCTGATAGGTGTCCAATAGCGACACCTGTTGTTTCAGCCAATCAGGCGACGGATAACAGACCCTAACACCTGATTGGTGGAGAGGTGGTTCAGTGCTAGGAAAGCGAATATTAATTTGATATTCTAACACACCTGTGTGAACTGCGAGCGCCAGCCAACCGTGGCGCTTGCAGGTCACCTTTTTTGACGCCTATTAGAGCCTATTGCTCTAATCAGGGGCTTCAAAAACACCCCCTGCCACTGTAATTCAGGTGCCCGAAAAGGTGCCGGGTACTTGAATAGGGGGTAGGAGCGGCAGCCATGGATAGATTCATGTTATGCATTATTCTATTCATTGGTCATAGAGGGGCTGACTGGAGACCTTATGGACGCACCGCCACTGCTTGTAGATCAAAGTTCACTCTTCTACAGTATGTGTTAAACCACCCAGCCTTTTCAAAGTCCAATTTAAACTCATGGTCCATGTTCTTACTGCTGCAGATCAGATGATCACTAAGGCTTGGAAATCCCCTTACTGGAGCTAAAACAAGGTTGAGAATCACACAGATTATATTACATGAAAAAATAGAGGCTAGGATATCAGATAAGATGGTTGCCAAATTGTTTTTTTATTTTATTTTAGAAGGCCTGACCACAGCCCTATCTATCCATCCCTCCACATATACCCTACCATCTCTGTATATACTGTATGCACCCCTTTTTTACTAAGATTATTTCCCCCCTCCCCATCTCTTCCACCCCATGTCCTGAACCAAATGTTTTCACCTTTGATTTGTTTTGTTAACAAAGGGTGTTTTTTTTCTAGTCATAAAGTCACAGACTGGTTACTAGATCAGGCTCTGCTAATGTTAATCCTACAAAAGATATATATTTATACCATCATTATAGCATTTTTCCCTCTGGTACTACTCTTTCTCAAAAAAGTGGCCTAAGCAGCGGATTCACTGCTGGGTCACTTTTAGAAGTGGTGTAAGGAGTCTAAATGCCCCCCCTGGCCACTGACAAGTGATTTTTGGGCTTAACTTGTGGATTTGAAAGCCTAAAAAATTATCTGGTGCTGATGGCGGCTGGGTACATAGATGAGCAAAGGAAAGATGGCCTCCGCTTATCTCAATGCCCTGTGAGGACTGGTGCGACATCATGACATCACTTCTGTTTCCCACCACATGTAAACAAGGCCTTTTTTTAAACTGCTTCCCGACCAGTATAACTGTGGCAGGATGGCTCCCCTGGGTGAGCCGTCGTAGCTGTATGTCGGCTCTTTAAGACGCTGTAGCAGGCGCGCGCACCAGCAGCGTATCCCCAGAGCCGATGTGTGTGCCTGGCGGGCTTGTGACAGAGCAAGCACGGGGATCTGTGTGTGTAAACACACAAATTCTGGTTCTGTCAGGAGAAAGAAGATCTGTTTTCTCATCCAGTCATCTCACAGTTAGAACACACCTAGGGAACACACAACCCCGTGATCGCCCCCTAGTGATAACCCCTTCCCTGCCAGTGATATTGATACAGTAATCAGTGGCTATTTCCCAAAACGGCTTTCAGGACAGCCACCTGAGAGATCATGGCTCCTCCCTCCACAGGAAACACCTCCACCATACGGTCTTTAAAGGGAGGCCTCCCCTTCCACTCGTCAGTTTTTTGTGTTTCCTCCAGCTGGAGGAACACCTCCGGTGGGAGCCATGATCTTTCAGGGTCTGCCTGGGAGACGTGAGGCTCTCACTGCAAAAAAATAATTCTGGAGAGTGTCCTTACCACCTGCCTCGAGCAACGATGGCGCAGTGGTCTCCTTCTTCCCCTTCCGTGCTCGGGGAGAGCCTGTACGCGCGGAGGTTGCGGCCCGTTTTTTCGGCAGAGCGGGGTCTGGTTATGTTTTTTTTTCCCCATTCTGCAGGCTCTGACGTCTGGGGAGGGCCTCAGATGCGCCCTGGATACAGGGAGAGGCCTTTTGGAATCCTGGAACCGTGTCCTAGCAAGCACGCTGCTGCAAACGCTCCTATGGAGGAAGATATTGCAGACAAGGGGACAAGCCAAGGCACCAGCAAGGCTAAGTTAAGGGAGTGCCTGTGTTACCTTCTAGCTTTTCTCTTATGGGGGTTACTTCACCCATCTCCCCCTCTTCCCCCACCCTCCACCTCCTAGTTTCTGGTCATTGTTGGGGATTGTTTTCCTTTCTGCCTAGCAATAGGAATTTACGGTGGTGATGGTAAACAATGGAATTTAAATGCATTTTTTGCTGTGAAAATGACAATTGTCCCAAAAATGTGTCAAAATTGTCCGAAGTGTCCGCCATAATGTCGCAGTCACGAAAAAAAATCGCTGATCGCCGCTATTAGTAGTAAAAAATAATTAATAAAAATGCAATAAAACTATCCCTTATTTTGTAAACGCTATAAATTTTGCGGAAACCAACCGATAAACGCTTATCGCGATTTTTTTTACCAAAAATAGGTAGAAGAATACGTATCGGCCTAAACTGAGGAAAAAATATTTTTTTATATTTATTTTGGGGGGATATTTATTATAGCAAAAAGTAATAAATATTGCATTTTTTTCAAAATTGTCGCTCTATTTTTGTTTATAGCGCAAAAAATAAAAACCGCAGAGGTGATCAAACACCACCAAAAGAAAGCTCTATTTGTGGGGAAAAAAGGACGCCAATTTTGTTTGGGAGCCACGTCGCACGACCGCGCAATTGTCAGTTAAAACGACGCAGTGCCGAAGCGCAAAAAGGGGCAAGGTCCTTTACCTGCATTTTGGTCCGGGTCTTAAGTGGTAAATTAGCCCTGTTGGGGGGCTTTGGTGAGATATCAGGGGGTCTTAACAGACCTCTGACATCTCCCCTTTAAGACAGAGAAAGGGACTAGGGACACGGATTCCCCAGTCCCTTTCTCTGCAGCCTCAGCTGAAATAAATGGAGAGAAGCTCCTCTCCATTCATAAATTAAAGCATCGTAAACACAGGTTACGATGTTTCAGTTATGTGAATGGACAGAGAAGACATCACAGGGGGAGAGCGGCACGGATGGGGAAAAGACATCAGGGGAGAGAGCGGCATGGGGGAGAGCGGCACGGAGGAGAAGTGGCATGGACGGGGAGAAGACATCACGGGGGGGAGAGCAGCACGGTCAGGGAGAAGACATCAGGGGGGAGAGCGGCACGGACGGGGAGAAGACATCACGGGAGGAGAGCAGCACGGGCGAGGAGAAAACATCAGGGGGGAGAGCAGCACGGATGGAGAGAAATCATTATGGGGAGAGTGGCACAGAGAGGGAGAAGACATCACGGGGGGAGAGCAGCATGGACGGGGAGAAGACATCACATGGGGAGAGCAGCACGGACGGGGAGAAGACATCACAGGGGGAGAGCAGCACGGACGAGGAGAAAACATCAGGGGGGAGAGCAGCACGGATGGAGAGAAATCATTATGGGGAGAGTGGCACAGAGAGGGAGAAGACATCACGGGGGGAGAGCAGCATGGACGGGGAGAAGACATCACATGGGGAGAGCAGCACGGATGGGGAGAAGACATCACAGGGGGAGAGCAGCACGGACGGGGAGAAGACATCATAGGGGGAGAGCGGTATCGTTGGGGAGAAGACATCACGGAGGGGGAGCGGCATGGACGGGGAGAAGACATGACGAGGGGAGAGCGGCATGGACGGAGAGAAGACATCAGGGGGGAGAGCGGCATGGACGGAGAGAAGACATCAGGGGGGAGAGCGGCACGGACGGGGAGAAGACATCAGGGGGGAGAGCAGCACGGACAGGGAGAAGACATCAGAGTGGGAGAGCAGCACGGACAGGGAGAAGACATCACGGGGGAGAGCAACACGGATGGGGAGAAGACATCACGGGGGGAGAGCAGCACGGACAAGGAGAAGACATCACGGGGAAGAGCAGCATGGACGGGGAGAAGACATCATGGGGGGAGAGCGGCACAGATAGGGAGAAGACATCAGGGGGAGAGCGGCATGGACGGGGAGAAGACGGCACAGGGGAGAGCGGCGAGGAGGGGGAGCGGCATTGACGGGAAGAAGACATCATGTGGGGAGAGCGGCACGGACGGGAGAAGACATCAGGGGGGGAGAGCGGCACGGATGGGGAGAAGACGGCACGGGGGGAGAGCGGCACGGACGGGGAGAAGACATCAGGGGGAGAGCGGCACGGATGGGGAGAAGACATTACGGGGGAGAGCAGCACGGACGGGGAGAAGGCATCAGGGGGGAGAGCAGTATGGACGGGGAGGAGACATCAGGGGGGAAGAGCAGCACGGACGGGGAGAAGACATCACAGGGGAAGAGCAGCACAGACGGGAGAAGACATCACGGGGGGAGAGCAGCGCGGATGGGGAGAAGGCATCACGGGGGGAGAGCAGCGCGGACGGGGAGAAGACATCATGGGGGGAGAGCAGCACGGACGGGGTGAAGACATCACGGGGGGAGAGCAGCACAGACAGGGAGAAGACATCACGGGGGGAGAGCGGCACAGAGGGGGAGAAGACATTATGGGGGAACAAGACGGCACGGGGAGAAGACATCACGGGGGGGGGGGGGGAAGACAACACAGAGAAGACTTGTAACTCCCCTCACCACCCGATACCTGACTGTACAAGTATCGGGTGAAGCATCGGAGCATTTCTCCCGAGTACTTGGGAAATGCTTGGTATCGGTCCCGATACCGATACTGGTATCGGTCCCGTTAACGATACTAGTATCGCTATCAGGACATCCCTACCTAAATCTAACTTAACTTTGGTGTGGATCTGTCATAGTAGTTTTGTGTACCTTAGTTAAAAGCTGAACTTTAACATGGCACACTGGAAGTTGAGTTCCCTGGGCTGGTTTAAAACTTCCAATCAGATTACAGTTGACATTAAATGCGCACTTTGTGGCCTCATCTCACAGTTCAAATTTGTGTTGAGTTCTTTTGACAGCGTTTCTCTAACATTGCTCCATGAACATGTCATATTTCAGTGCAGATGCATATAACATGGTCATTGGCGTGCACACAGGGTGTGCCAGGTGTGCCCAGGCACACCCTAATCACCCTGTGCTGCACATTTTCCCCTCTGCTGCTTGGCTGCAGAGAAAGGGACTCAGAAATGTCTGTCCTCAGCCCCTTTCCCTGTCTCAAAAGTGAGATATAAGGGGTCTGTTTAGGCCCCTGATATCTCACCAAAGCCCCCCAATGGTGCTCCTAAAAAATTGTAAAAGAAAATAATATTTTTTTTTATAAAAACATATTGTAAAAATAATTAAAAAAATTGTAATTGTAAAAAGTAATAATACAAAAAGAAACTACTGACAACAGTCCCTGCCCACTGATACCATCAACTGTTCTAGTGACACTGTCCATTTCCCTACTGCCCTATATATGTATATTTATATATATATCTATATATATAGATATATATATACGCATGTGTGTTTGAGTTTTGGGGTGCACACCCTAAAGTAATAGGCTATGAACAGGGGCGGACTGACCATTGAGGAACTCGGGCACTGCCCGAGGGCCCCATGGCACTAGTGGGCCCCATTAGGGTTGCCAGGCTCATTAAAACCAGGGACAGTATGTAAAAATCTGTGTTTTTTCTACATCTGTCCCTGATATGTCCAAAACCTAGATGCTTTTGATGTGAAAATCCCAAGATTTTAGCTGCCCCGCCTCTGTACTGCCACCTGGCTTGGTGGCCATCTGTAAGCCTAGGGGCCCCATAATCTTCTACTGCCCGGGGGCCCCATGAGTTGTCAGTCCGCCCCTGGCTATGAACACGGTGGTGATGAAGGGCAGAGAGCTTCCCATCTCCTAACAAAGCATTAGCACTGCCACTAGAATGAGGATAGTATCTTGCAGTGTGTTAAAGGGTATAATTTTGAAGACACAAAACAAGTGACTGAAGTGAAAGCAAGTACAGATTTTCTGGTCTGGCAGACCTTTAGTAAATCATCCCCAATTGTATCCTAGTTGAACTTTACTGCTTTGGTAAAGATAAAAGAAACAATAAAGTGCAATGGCAGTAAAAGAGCAAGTGATTCATTAAGTCTGCTACTTTTATCATTTTTTTTGTTGTTGTTGCATTTTGTTGTTTTTGATACCTTTTTTGTTTTAACCATTCGTATAGATCAACCATTTATAACGATTTGTAACCATGGGTATAGATCAGTGTTTCTACCAAGCATATCGCAAGCAAGATATTTTTATTTCACAGTCATGTAATCAGACAAACATAAAACATTAGTGGACGCAATTTAGTTTTACTTTGTAGCCTTTGGATAATGGTGGTGTCAGTGAGTAATGTTGTAGGCCCTTCCCCCCAGTAAAATATAGAAGTAAAAAGTGACAAAGATCACATCATTAGTCTTGTAGAGTAAAGGGGTGGGGATTGAGAAATAGATCTCTGTCTTTAGCTTTGAATCTTATTTGTACTTTGTTTTCAAATTAGCAAATATTCTTCTTGTTAAAGGCAGTTGTACAGATAGTGACAATCAAAATATGAGAGTTGAAATGTTTGGATTTAAAAATGATTTTCTTCCCCAACCACTTTTTTTAAACATGTTTAATATTAAAATATTTGCTTAGCACCACCCCAGAACCAAATGTGAACTAGTAAGTTTGCTTACCATTGTCATATTCAAATTGCCTATAGACATGCACTCAGAAAAATTATCAAGAAAATAAACTCTTCTGTTACATATGCTTTCCAGCTTACCTAAAGAAATTGTAAACCTTGATTTTTATTTAATTTTTTAAATAATAAACATGTTATACTTACCTGCTCAGCGCAATTGTTTTGCACAGAGCAGCGTAGATCCTCCTCCTCTGGAATACTCTGATGGTGCTCCAGGCTCCTTCTTTTCAGCAAGGGCTTTTCTAGGAAGCCACTTCCTAGAGGGACACTCAATCAGGCTCTATTTCAAGCCACCATGTCTGCATCTATAGATACAGTGATGTTCTGCCCTGCCCTGCCCCCTGCTCCCTCGTCACAGGATTTGAATAATAGCATCAGGAGCCAATTGCTCTTGCTGCTATCTCTCTTCTGTTTGAGGGGAGAGAGAGAGAGTGTAGAGAGCTGCTGCAGTCTGTCCTCACTGGGAAGAGTTTAAATCACTTCCTGTCTGTACGGGAAGTGAAGGCATTCACCAAAATTGGGACAAAGACCACAATAAATAATGTAAAGTATAACTAAAGACAAAACTTTTTTTTAATTTAGATATAGTGCTGATGAGAACCACAGTCAGGTTTTAATTACAGTGTGTTAGGGAAAATCCATTTCTAGATACACTGATTACCTATGTCCCTGGGAATGAAACTAAGTGTATATCCAAAATGTTAAGTTGCTACTAAAATAGAAATGGAGAGGACATTTTTCAACAAGGACGCTTGTTCTCATGCCAACTGGAAAGATATTCTCTCGCATAAAGTAAATGAGAATTTGCCTGCTGAGACAAGTCCTCTTTGCAGCGAGGTGATCCCCCTTTCCAAAGTAGGGGACATCTGTTATCCTTTGCAGGCATCTGGACTGACAACATCTCTAATGCCTGAGTAAAAGATGTGTTATCTGAGAGCTACAAGTTAACATTTCAATCACTGATTCTACCTGCATCATGTTAAATCTTCCAACCTTTCTACAAAGACAGATGTCCATGTTGCCCTGTCAGACCTCCTAGTTCAAGAAGTCATTGCAGTAGTTCAAAGTTTGTAGTATACTAACCTAAGGCAAAGGGGCATTCTCCCCATAATGGATCTCACAGAGGTCATTCTTTGCATTTGCATGCAAAACATTTACATGGAATCCAGCAGGTTCGTCATAGCTTCCCTTTACATATCCCCAATTTTACAACATATTAGTGCTACCCATGATTTGCTGTGGGCACACTACACTCAATTTATAGTCCTTCATTTTGGTCTTTTTTTTGTGCACCTTGGGTTCCTCAAGGTTCAAGCTATGGTGCTGGCCTTTTTACACTCAAAGGGCATACAGATTGTAGGATATCTGGACAACTTCCTGCTAAGAGAAGAGTGGGTAAAGACTCAAAGTGGGAGATTTACTAAAACTGGAGCACCCGGAATATGACACAACGATGCATGGTAGCCAATCAACTTCTAACTTTAGTTTGTTCAATTAATCTTAGGCAAAAAAACAGGAAGCAGATTGGTTTCTATGCAGAGCTGCACCAGATTTTGCAATCTCCAATTTTTGTAAATACACCCCATAATGTCTGCTTGACTGTCCATACTGTGAACGTTTAGTTAGATCCTGAAGCTTCGGAAGTTAGTGCTGGAATCAACACATTGCTTGGAGTTTTGGGGTCTAATTCTAGACCTTGCACATACCTGGGGTGACATTTTCTCATCTTGCACCAGGCAAACTATGCTTTCCAGGTGCAATAGTAAACCTTTCACAACATGGACTTGTTAGCTTTTAGAAGCATGGGAAGGATCAAGTTTTGCTCGAGAAAGAATTGCAGTGTGAAGATGCAGGCATCTGACACATCTAAAAGTATTAGATGATGAATATCCTAGTGGCAACCACAACTCTGGAAGTGAGTAAAGATTTCATTTATCAAATGTGGTATTGGTAGGTGTAATACAGTACATGTCTTCTAAACTGCTGAGCTTGTGCTCCAGAAGTCAGCTTTCTAGTACAGGTTTTTAAAAAATGTGCTCTACAGGTATTTTTATAATTTAGCTCAATCTGGTCTAGCTGGCTCTTGTACTTACTACACAGAGTTAAGTTGCATTATAGACACATACATCATTCACTAATAATTATTTTATGCATTTGTTTTCTTTAGGAGCTTAGTAGTATTCGCCAGAAGAAGGAACAATGTGATGAGAAGTTCAGTACGACCAGACAGCAATTAGGGTACCAAAAAAGAACACTGGAGCAACAATTAAACAACACACAGGTAAAAGGGTCAGATTCATTTTTTGGTTTTCTATATACCAAGAAGATTCTGCAACACAAATGATTAGATCAATGACAAGCATATATATATTGATTTCCAAGAAATCTCGGTCATCAAATTTGGCACAAATTAAATCTGAATATAATGTAAATATTTGGGTATTTTGCATAATTTACAACTCCTTCTAAAATATTAAAATACACCCATATTAGTAAACACTGTAGGAACTTTAATACTCTTTAATAAGGAAATCTTGCTAACAAGTGCATTAGGAAAATTATTGAAATTTTGAGCACTAAACAAAAATCGCTCGTCTGCAAGTCGTTCAGAACACGGCCGCCAGACTTGTGACGGGGAAAAAACCCTGGGAATCAATCTCACCTTCACTGAGAGCCCTTCACTGGCTGCCAGTAAAAGACAGAGTTGCTTTTAAAGCACTCTGTCTAACGCATAGATGTATCCATGGGAATGCTCCCCATTATCTATGCGAAAAAAATAAAAGCTCACAATCCCAATCGCGTTCTGCGATCTACCAATCAAAACCTGCTCCAGATTCTGAAAGCCAACTACAAGTCCAAAGGAGAAAGAAGATTCGCGATCCAAGGTCCCAGACTATGGAACGCTTTACCAACCAGCATTCGGCTGGAGGAGAACCACTTAGCATTCAGGAGAAAGATCAAGACTCATCTCTTTTGATACCAAAGGAGACAGGAACAACAAGCGCCCAGAGGCAATTTAGTTTGCATGTGCCGCACTATATAAGTTTTCATTCATTCAAAATTGAATATTTGAGTTTTGGTGAAGTAGCACATTGTATATACAGGGGTTCTTCAGGTATAAAGCCCCATAGGAGCACTTTTTCTCTGGCTGCATAACCTAACTGCTGTGCATTTGCAGTAAAGTAATAATTCTTTCTATGAAAAAGAGGTTTATATAGTTCATGAAGTCCCTTGCCTCTAACATTAAGACCCCTTTCACACTGAAGCGTTTTTACAGCGTTTTAGCGTTAAAAATAGCACTATTAAAATGCTCATAAAACGCTCTCCATGCATCTCAATGGACCCTTTCACACTGAGTCCTGCAAGCAGCATCTTTGGAGCAGCTTTTGGGCGCTGAAAAAAATGCTCCAAAAACGCCCCTCTCCATTGAAATGAATTGAAATGCTGTAAAATGCCTTGCGCTTTCACACTGAGGCACTGCAAAAACGCTCTAAAATGTTAGGGTCTTTTGAGCGCTGGCTGTGTGAAAGGGCTTTGAAAGAATTCAGGCTTTAACATTGGGATTGCAGATGAGGCTTCGCAAAAAAAATGATCGAATAACGCCCGAAAAACGCCCCAGTGTGAAAGGGGACTTAGACACATGGAAGGAAAGTAAAACATTAAAAATAGGCCTGTACCAAGACAGATCTGATGGGTATTTTTTTCCCAATCCAATAAGAGCTTTTCTTATAGATGTATGGTAATCGTAAAGGATGGAAACAGACAAAACATTTTATAGCATACCAAACAATGGACAGCATATTGGCTGCTCTACTACTGCTTGGAAAGGAAAGAATGTACATGTGTTGAGAAGGTGCATTTAGTACCATCCAGATATCCAGAATCGTATCACATCAACATATAACAAGCACATTATTGCATCACAACCGTGTAAGCAGAGTCAAAGGGGTTGATTTACTAAAACTGGAGAGTGCAAACTCTGGTGCAGCTCTGCATAGAAACCAATCAGCCTTCATTTTTTGTCAAAGCTTAAAGTGGATGTAAACCCCCCAAAAAATGTTTTTGATGTCACAATGTAGAGCAGGCATATGCAATTAGCGGACCTCCAGATGTTGCAAAACTACAAGTCCCATCATGCCTCTGCCTCTGGGTGTCATGCTTGGGGAGGTCAGGGTCTTGCTATGCCTCATGGGACTTGTAGTTATGCAATAGCTGGAGATCCGCTAATTGCATATCCCTGATGTAGAGTATAAGATTTCCTATCAGGAATTAACAGACTTCCAGATATAAACCTGTCTAAATAAAAAGTCCTTTCCTCCCTCCTTGCTTTGAGTGACAGGTTTTTTTCATATCTAGCTTGGACATGTTTATCATATGTTTTTATCTGGAAGTCTGTTAATTTTCACTGAATAATAAAAGAGGATTGCTCAGAGCTGGATTAACTCTGTGTGGCAAGACTGGGCACAGATGATAGGAAATCTCATACTCTACATTGTGACATTAAAAAAAAAAAAAAAAAAAATTGGGGTTTACATCCACTTTAAACCCCCTGGCAGTATTCCCGAGTCTGGCTCCTGGTAAGATTTCAGTACCATTAGCAGTTACCCTGAGCCAGACTCGGGATCGCCTTGCAGCATCCACAGGCACAGGTTACTTACCTTGTCCCTAGATCCTGCGATGCCTCCCCGCTGTGTGAGCGGGGAGGCATCGCAGCGACAATGACAGCGACAATTCTGCAACTGAGCAAATTTCAGTGTTTTTGATTTGATTACATTATTGAATAATTTCTAATATAATTACATTATTTTTTGTTATAATTATTTATAGTTATTTATTATATTATAATTTATGATTTTGTTTTTCAAACTTTATCATACCTGAGATGTCTACTAGACTTTTGTTTGGACAGATTTAAGTGAGTTATTCCTAAGAATTACAGGCCTACAATGTAAAACGCCAAATTTTCATGCAAAATAATTGTACCGCTTTCAGCACCTAAAACCAGAAAGAATCATACCGCCGGGGAGGTTAATTAAGCAAGTTAGAAGCTGATTGGCTACCATGCACAGCTGCACCAGATTTTGCACTCTCCAGTTTTAATAAATCAGCCCTAAAGTGTATTATCCTTCAAGTGTGCTTGAATTTTATATAAAACTATGTACAGTATCCTGCAAAGGTTGTAAGGCTGTAAATTTAGAATACTTAAAAAATAAATAAATAAACGAATAGTCTTCAGTGCAAAGTTATACTTATCTGCTTTGCCCAAGGGTATTGCACAGAGCAGCCCCCTACCTTCTTTTCTGGAGTCCCCAGCTTGTGCTCTTCACTCTTTGCCTCCCGCATGTTCCCCCATAGCAAGCCACATGGGTGTGCTCATGTGCTAGGCTGTGTGCATCTATAGACTCATACAGTGTGGCGTGGCTCTGCCCCTCTCTCCCTCCTCACGGGATTTGACTGACAGCAGCAGGAGCCCATGGTTCCTGCTGCTCTCAGCAAAGTCCATGAGAGCAGGGAGAAGAGAGAAAAAATCTGCAGATGGGCATAGCACTGGAAACATGGAGGAGTCAGGTTAGTGTAGGGAAAAAAGCAAGGGGGGTACAGATAGTGGAACACATAAAAATACACGTTGACTAAATCAACCCCAACCTAGAAGGAACCAAACTTTATTGGCTCAATATGAGAGACCACACAACATGATAAAACATAATACATTTTACTGTATGCATTAAAATACATGTATTAAAGTACCAGCATAAAATGCCCCAACATGATCCAGGTAATAAACACAGTCTAAGATATTTGCCCTACTATGGGTGCCAGAAGTCGATGCATAAACAGCATGTGTAGCAAAATAATAGCTCTAGAAGTAAAGTCTGTTGGTCAACTGGTCAACGTTTCATCAATTCTGGCTTCCTCAGAACCCAATATAATAGGACAGCAATCAATATGGCAGATCATAGGGTATCCAATTAAAAAACCTGGGGGAGACAGGGGCATGAGGACCCAATTACACATGGCGGGATGAGTAGGTATACCAATGAATTATAAGAAGAGCATACATGTAAGGAGGCAGAGGGTGCACGATGAACATCTGTCCCTGACAACGTCTAGTGGAGACAAAACGCATTGGTCAAGGCTATTGACTGTGATGTCACACCTGCCTACGTCAACTCATCATAGCTGCACAATGGTCCTTCTTTCTGTTGCTCTGTACTATGTACCCCATGCTTATTCACATGGGGGGAGGGTGGGATCTGGGGGACCCCTTGTGGGGAAGAGGCCCTTGTCCTCATCAATATGGGGACAAGCGGTTTCAGGGGGAGTCTCCGTGCTCCAAAGCACCCCCCCATGTTGAGGTCATGCTCGCTTGCCCCCCCTTTTCTAGGTTTCTGGGCTGCATGCTTTGGTCTGGTATGGATTGGGTGGGGGGACCACACTGTTCGCCTCTGATATGGATTTTGAGAGGAACCTTATGCCATTTTTTTCAGAATTTTAAAAAGCCTGCAATTATTTTGTTTACATTCTGCTGTCAGCAGGGAACCTGGATGACAGCACCTGAGTCATGGTCATTAAGAACGTGGCAGCGTCAGCCCACTCCTTAGCAACCAGGGAAAATCAAACATGTTTCTTAAATATCACATGCCTGGACCACTACTTAAAGTGGAAGTGAACCCTCCTATCGTTTTCAGCCAAGGAAGCAGCTATCTTGGCCTTTGTTTGATCTTCAACTGCCATGATGCTGCACATGTGATTAGTGTTGACACCAACCATTGCACAGTTTGGTTGAGAGCACATCCAATGTGACGATTACATTTCTGGCACATTTTTAAATGGTTAAATCAATGATTTTATTTATTTATTTCCTTTGTGAATTGAGTTTAAAGCTGTACAATGTGGTGTTTACCAAGTGTTTTTGCTTTATGCAGTAAATACAGCATAAAGCAATAGTGAATTGACATTTTTAGGATTGCATGCAGTATTTTGGAAAACGCCTAAATACTGCATGCAATCTGCTTTTGTGAATTATTATTATTATCGATAGAAAAAGAAAATTGTGCTAACCAAAAAATACAAGTGATGGTGATATCAAAAAAGCAAAGGCAGCAATAAGCGTGTATATCACAGTAACGTATAGAAAAGAAAAAATTGCGCCAATAAACAAATATAAAGTCCTTATATATTGTATAAATAATAAAGTCCACAAAAGTGCATATATTTAAACGACACCCAAGTGATTGATACGATCCAGTGAACCGCCACCTTATGGACAGAGGCTTACCAGCAAGTAGTGGGTAAACAGCATATCACAGCTCCACGGCTGTTCACTGGATGAAGACGGAAGACAAAATCAGCAGATGACAGGAAACAAGCAGAAATCCAGTTCAAACAGCCGCTCAAAGGCCAAGCAGATGACAATATTTGATTCTGAAGTGTGGTCTCATAGATGGTCCTCAATACAGGTGCAGGAACCGTCAAACATAATGAAAGAAACGTAGTGTAAAACCATCAAGGAGATTTAATATCGAATAAAAAAACTACTTACAAACGAATATGAAATTCGATCATAAAATGAAAAATTGGATGCGATCCTAAAACGAATGCCGGCCGGCAACACGGGGAGCCCTTCCTGCAACACAAAAAGCAAGGAGGGGGTCCTCGTGTTGCCGGCCGGCAATTCGTTTTAGGATCGCATCCAATTTTTCGTTTTATGATCGAATTTCATATTCGTTTGTAAGTATTTTTTTTATTCGATATTAAATCTCCTTGATGGTTTTACACTATGTGCGGCCTCTTCGTTTCTTTCATTATGTTTGACGGTTCCTGCACCTGTATTGAGGACCATCTATGAGACAACACTTCAGAATCAAACATTGTCATCTGCTTGGCCTTTGAGCGGCTGTTTGAGCTGGATTTCTGCTTGTTTCCTGTCATCTGCTGATTTTGTCTTCAGTCTTCATCCTGTGAACAGCCGTGGAGCTGTGATATGCTGTTTACCCACTACTTGCTGGTAAGCCTCTGTCCATAAGGTGGCGGTTCACTGGATCGTATCAATCACTTGGGTGTCGTTTAAATATATGCACTTTTTTGGACTTTATTATTTATACAATATATAAGGACTTTATATTTGTTTATTGGCGCAATTTTTTCTTTTCTAATTATTATTATTATCACTATTATTTTTTTTTTTAATCGTTCAGAAAAAAAATTCTGGTTGTCACCATTAAGCCCTGTACACACGGGCAAGTATCTCGTCTGGAAAAAAAAGTTGTTTTTCCCGACGAGATTCTTGGTAAGAATCTCTTGCCGCCCAAGTGTACAGACAGACCTTTTAAAGCAGGGATCCTCAAACTACGGCCCTCCAGATGTTGTAGAACTACACATCCCATGAGGCATTGTAACACACTGACATTCACAGACATCACTAGGCATTATGGGAATTGTAGTTCCTGAACAACTGGAGGGCCGTAGTTTGAAGACCCATGTTTTAAAGGAACCGCGGTTCTCTTGAAAGGCAAGAATGCAGCGACGTCATCGCGTACGACGAGCATACGCTCGTCACATTTAATGCCGTTGCCGCCATCTTGCTTCACTCTACCAATGCGTGGAAGCTACTGCGCATGCGTCAAAGTCATTTTGAGCATGCGCAGGTTTCCACGGTGACCAGGTAAGTTTACACACTCTCGGGTTTCTCGGCAGCAAAACTGCCGAGAATCTCACAACGAGAAAGTAGAGAGCAGTTTTCTTGTCGAGAATCCTGAAAGCCTCGTACACACGCTCGGTATACTCGGCAAGAAAGCTCTGCCAGCAGTTTTCTTGCTAGTTCTTTGCCGAGTAAAGTGAGCGTGTGTAAGAGGCTTTAGTCATATGTTAATTATTGATATTTACTGATATACGGGTTATAGTGCTTATTATGTTGGTTTACAATTAGTGCAGCACATTTACACTGGAACTTACCCTCGGGGTACATTTCTGCAGCAGGAAGTTGTGGAGAGAGCATGGATAGAAAAGTATAAGGTAGGGGTATATCCATGGCTTTTTTCTCAGATAATAGGTGCAGGAACTCTGACCTTCACCCTTTGTTTCTGCTCCCTACCCACCCATGAGCACCGTTCCTTGGTTCCACCTCCTATCAACCTCCATCTATTTTAGAGAATACAGAACCAAGTATCATTTTTGCTACTAAGTGATTTTCACAGAATTTGGTAATGATAACAAAAAGACAATAAAATCCCCTGCAGTGAGCAACAATAGACCCCTCAGCAATAACAGACCTCACCGTAGCAAAAATGGAGCCCCCGCACAACAATAGAAGGCCCCCCCCCACAACAAAATACCACCCCAGCAACAGTAGACCCCCGGAAGCAACAAAAAATGTGCCATGCATCAATAGACCTTCCAAGAGGCAGCAACAATTGACCTCTCCCTCAACAGTAGATCACTCCCAGCAACAATTTCTCCCCCCTAGAAACATAAGACCCCCCCAACAATAGATCTACCCAGCAACAAGAGACCCCCAAACAAAAATAGATCCCCAACATTGACAATAGATCTCCCAGCAGTAAGCATCAATCGACCCTCTAGCACTCCTTGCATTACATACATTCATTACTGGAGGTGCCGGAACGGCGTTCCCCCACGTTCCTGCTGAAACAAAGCCCTGGGTATATCAGGGCGCACTGTCACTTTGAACTAGTAAGGTAATATGTCTCTTTAATTTGTATTCATTTGTCCAAGGTTTTAGTTTGCATGTGAATTTCCATGTTCTTTTAAAGGGTAACTCCACTTTTGTGGGGGGGAAAAAATTATGAACAAAGAAACAGTTATATTACAATTGCGACACGCGTCATGTTTATTGAATATTATTAAAAATGACATTTCCTTTTCAATCTGCAGCTCTGTCATTTTCTGTAAAATGCAATATGGCAACCTGGAGTTGTTATGTGCACAGAGTGTGTACAGAATGTCCCTTATAAACATAATTTCCTGCTTGTGTGATTGGCTCACTGATTTTCCCCGGACGTCTGCACTGAGATACAAATCAAATTTCAGGCAGGTCCTGCAGAAAAAAAATAAATTTGGTGAGATACTCTCAATATGAACACACCTAAAGGGATGCAGGCCCTGTTGAGTTCCTCATTAGTGTCCTATAGATGCAGCAGCTGATTGATAATTATGAAACCACTCCTAATAGACTCATTTTTTCCACATGGACACAGAGAAACACAGAGGGATTTTTTCAGAATAACAAAAGGTAGGAATCTGCAACACAGTTTGGTAAAATCCTTCTAATGTGCATAGATCACCCAGAGAGGGATGCTTTTTTTTTAGGGCAGTTACTGATTAAAATTTTTGTGTTCGATTAATCGTTTTTTTTTTTAATCGATTAATCGACTAATTTCGATTAATTGTAATGCACATACAGATCCAACTACTTTTAGCTGATCTCCTAGCATTAAAACTTTTATAGTCTTCAAGTAGGTAACAAAATAAATATTGCACTGGAGATAAAATCGATGTAGGTACATAAACTATAAAAATGGAGTAATACCAAACGGTACCAAAAGCAGTCATAAAAAGATGTAGCCAAGTATGATACTGGTATAAAAATGTGTACAAAGATACCACTGTTGAATCCAGATGAGGAGAGGTTAACATCAGTCAGCATGTAGATGTCCCATGAAGGGAACTATCACAACTCCCAGTGGATGGTTGTAGAATTCCAGGTTGATAGAGTGAAGCGAAAGAGGGAAGTACAACAGCCCTTGTGTGTGGCAGATAGTAAGGTCCCGCCGGCATGCAGATATGAAGGCACAGCAAAGAAGCCCTTCAGATGGACACGGCAAGCCCCGCCGGTGTCCGTGATGTTACCGGATCTCCGACGGAACTCCCTGAAGGCCCAGAAGCCGGCGGAGAGGTGAGTACCAATCAAAAGAATTTTAATCGATCAAAATGATTTTGATCGATCAAAAAAATTAAAGATTAATCAATCAATTAAAAGTTAATTTGCACAGCCCTATTTTTTTTCTCAACAAAAGTGGAGTTACCCTTTAAACTATGCTTGATAGATGTAATGTAGTGGAATTTTTCTGTACAATTAAAAGAAAAAAAGGAAATCTTTACAGCAGTTATTCTGAAGAAATTGAAATTGTGCTGTATGACATTAGATAAGTGTGTCTTCTAGTGGTTACTTGTATTTATACATGAAATATCATTATGTGAAATATGGTAAAAATGTAAATATGAATGCCAAATCAAAAATAAAATTACACTAACAAGGCCATTATACATATAGATAAAAATACACAATAGCTGTTCTATATGTGTGTAAAAAGTTTCCTGCCAACAGTTAGTGATCTACATCCTCCCAGTGCCTAACTTGTGCTCCATGGGAAATGTTCGATAGCTGATTAAGTGCTGTGGTGCTGAAGGATGCCCATCCCTGGTTTAAAGTGCATAGGTCAATTCTGAAAATATTATATTAGGCTCTCACGAGAAGCCTGCCATTTCTAGTCAGTTGCCTTGGATGTATATAGTAGTTTTCCTTCTCTTGCTTGACGTAGTCTATTAGGCCCATAGCCTTAAGAGAGGGTAGAATAAAAAGCAAAATTGATATTGGGGTCACTGGAGACACGGCTGTTCTGTTCACTTGCCAAACTAGTGTGGATTGCTTCGGGGCTTTAGGAAAACGACAGAGAAAATCAATAAAGAAAGAAAAAGATTTCACATATAATTGAAATTGCTTGCTTATTACACTTTTGCTCAGCAGATGGCACCTTCTTGTAAATGATGGGTAATCTCAGCCAGTCTATTAGTTACAAGATTGTATCAGCTGCAAGACAGAATTATTTGTAACATCTTCAGACCTTGCTATTAATGTGTCAGTAAAACCCCCAAAAACACAAAAAACACATTTGCACTTTTCTCATATAAAAGACTTTGTATTTAATTCCAGAGAGCTGTATTATTGTGAAATTCATTACTGTACTAAGCATGTTTTTGATATAAAATCACATAACATGACTAATACTGATAATGGAAGAAAACCTGAATTCATAAGCTTATATATAGAAAAATATTGCAAGTTTATAAAAACTAGAGGGAAGCGTTTATATTGCCAATAGCAAGCAATCAGATTTTTATTGCAGGTTAAAAAAATACGATTTGCTTGGTTGCAGTGGATAAAACACTGGGGCTCATTTTTACTTGTGTCTTAAAAACTATAATATGTATTACCCATCCCAACTGATAATATTCAAATTTCCAAAACATTAAACATGTATTGGAAAAAAAAAATTTTTTTTTTTTCAATAAATGTGTGTAAAAGTAAATTAGTATATTAAAAATGATCAGACGTTTTTTTTTTTACTGGTTATCACTGATCATTGGTATCACTAGTTTTTGACTGGTGATAATAGATTCTATGAGGGGGTTAGAAAATTGAGCCGTTCAAGGTAGAAATAAAATACCCATTTATCGTAACAAAAGTATCAATTCATAAAATCAAAAAACTTGCAACAGTTTAAAGCTTATGCCCAGGAAAAATCTGGACTTTTTTCTGGACTTTTAGCTTATTTAATGGGATAAAACATGGAGAAGAGTGCATTTATTGCACAAATGTACCAATTGTAAAACTTTTTTTTGCTCTGACCTACACTTCAAATAATGGCTACATAATTTCAAACATATGCAGCATTTAGGTACGTGAATTGAACATTTTGATAAGAAAGTAAGGGAAAAATAATTACCCTGTTAACCACTTCCCACCCAGCCTATAGCAAAATTACGGCTGGGCAGAACTCTTGTCGATCAGGGTGGACGTCATATTACGTCCTCCCATATCACTAGTGATGAGCGGAATACGCCATATTCGATTTCGCGATATTTCGCGAATATATAGAGGAATATTCGCGAATATTCGTTAATATCGAATATTCGTGATATTTTATCAAAAAAAAAAATTGCGAAAATTCCGCTAATGCGAAATTTCGCTAGTGCGAAATTTCACTAGTGCGAATGCGAAATTGATTGCGAAATTCTCGTCAACACGCGAAAACGGAGATCATTTCCTGGATTACTAAACTAATAGGCACTAAACACTAACTCTACTTACACAAACTTATATGACTAAACTAAAGCTATTTTTTTTTTTTATATACACAAAACACAGAAGGGCAGAGAACGTATTCGCGAATATTCGTTAATATCGAATATTCGTGATATTTTATAAAAAAAAAAAATTTAGCGAAATTTCGCTAGTGCGAATGCGAAATTGATTGCGAAATTCTCGTCAACACGCGAAAACGGAGATCATTTCCTGCATTACTAAACTAATAGGCACTAAACACTAACTCTACTTACACAAAATTATATGACTAAACTAAAGCTAATTTTTTTTTATTTATTTTTTATTTTTTATACACAAAACACAGAAGGGCAGAGAACGCATTTGCGAATATTCCTAATACGAATATTCGCATTGCGAATATTCGGCAACATAAAAGGATCGCCTCAGCTAGTCGGCCCAGGGTCTCTAATCATACCAGCAATGCTTTTAGACGTCGATGGAGATCACTAGGATGTGATCTGGTTTAAAAATAAATTTGAAAAAATACGAATATTCGCAATAGCGAATATTCACCGCGATATTCGATTTATTCGCGAATACTCGAATATGCAATATTCGTAACGAATATTCGCAATGCGAATATTCGTGAGCAACACTACATATCACACCTTATGCGTGCCAATGGGGCCGTGCGATCTGTCACCAGCTGTAAATAGGGTGTGCTGCGCTGCTAGAATTAATACATCAATACTATATGTGATAACAAAATGTGCATTGAATACAAAAAGAAATAATTAGAAAACCAACACCAAGTGCTCCAATGTATAACAAAATCACATACAAAAGCAAACAGTGTTGACAAAGTTCATAAAGTGTTGGTATTCAGCTCCAGGGAAAATTCAAAGTTCAGTGAGTTCAGAGAAATATCCCAAGTAGGAGATTGTGATTCTACAGGACAGAAGAGAGCCTCCACCTCCACCTCTTAATGCAGATCTGCTTACCAGATAGATAATAATCATAAGCATCAACAGCACAGCAGGCTGGATTGCCTTAACGAGTATCAACGTGGAATCCTGTGTGAATCTCCAAACTCAGTCTCAATGCGGCTGGGTCCCAAAAAGCAATCACTCCCAAAGTGTAGCCAAGAAAAGAAAAGGGATGCCAACATAGAGTAGTAACGTTTTAAAAAATTTAATAAAAGAAATTCGATTGCACTTACAAATTTGTAAGTGCAATCGAATTTCTTTTATTAAATTTTTTAAAAATTTAATAAAAGAAATTCGATTGCACTTACAAATTTGTAAGTGCAATCGAATTTCTTTTATTAAATTTTTTAAAACGTTACTACTCTATGTTGGCATCCCTTTTCTTTTCTTGGCTACACTTTGGGAGTGATTGCTTTTTGGGACCCAGCCGCATTGAGACTGAGTTTGGAGATTCACACAGGATTCCACGTTGATACTCGTTAAGGCAATCCAGCCTGCTGTGCTGTTGATGCTTATGATTATTATCTATCTGGTAAGCAGATCTGCATTAAGAGGTGGAGGTGAAGGCTCTCTTCTGTCCTGTAGAATCACAATCTCCTACTTGGGATATTTCTCTGAACTTTGAATTTTCCCTGGAGCTGAATACCAACACTTTATGAACTTTGTCAACACTGTTTGCTTTTTTATGTGATTTTGTTATACATTGGAGCACTTGGTGTTGGTTTTCTAATTATTTCTTTTTGTATTCAATGCACATTTTGTTATCACATATAGTATTGATGTATTAATTCTAGCAGCGCAGCACACCCTATTTACTGTTTATATTTTGTTTATCTGACATTTGTGCTGCAGCAGCACTCGCGTTTATTCATATTTAAGATTGCTTGGTCTTGCCACCAATCCAATTCTTTGTTTTATATTAGACCTGCGCAGTATTTTCCACTGTTTGTCACCAGCTGTACCATGTGATCAGCTGTGGTCAATTACAGTTAATCACAGCAAAAAAATCTGAATGAATAAATGTTATTCTGTAAAATGCTTGCTTATAGCAATGAAATTCAATGAAAAAAAATGCTGGTCACTTGCCCAGAGTAGTACAATGTTATTATGGCAACACTATATTGATCTAGGCAAAGTGTGTTAAAAAAATAAATAAATAAATAAAATAATGCAAAATTTCATCGGTCAGTGTCCCTGATCACTGCCACACCAGTTATATGATGACAAGGTACTGCACTGGAGACAGTATGTAAAAAAAATTACAATTTCAAAAAACTTGCCAGGCTTCTTACTAAATATCTTAGACTGTCTACATTCCATAAAAGGGTCATTTGTGGGATATCTATACTGTCCTGACATTTTTAGGCCTCAAGAAATTAGCATAAGGATGGCACGCAATGATCAATACAACATCTCAAAGTCATGCACAGTTGTACGTAATAAGGGCTCTGTACATTACCAAATGGAAGTTGGTGTTCATCCAAGGCAGGATTGTATGTTGCTGCCGATCGTTACTTTTTGTGGTTGTACAGACCTGTGTCATATGCATGACGTGGTGCTCGGCTGTGGTGTTAAGTGCTGTTGAAGTTGGTGCTCCATCCGGATATCATCCCTCTGTTGTGGGGTGTATATAGCGGACGTGATTGTCCATAGTGTGGGACTCCTTGATCGGGGACAGATCACGGTTCACGCTCAGACATCTCAGTCCTTTTGTCCATCTCTCTCATGCACGTTTGATCGCGGCGTCACGTGACTAGCGTCGGGTGGTGACGTCGACGCGTTTCGCCGTACCCAATGGCGTAGCTTCTTCCTGGACGTCCAGGAAGAAGCTACGCCATTGGGTACGGCGAAACGCGTCGACGTCACCACCCGACGCTAGTCACGTGACGCCGCGATCAAACGTGCATGAGAGAGATGGACGAAAGGATGGAGATGTCTGAGCGTGAACCGTGATCTGTCCCCGATCAAGGAGTCCCACACTATGGACAATCACGTCCGCTATATACACCCCACAACAGAGGGATGATATCCGGATGGAGCACCAACTTCAACATCACTTAACATCACAGCCGAGCACCACGTCATGCATATGACACAGGTCTGTACAACCACAAAAAGTAACGATCGGCAGCAACATACAATCCTGCCTTGGATGAACACCAACTTTCATTTGGTAATGTACAGAGCCCTTATTACGTACAACTGTGCATGACTTTGAGATGTTGTATTGATCATTGCGTGCCATCCTTATGTTAATCAACAGCATGCTGCCAGCATACTATGCAACCTAGTGCTTTAACGGCTATACATGTGCTCACGATAACGGGACACTTCACTGCTCTACACTGTGAGCACACTTTGGATCTATACCATGCACTCATCTCCCAATATCATAACCTGATATAACCCTGAGGATCGGTTCCAATAATAAGGCATCTCTTTACAATATCTCAGTATTTATATTGCTCTATTGTTTGGACCATATGGAAATCAATTCATCACTTACATATGGGTCCAATGATTTATCACGGACCTAATTTATAAGTGATTCCACAATTGCCCAGAACCTTTACCTTGCTGCAGCAGGACAATTAATATCTTTGCACCTTTCCACATCTCTCTCTTTACACATAGAGCTCTGTTACCAGATACTATACCAATTCGGTACTATTCGACTGGAAGTCAGGTGATACATTGTTTTCCCTGACCATATTATTATTTATTATTTACATTATTATACCCAATTGAAACTGAACCTTCTATTCTTGAGAATAATCTAGAGATACTGATAACCGAACTCCTCTGGTCCGGACTAGTGTTGTGTCTTTATGTTGTTTATTGTGCGTCCTGTTTGTAAATCAATGTTCATGGTAAGAAATCAATTTTTAGGAATTTGATATGTCTTTTTAAGACCCAATCCCCCCCTTCCCTTTTTGTACTAACTATGTCCTGATACTTTAATAATAATAAAATTCTCTTTTTTTATATCAAACATAATTTCAGTTCATTTACACTGTTGCCATTAGTAACCCCTTTTTTCTTTGATCTCCTCTGAGACCACTAATCTTCCCCGTCCTTTCCCCCAACCTTGGTCCCCCCTTTTGTTTCTCACACATTTATTACCAATGATACACAGGTTACGGCAACACAATCATCACTTGATGACAGGTCTGAGGTAGTAGCAAATATCCAAGCTCCTACCAATAGTTAAAACTTGCGATTCCCCCTTCCCCACTAACCCCCTCCTAATTAACTCCGGCTTCACTGCCCGGTTCCCTACGGCGCATGCGCGAGTTACGCTGCGCCTGCTGATTGGCTCCCGCTGTGCTCTGGGAGCCGAGTGTTCCTAGAACACAACGGAGGACGGGACGGACTGTGACGTTCTGCTGCAGACTGTGGCCGGAAGTGGGTGCAAATACCTGTCTTTAGACAGGTATCTGCGCCCCCTCCCCCCTGAAAGGTGTCAAATGTGACACCGGAGGGGGGGAGGGTTCCGATCAGCGGGCGTTCCACTTTAGGGTGGAGCTCCACTTTAAGTACAACCAAAAGAAAGCTATGGTTGTGTAAACATAATGATAAAAATGTAGTTATGTACAATGTTGCATGATAGGCAAAAGTGAGACAACAGTAAAAACTGAAAATTGGCCTGCGCAGGAAGGGGGTAAAAGTGCCCGGTATGAAAGTGATTAAAATAACTTATATAAGTTTGTATACAGTATTAACACTCAAATGTTTAGTGTTGTCTTGCAGTCTGGTGCTCAAATCCCAAGAGGAAAATTGTCTGTGAGAGGGGTTCCTTAGTGTGCGCGTGGTTCATAAATGTCCCAATAACAGAGTTATACGTTGATGTGACTAAACTGGCCGTATGGTGCATGTTTGAGTATGACATTAAATTGTAAACTCCATCATGGGCCTAGGACTGATATGTATTTTATAAAATGCTTATATATAATAAACGTATGTCAGTCTAAATTCATCTCTTTAATTCTGTGCCACCACCACAGTTTTAAAAAACATTTTTTGTATCCATACTTTTGTTTCCATCTCTTTAGTAATGTGACCTATAAGTTCCTCTTCCTCTTTTTCTTCTATGAGGCAGTGGGCATTCATACTTTGGCATTGAATTGCATTAATGTAATAAGATCTGAGAGCTGTTCTGTTCAGAAGTGCAGAAAGCCTAGGGCAACAATCATACACACTCCGGAGTGGGAGGCAATGATGCCCTGGGTGAAATGGAAGTTGGTTATATAATGCTGGGTGGCAGCTGTCAGGAGAGAAAAAAGGGACAGTGCTGTAAAAGGGGTGAGTATTGCAGAAAAGGCTGGTTTTCTATTGATGTCACAATGTAGAGTATAACATTTCCTATCATCTGTGCCCAGTCTTGCCACACAGAGTTAATCCAGCTCTGAGCAATCCTCTTTTATTGTTCAGTGAAAATTAACAGACTTCCAGATAAAAAAACTGTCCTTTCCTCTCTCCTTGCTTTGAGTGACAGGTTATTTACATATCTATAAATGTAAACAGAAAACAAATTAGTGCAATAAACACACAATAGCGAGCAGCTGAACACTAGGAGCCAATTCAAAAAATTCCTAAGGTAGATATACAAGAGATAGTGCAGCGCTTATAACAAGTCCCTAAAGAAGTCATCCGCATGATCTTCAAAACGTGAATGCATGTAGAAGCATGCAGGTGATGAGCATGGTATATAGTAAAGAGCCTCCACCAATGACAGAAATGGCCGCTCACCTCACAGGATAGACCCTCTGTTAGATAAGATCAAATGCTCTTTCCCATGAGGGAATAATCCAAGCATAAGCTCCAGCAGAGACCCAGCAATCAAACTCATTCAATGAGGGGTAGGTCCAATCATAAAAAGAGAAGACAATCCATAGTGCTCTCCATAATAAAATATGAATTTTTAATATAAACTTTAAAAACTTACAAACATAGGCACTAAAACCAGTGCCAGGATAAACAGCAAGATGTATATCACAGTAGAATGCTGCGGGTGACGTCACGTCCTTCCCTACTTAGGGCAGGACTTCTTTAGCAGATGTGAGGAGAGATGTTGTGCACCCAGTTTAATGCTAGCCTGACTCCTACAGACTAGGGGCGTTGCTATGGGGGCTCACTTCGCCCCCCAGTGTGGCTAATATTTTTATGGCCCACTGGGAGGAGGAGGCAATTTTTTCACATCGCCCCCTGAGCTTGTCTGTTACCGTTGTTTTATTGACAATCTTATTATGGTGTGGAATGGTGAAAGGTCTTCATTAGACACTTTCATCAGTCGTCTTAATAATAATAGCAAGAACATCAGTCTTACTTGGACTAATGATTTTGAAAAGGTTTTTTTTGTGGATTTGACCATTATTAGAGATACTGGCCATTTTAAGCTGATTAATTATTTTAAGCCCACTGACCGTAATGCTTATATCCCCCTGGGGAGTTGTCATCACAGGTCTTGGCTGTGTAACATCCCCAGGGGACAATTTATAAGATTACGTTGTAACTGTACACAATGAATTGACTTTGTTAGTCAATCACATGTTCTTGCGGACAGATTTGTGCAGAAAGAGTACAATAAAGAAAGCCTGGAAGAAGAAATAAGAGCAAGTCCAAAAGTTGGATAGACAAACGTTGGTCTCTGATCGGGTGGCCAATTTGAATTCTAATAATGATAAACACAATTTCAGAATCATCCTAGATTATAATGTCCAGCATTAAAATTTGAGAGAATTATCGCAAAAAATTGGTCCATTCTAAAACAGGACAAGATTCTTGGACCTGTCTTACCTGTAAAGCCACAGTTCATATATAAAAAAGCGCCCTCACTTAGAGATCGTTTGGCACCGAGTGTGCTTACCCCCCCCCACTGTTTCTGATAACAGAATGTTTAAATTCTTGGGTGGTTTTTATGCATGCGGACGATGTGTCCCATGCAAGCACTCAAAAGTAAACATTAAGAAAAGAAAACAGTTTTTGGCCTCTGCAAAGAATAGGGAGTATGATATTAAACAGCTGATCACTTGTTATACAGTCGGGGTAGTTTACATGTTGGAATGTGACTGTGGACTTCAATACATTGGTAGAACGTCCAGACCCCTACATGTCCGACTTGCTGAACACGTTAATAATATCAAAAAAGGAAAAACAGCGCATAACATCTCCAGGCATTTTAAACAATTCCTTTAAAAAAACCCTAAGGCTGCGTACACACCACTAAATAAATCCGATCAAATCGGTCTGACAGACCGCTTTGATCGGATTTGTCTGCTGGGATATATTGGTTTGATCGTGTACACATGATCAAACCAAAATCCCCCGCCGGCAGCCACGTCACAGAACCAGAAAGTAAAATACTTCCACGCATGCGTCGAATCCATTCGACGCATGTGCGGACAGATATGTCCGCTGGTTAGTGTACTAACCTGCGGACATGTCGGACGGACGTGTTCCCAGCAGACAGATTTTAAAGCATGCTTTAAAATTTGTCTGCTGGAA
This sequence comes from Rana kukunoris, assembly GCA_029574335.1. Lineage (NCBI taxonomy): Eukaryota > Metazoa > Chordata > Amphibia > Anura > Ranidae > Rana > Rana kukunoris. The sequence goes on along the minus strand of CM056053.1, from coordinate 356,208,710 downwards.
AAACCTGTCTGCTCGCCCGTACACACGATCGAATTTGTCTGCTGAAACGGTCTGTCGGACCGTTTTCAGCAGATACATTCGATCGTGTGTACGCGGCCTAAGGGTTTACGTTTTTGGGGCATTGAAAAAGTCAACCGACATTGGAGGGGGGGTAATTTTATCCGCCAACTAAGTAAGAGGGAATCTTATTGGATACACGAGACACACATCCTTTGTCCTGATGATCTAAACGTTGACTTTGATGTTTAATTGTTTTATCACCGATCGTGGACTATATCTTTTTATGTTGTAATATTTTTAACTTTTTATTTTAATTTTTTTTTAAATATTTATGTATGTTGTATTTATTATCTGCGGTTGGCTGCGGTTGATTTCACGCAATTTTATATCTGTTTACTGTTTTTTCAGATCAGATATTTTTTTCTATCTGGTGTATACATAATTACAATAATTTATTGTTTTTACTCATATACAAAATATATATATGTCCTTGCCATTATATAGGAACATTTGTGGTTCTTATTCTTATTTTAATGGGGATTCGTGTGAGACCTTCCGCCTTGATATTTTCAGAGTCTGCGCTAATGCATCGGATCTCAGGATGATACATTGATTCTTGTTTACATCTTTGGCAGCGTCATGGTGAGCGGCGTCTGCTTACCATAGTCACGCCTGCCGATGTAGGTCACATGACTTGATATTGGGTTATTTCTCCTCCCCGCCTCCATGCCGTATCATGTGATGCGGCATCTGATTGTTATGGCAACAGGCTAGCATTAAACTGGGTGCACGACGTCTCTCCTCACATTCGCTGAAGAAGTCCCGCCCTAAGGGACGCAACGTTTGCTAGGGAAGGACGTGACGTCACCCGCAGCCTTCTACTGTGATATACATCTTGCTGTTTATCCTGGCACTGGTTTTAGTGCCTATGTTTGTAAGTTTTTAAAGTTTATATAAAAAATTCATATTGTTATTACGGAGAGCACTATGGATTGTCTTTTCTTTTTATGATTGGACCTACCCCCATTGAATACATACAGTCACGTTTTGAAGATCACATGGATGACTTCTTTATGGACTTGTTATAAGCTCTTGTATATTTACATATCTAGCTTAGACATGTTTTTCATATGTTATGTTATGTTTATCATAATATGAGGTGATCCACAGTTCATTGAATATTACCAGGATGTGTTATGTGGGGGGGGGGGGTGGATTTCTGACTTTTTATACTGTGGATCACCTCATATTATGATTAACATAACATATGATAAACATATCCAAGCTAGATATGTAAATAACCTGTCACTCAAAGCAAGGAGAGAGGAAAGGACTTTTTATTTAGACAGGTTTTTATCTGGAAGTCTGTTTATTGCCACTGAACAATAAAAGAGGATTGCTCAGAGCTGGCAGGACTGGGCACAGATGATAGGAAATCTTATACTCTACATTGTGACATAAAAAAAAAAAATTGGGTTTACATCCACTTTAATAGGTGGCGGGCAATGCGTTTTTGCAATTTTATGTTAAAGTCAATGTGGGTTTTAACAGTCAGCCTCAATCAGTGGCAGCCTATGTGTCTCATATTCAGTTTTGGGTTGCATAAAAAACCTGTCGGCTCCAGTTTTAGACAATGCACTAATCATGCGGGGTTAGAAACAGCAAAACAAGAACCCTCTAACGCGGCTTTGGAAGGCAATGACTCCAAGAATTGTGTATATAGACGATGAATATATAAAAAATGTATATAAGTTTAATGTTTAAATTCTAAAAATATGGATACATAGAACAATTTGCATTACACGTTTACAGATTCAATAATGTATATCATAAAAAGCCACTTAGTCAATGGTATTAGGTGCCCTTATGGGGTATTCTACTTTCTCATGACTTTTGACTCAAGGTACAGTGGGATATCCTATTTTATGTAGAGTGATGAACTTTGTTTTTTAATTTATTCTAAGTTGTATACTTTATTTTGGACTGTTTGTATATCATTCTGCCCCAGGATGTTTTGGGGCATTTAAATGTACTGCACTGCTCTTTAATAAACTTCTTTTGAAGATAAAAAAAAGCCACTTAGTCTACATCACTCTTGTGCAAGTGCACAGGTTGAAACTCTATGCATTTCAAGGTTAAACGTCGTTCCTCTCCGTCAGGAGCAAGTGGTATAGAGGTTTATGATATCAGAGATATACAGAAGCAGGTGTCTTGGATACGAAAACAATGGGATTGAAGACAACAAACAAGGGTGAAAATTGGCTGCACTGACCCAAACGTCAACCCAGGAGATGGAAGCAAGAGCGGCTAGAAGATATTGGAGGTCAAAAGGGGAAGCCAAATATGGGAGAGGCCCAACCTACAGCCAGACCGTCCGTAGCAGGAATGCAAATGGCCCAAATCTAACTTTGGAATACTTAGTGTAGTGGGCTAAAGGAATTTAAGATAGGGGGAAGGGAGGGGCACAAGCAGGATGGGCCAATAGATGGTATGAAGGCAGATTTTGTAATTTATGGATTGCTATCGCAAAAGTGTGACATCCAATGTGATAAATTCCAAAAAATGGGGATCACTCTCGTGGATCAGTATATCGACTTTAACCACTTAAGACCCGGACCAATATGCTGCCAAATGACCAAAAGGGTTTTTGCGATTCGGCACTGCATCGCTTTAACAGACAATTGCGCGGTCGTGCGACGTGGCTCCCAAACAAAATTTCGTCCTTTTCTTCCCACAAATAGAGCTTTCTTTTGGTGGTATTTGATCGCCTCTGCGATTTTTATTTTTTGCGCTATATACAAAAATAGAGCGACATTTTTGAAAAAAAAACAATATTTTTTACTTTTTGTTATAAGAAAAATCAAATAAACTAAATTTTAGTCAAACATTTAGGCCAAAATTTATTTAGCCACATGTCTTTAGTAAAAAAAAAATCGCAATAAAAAAGAAATTAGCTACCTAGCGGGAACAGCGACACTAATACAGCGATCAGAAAAATGATCGCTTAGTGACGCTGGCAATAGGGAGTGAAAGGGTTAACTAGGGCAGTGATCAAGGGGTTAAAACTTTATTAGGGGGGGGTACAGGGCTACCCTGAACCTAACACTAACTGACTTTTACACTGCCTGTCACACTGACACTAAATACAGTAATCATACATGTATGATTACTGCATTCAGTGACACTGTGACAGGGGGAGGGGGGGGCGATCGCGGGGGTTAAATGTGTTTTTTGTGTAGTGTGTGTCAGTGTAGTGTTGTGCAGGACTTACTTGTGTGGTGATCTCTCCACAACCATGCAAGGTTAGTCCAGCGATCTCCCCCGCTGATCTGTTGCGTTCTGACAGGGGTACACCCCCCCGCCAGAATACTCTGATCAGCACTCTCTGCCATTGGCAGGGTGCGCTGATCAGGAGTCGGTCAAATGCTGGTTTTCCAGCATGCAAGTCCAACAGAAGCTGGCTGAAAGGTAGGCTTCTGCTGGACAGACTCGCCTACACACGGGCTGTTCTTTTTTTAACCAACATATGTCTCCCAACATTCTGCCCATGTGTACGGGGCTTTAGTTGAATTAAAGTTGTTGGGATTTACATGTAAGTCCAGTGGAGGTATAAAACCTGTGCCCTATGCATTTATATGCCCAAGAAACTCTTTGGAGAAGCCTACTGGTCCTTTAATCATAGACATTCTAAGGATGTAAGGATACACAATATTAAGAACCTCAAGTTCACAAGGGGGTCAGTGTTTGCTGCATTAATTTATAATATCATTAGTATAAAATATTACATTTTTCTCCCTTCAGATTAAAATATCAGAGGTTTCTGAAGAATTAAAGAATACAATTGAGCGTGTACTACAATTTCAGAAATCAACACAAGATCTAGTATTATATGGGAATGTTATTCAGAATACCATGAAGTCAACTCAGAAAGCAATTGCAACACTGGAGTAAGTTATCTCTACTTTTCTGTGCCGACTAAGTGACATTTAATTGTAATTTTTGTTTTTACAAAAATAATTTAAAATGTAATTTAAGAAAAGCTTTTTTTAACTTCTGTTAATATACCAGTTATTTGCTGTCATTCAGCGGATCACAAATTCTCTTTTTCAAACCACAAATGATGTTGTATCGCATGCTTTTATTTTTTTTCACAATTTATGTTTTTTAATTATATATGCAACTATCTAACACATCTCATCATTCAAACCTGCTTTTTGCACTTGGGTGTTTTTTTATAATGTTAGGGGATAGGGAAAAACTAAGTGATACATAGTGATGAGAATTCTAGGTTTACTTTAAGTCTTTATTGAAGATTAGCATAACATCTGAAAAAGTAGGCTACATAGACTGAGGATGCTTTTGACTGAAAGGGAATTTGTAGGCTGCACTGGACAGAATGGGGAGAGAAAGGGCATAGTGGGGAGAGGTACTGTAGTAGTAGAGGTGCATACACACCAAACACCAAACATAGTTGCCAAGTCTAAAAAGCAAAAGTACAAGGCCTGGTACACTCTAGTGTGTTTTCTTTTTGAGTTCAACACAGCAGGCTGATTGACAAAAAAAAACCCGAAGAGCACAGGAGGAGCTGCTGTACTAACAAGACAATGTTAATACAGCGATATCCCCTGCTGTGCTATTGTGTTCTGACATGGGGGCGCCCAGCCTGAGAGCGCTGATTGGGTGGCGATCGCCATACCTTTTTCGGTCATGCCGCTTTGATGGAAGCCAGCTAAACGGCCGGCTTCTGTCAGACCGGCCGCCGTACACACGGGCGAAATGTCAGTCGGTTTCTATTGAAGTGGGTGATGCCGCCTGATATTCGGCCATGTGTATTCCATAACATCAGGAATATGGAATCAATCATGTTAGTTTCAATGATAGAATAGCTGGTTTGCAACACAAGGTCAAACTAATATAATGCATAAAGTAGAGAGAGTTTAGAACACCTGCCAGTATGTTTTATTACTGTCTGTTTCCCGTTAGGGAGCTTCACCCTCTTTACCTTTTTGTCCTGGTGACTGTTATCATTGAAAGTGAAAATGAAATGGAATCCCACATTTTGGGTTTATATCAGAACGGGACATCTTCAAATGAGGACTTTAGGTGTGATGACCCTGTAATCACTAGGGCTTTCCCTCAGTTTGGAGAAATTTCCTCTTCCTTTTTCTTCTGAGTTTAGGACAGGAACTGAATTGAGATCTCCCTAATGGGAAACAGATAGCGGAAACAAATAAAAAATTACATGGTTTATCCAACACAAAAGAAAAATATGCCTTCAGTTGGTTACAAAGCAGTAGTTTAAGGCCTCGTACACACGAGGCAATAGATTTGTTCAAAACGGTCTGTCCGACCGATTTGAACAAATCTGTCTGCTGTCATTTTGGTGTGCTCGCGTGTACACACGAGCAAACCAAAATCCCCGCCAGCAGACAGCGCGCTGACGTGTCGGTGACGTTGATGCCGCCACGTCACCGCACCAGGAAGTAAAACACTTCCGCGCATGCGTCTAAATCATTCGGGGCCGGTGCAAGACGACATGTCTGAGGGTAAGTGTACTAACCAGCAGACATGTCGGGCGGACGGGTTCCCACCCAATATATTTCAAAGCATGCTTTGCAATCTGTTGGGTGGCCAAATCCGTCGGCTCGCCCGTACACACGATCGAATCTGTCTGCTGAAACGGTCTAGCAGACCGTTTCCAGCAGACAGATTTGATCGTGTGTATGAGGCCTTACTGATTGCTCCAGTCCACCAAATGAATCTGAATGTTTATATTGAAGCCTCTTAAGGTACATACATAAACAAAAGACAATTAAAGTACCATCATCCTAAATATCAGTTAAATAGATCAAGTGCACCTGGGACCCCAAAATGGCCCAGAGACAACCTTGGAAGGGGGGATTGGGCAAGTGGACTATAGCGGTACTAAGTACAAGATATTGGAATGAAAAGGTAGGTATAGAGTAAAAAATTACATTGGTTTATTATACATGATAATAAGACAATTGGACACACAAATCTGTATGGAAAAGTTTCAGATTTTTTTGCTTGAATTATTAAAATATTTATTTTATTATCATTATCATAATCCATTCATACAAAATTCTGGTACGATTCAAATATATTTAATAATACCAACTTTTTGCCCTTTTAAGGCAAAATTATAATCTACAGGAGCTGCAGCTGAACAATGTAAACGAGACCTCTGCACAGCTATTGAAAGAAGCCGAATCATACACAACGCGTATGAAAAGAGAGGATGAAGATTATAACATACAATTACAGACCAGACAGAAGGTGCAGAAACAAAGCATCGTAAGTATGAAATAGTTTGATTTGACTGTATTTGAAATTCTGCCAGTATTAATATATTACCAGTTTTAATTAATAAGACAGATGATGTGCAATGTGCAGTAACCCATAGCAACAATATAAACTCTGACAACCAAAACTGTAGTCAGTTTAGAGATGTCAGATCAAATAAAAAAAATAGCTTGTCATTAGTGCTGCACAGTAATAATAGCAACAAAAAAAATAGTTATTACTATTTCTTGTTCAAACCTTCAGAAGGTTTTGGGAATACACAGTAACTGTCAATGAAAGTGTACTTGAAAATGACATTACATTTTATTGCTCATACTGAAAATACTGCTAAAGGTCAAGGTAGCCAAAATGGTTTTTGAATGCACCTATTTGCCTGTCAACTTTGCTATGATACACATGCTTAGGAAGAACTTTATAGAGAGCTAGCTATATTTCACCAATTTCGAACACAATTGTAGATTCCTCACTATCTGTCTATGCAAAATGATGTAAGATGAATTAATGTCAGTACTAAGATGATCAGTACTTGGAGGTTGGGATACCATTAGCAGTAAACCATGCAGAACATGTTACTACACTATACTGTCAAAAGTAGTGGGACACCTGTCTTTGCATGCGCATGAACTTTAATGTAATCCCAGTCTTAGTCCGTAGGGTTCAATATTGCGTTGGAAGAAAGAGTTGGGTACACACCACTCCCAAGCAGCCTGTGAGATCTCCCGTACTACTGTAAAAACCCAGGTGCCTGCCTGGTCCGCAGCCAAAGTAGTCCATGGAAAAAGAGAAAGGTGACGGCACATCCATGGTTTAAAAATTATAGTTTTATCGAAGATCCATAAAAAGATGAAACATGACACACAAAAGATCCAAATGTGCTCAGTAGACACGTTTCACATGCTTACTCATTACCAATTACCCCAGGTGTGCATACTCGCTTAAGACCACAAGTCAACACGTGGGATCAATCAATGGTCTGGGAAATATCCCACCCACCATGAGAGACCACACTCTGCAAACCCTAGATCAACAACAAAATTGCAACTGCTTTAACAGTTTTTTTTTGGCCTCACGCCGCTGGAGATAGAAGACCCCATAAAAAAAAAAAAAAAAAAATGATGTGTCAGTAGGTTCCCCCAACACTTCGAGAACAAAGCCGTTGTGAAACAGACAACCCAGTTTGATACTCTAAATAAAATGATACTGCTTCCTTGGCTAAATGATGGGGGCAGACTGGTAACATCACAAGTTACCCAAACATATTTCTGGCTCCAAACTAAATCCTTCATGGCGTTTACCAAATTATTTGTATCCTTCAGGTAACTGGGCAGGGAGCGCACTAAAGGTTGTAACTGAGGAGAAAAAAAAGAGCCTATCACTGGCGGCTGTCAGAGGGACATTGGTCCCGATCAAGGAGAGCAGCTGCCTACTCATCTGTGTCACCTGTACCGCCTGTCAGTCCACAGCAGTGCTGCCTACCAGTACCCACCTATCAGTGCCCATGGTGCCACCCATCAGTGCCCACAGTGTTATCAATCAGTGTCACCTACCAGCGTTGTATGACCGCGCAATTGTCATTCAAAGTGCATCAGCACTGAACGCTAAAAATTGGTCTGGGCAGGAGGGGGATTTAAGTGCTCAGTGAAGGAAGTGGTTAAGCATGTATTTATTGTTTGATATTAGATTTGTGGAATATTTTAATTGAACATTTTTTGCTTCACATTGGTCACTTTTGTATATTTGCTAGTGCTGCACTAGCTTGTTACGTTGACACCAATTCTAGAGAATATCTATCCTACCAGATGTTTAATGAAGATAATGAAGCAATCACTTCTATACTTGGTTTGCAATTGAGCATCTTTAATGCTTTTTATATTATGTTACTACTGGTTAATCCTGGTTTTTGGGACCCTATGTACCTTATAAGAAATGTATGTCTGTTGGCTTTGTTTACAAAAAAAAATAACAATGTGCTTATAAATTAGCCCAAAACAACAGAATACATGTTTCACTGATTTAGATGGCAATAAGCTGAACTGATTGGATTTATGGCTTGTTTTGGTGGTTGTGCATTCATTTTAGGTATTCATGATTAAATATTTCTGCTAAATTCTCATTTGCGTTCTGCCAAATGAATTTTTTGGTCCCAGTAGAGAGTTGTATACATTTTTCAAAAGGTGTTATTTGCTGGTATCAGTAAATGGGCAATAAAACAGTCAAAAATATTTGCTTTCAACATTGTAAGTAATCATTATTTTTCAAGGAATTATTTGAATTTGGAATCTGTTAACTGCATGTGCAAAGCCACACATGACAACATTGCCCATCTATGCCTATCTTTAAGGTCTTTTTTGGCCCAGATTCAGAGAGCGATTACGCCTGTCTAACTGGTGTTAGACAGGAGTATTTTCAAATTTTGCGCGCCGTATCACTAGTTTGAATCCTCAAACCATGATACGGCGGCTTCGGGCTTCAATCCGAGAGGCTTACGTCTTCGTAAGCCTTCGGATCTACGCTGCGATATTTTTGCGGCCGCTGGGAGGAGTCCGCGTCGTTTTCAGCGTCGGGATATGCAAATGACTTTTTACGGCGATCCACGAAGATACGAGTGGTCTTCGCAATCGCTTACGTAATTTTTTTGCTACGTACTGTTAGACCAGCTATTTGCTGGTCTATTGGTGCGTAGCCCATGTTAAGTATGGCCTTCGTTCCCGCGTCGAATTTAATTTTTTTTATGTAACTCGTTCGGGAATAGGAATGTCTGTAAACGACGCTACTCAAACAACGAATGGCGTAACGACGTGATTTCGCGCAATGCATGGCGGGAAATTTCTGAACGGAGCATGCGCAGTTCGATCGCCGCGGGAACGCGCCTATTTTAAATGCTTCATGCCCCCTACTCGCGTATATGGCTTGCACCGGGAGAAATACAGTACACTACGCCGCCGTAGTTTACTGGACAAAATCTACCGGGATTCCACGTAGAGCCAGGTAAAATACGGCGGCGTAGTGTATTTCTGATACTCTACGCGAATCTAATTGTATGTGAATCTGGGCCTTTGATTTTAAAGAATGCAATGATACTTGGGGCAGGTCTGCCAGTGCTTGAGGTATCATTTGACGATGCCTGCACCTATTTAGGCAGCTTAAAAGTGTATGGAAATTTGAGTATAAAAAAGTAATGTATTCTAGCTTACCTTAAATGTGATGGCTGCAATAATTTTCTTTTTTTTCTTTCATTTTTTTCTTTGTTTTCACATGGTAATTTTGCAACTTCCAGTCAAAGGGTGAAAACTCTTAAGACCCGTACACACAATCGGACTTTCCGACTGGGAATTGTGTGATGGCAGGATGTTGTCGGATAATCCGACCATTTTTATGCTCCATCGGACAATTGTTGTTGGATTTTCCAACAACAAATGTGGGATAGCATGTTTTAAAATTTTCCGACAACAAATGTGTGATGTCGGATTAGTCCATCAGAAAAAAAATCCAAAGTACAAACACACATGCTCTGAACCAATGCTAACCATAACACAACATTAGCAGACATTTCCCAAAGGGTGGCGCTAAAGAGCTGAAAATCACGTAGTACGCCTAGTACATAATTACGTTTGTGTATGTTGGCCAACAATTCTTTGCCGTTTGTATGCAATACAAGATCACGGCCAACGCCCTTCGCACAAAATTCCACGATGGAAATCTGATCATGTGTATGAGGCTTTACTCTGTGTACTGCATCTTTAGAAGAGCACCAGTATCACCCTGGGACAGGACACAGGACTACGGAACTCCTTCCCCTGTCCTCCTCTTCTACTTTTAATACTTTATAGACATACCAGGCTTTTTTTTACCATGCTTTGTCCACTTTTATTTCCTTTAGTAAATATTGTAATAGGCTGAACAAAATAGGCTGACTTCACTCACACTTTCCTGATCAGCATGTTTGATTCCAGTCATTTTTTTCAAAACTATTAAAGGCAAAGGCAGCCAGGCAACTAGTATTTTTATATGGAGGTCACCAATGGCAGTCCTCAAATTTCTCTCAGTATATATTTCCTTTAATAAAGCGAAGAATTAAACAGGCTTGTTCAAGATTTAATTGGTACATATATTTCTTCATTATCTGCCGGTGTGCTCCCTTAGTTCACATGGTTTCTTATTGTGCCAATCTGTTGAAAAGCAAAAAGAGAAAAAATGAGGTGCCCTATTTGTATTCATTAAAATTCCATCATCACCTACTGTGTTCCCAGCCTTTACAGCTGTACGTATACATGCAAATATTGGTGTTCTGAACCTACTAGGAGAGAAAACTGTAAATGAAAGGCAGCTCATTGCATTGTTAGATAACGTAATGCCTAGCATAACTTTTTCAGTTTTAAGGTTTCATGTTGGTGATGCCACATACCCTTTCTATATATTGTTATGTTCATGTAGCTTTGGCTATGGTTGATTTTGTTTGAATTGTCGAATATAGTTTGAATGAGATATGCTTGATTTTCCTTTTATTTCTTTGGACAAATATGCTTTTCCTGGCATGCTTGAGAAGAAATAAAGACAAGGAAAGCAATTACTACCATTTTGGATCATTGAGCCATCATGCTGTGCTCTGTCAGCACTGCCTGGGTTTTCCTGTAGGCATGTACGCTACGTTATGATAATCCTGTTGTAACCAGTGGTGATTATTATTGGCATGGCTGTAAAGTGTATAGGGATCTAATAAAGTAAAACTTAGGCATGACCTAATTGGGTCAGGAGTCTCTTGGACGTCATAAAACATCATTTAAGTTTTCTTTTTAAAGTTTGCTGTGTATACAGTTGTATTTGTAGGTTGTTGGTTTTTTAGTGGGGCGGAGGGCAAACAACAGTGCTCTTCTGCTGACACAGCTCTATAAAGGTTCAGTCTTTATGGGTACACTTATTCCCACAACCCATATTTCCTTTAATTTAAACATAAGAAAACATACCTTGTAGAATACTAATATTCATAATTTTTCTGCATTTTATGCTATATATCTTAAGTCATGAAACCTAGAGGCACCTGGTTCAGAGCACTTGTGTTAGAGAAGAGATGGTCCCCATGGTAACAGAAACTTTGCAAACATCATCGCAGTCGTGTTTTTGCACCTAATCAGGATGATGTGCCTGTTGCACATTTGTTGTCTTTGCTGGTGTGTTGTAGTGAACTGATGACACCACACACTCTAACCAGAAACAACCTTTATTATACAAGAGTTGTTTTCTTTATTCACAAGGGAAAAGGGCACCACAAACTCATTTAGGACCACATAGAATCCCTTTATTAAGACAAAGTAATGATCACTTTGCTTTGAGAAAGGTCCTCCTGTGTGTTACCTTAATTGCAGCTTGCGATGCTTTGTTATTTTCCTCGTGATTTAAGTAAAATATCTTGTGATGAGATTGTTTGTGGATTTGTTTGTGGATTTTACTGGGAAATCTTTGTTGAAAGTGTGGTGAGACTTTATGGCTGCTCAGACATGTACATTTTGCATGGTATATTGCCCTTGGAACTGCAAAGCCGCTGATATTATATGGGTTTTAATTGAGCTCAGAGCATATTTTGGGTGGAAATAAAGGGGTTGTAAAGTCATAAGATTTTTTATCTTGAAAATCCTTCTGTGTTGCAGCAGTTGCCCCAACACCCCCTAATACTTACCTGAGTGCCATCTCTCTCTCGACCATCCCGGACTCTTCCTTCTGATTGACTGAGACACAGCAGCAGTACCATTGTTATTCAAAGTCAGTCAGCTAATCAGGAAAGAGAGCTCCATGTCTGAATGGACACAGGGAGATGTGATTCGGCTCAGGTGTCCCCATAGAAAGCTGTTTGCTGTGGGGGCACTTGACAGGAGGGAGGGGTCAGGAGCACAGAAGAGGGACCTGAGAAGAGGATACAGTGCAACAGAGCAGGTAAGTATAACATGTTTTATTTTTATTGAAAAAAAAAAGAGACATTACAATCACTGTAATCATTAAAAGTGTATAGTTGGTCCCTAACACACGCACATGCACTCACACACACTGTTCTTTACTCTCTACTGCCTTAGCTATACTGTTATTTAATGTGTAATTCTTCAGTTACTGCCTGAAAAAAACACTTATCATATTTACACCCTATCAGCCAGTCATCTACCACCTTAGATCATCCTTTCTCAACATTTGTACTCCAGAGAAAACTCATTAAATAATTTTCAGGTCTTGGCGACTCCTACTAAAAATTGTTCTATCTTCAACTCATGGTACATTAATGTAACCAATAACTTAATAATCAATAGAGATTTTAAATAATCAATGTTTTTAAATAATTAATAATATTTTTAAATAAATACTGTATGGTGTACCTAGCATATACGACACCCGGAAAAGATTTTTAGGTTTAAGTAATAACCTTGAAATGAAATGGACAATAACAACACAAAAGAAACCCAGTAAAACGATGGTGACTTCTAACATTAGTTGTCAGTGTAGAAATAACCCCTTACATTGGTGACCAGTGGAAAATTGCCCCCTTGCATTGGTGGCCAGCGAGATGGAAGATCAATTCACCATTTCTCACTGTTTAAGCAACCTCTAGCAACCTCAAGAGGAACCCTAGTTGAGAAAGTCAGCCTTAGACTTTTTTTTTTTAAATAGACTTTACATGTTGTGTTATCCACTACTTCATTCAACTTTTTTTATTGGTGATATCTCTTTATACTCTATGGCCACATACACATGATCGGTCAAACCGATGAGAACGGTCTGATGAATTTTTCCAAGCTGACTGATGGTCAGTCGTGCCTACACACCATCGGTTAAAAAAACAATCGTGTCAGAACGCGGAAACGTAAAACACAACGACGTGCTGAAAAAAAAATGAAGTTCAATGCTTCCATGCATGTGTCGACTTTATTTTGAGCATGCGTGGATTTTTAACCGATGGTCGTGCCTACAAACGATCGTTGCTATCGGTTAGGTATCCATCGATTAAATTTAAAACAAGTTTGCTTTTTTTAACCGATGCATAAATAACTGATGGTGCCCACACACAATTGGTTTGGCCTGATGAAAACGTCCATCAGACCGTTCTCATCGGTTTAACCGATTGCGTGTACGCGGCCTATCCTTTTTTGAACTGTTGGTTGGTGTTACTTCTTTTTGTCAATGCTCATGTGTGGTTACTGTTCTCCAGAAATGTTAGGGTGCTATATAAAGTGTATGATGATAATAATGAATGATGAAATAAACAACAACAATATTACAACCCACTTGGCCAGTTTTGCCCTAAAATTATGAGCAACTCAGTTTTAAGAAAATTTGCACAACTTTCTACCATACTTGATGACTACAATCTGAAATCTGGAACTATATTGAATATTCTGAAAAGCGATGCTCAGTGAAACAAGCAGCTAACACAGGCATCAATCCAGACTCCCCCTGCTTGCAAAATAGATTAATTTAATATCATACATTGCAACATAGGGCTCTCTCCATTCCCCCAGGCACTGCTCATCCTTAATGTTGCGCATATAAAAATATGTCTATATTAAATACACAATACTTAGGTTGGATTAAACTAAATACAATTATTACATTCTATTATCTGGTAGACTATTATATACACACGTTTAAACAGTTCTATAACGTGAGCACATTAGCTTGCATTCTAAATCTATTTCATTTTAGGAAAATGCTGTGCTGTAGCATGATGTAAGCAGCTCTGAATGTCTTCCTAAAACCCAATAATACCAGTGTCACTGAGCCATGTGAGTTGCCTCTATGGGTTGTAAATTGGATCCCCTCAGTGACCAGTTAATGTTTTCTGTATTTACGGCAGGATTCTTGTTTTTTTGCAGCCACCAGGGCACGATGGCAGCATAAACATTTCTAAATAATTTTTAGCAATCAAAGCGTGCCAATTTTTTATAGTTAAAGGGGCTCATTTAAATTGGAAAACCTGCTAGTCTGAAATTTTCATCTGAAGGATTACCACCAGCCAGAGCTACTTGTCTGATGAGGGTTTCACATGGTTTATCTAATGTGAAATCTCCATGTGGTATATAGTTTCATTAAACGGTGATCAAGAATACATTAGTTCAAAACAAGAAAAGGCAATGGAGCTTAATCCGCCAGGCATCTTGGCGCAACAACTTTAAAAGAGTTATTGAAGTGAAACAATTTGAGAATTAAAAGTCTTCCACTTATACAAGACTCCTGTCAAAAGCTTAAAAGTCACATTTTCCTTTTTTTCTCTTGTTTGTGATGGAAAAACACACACACAAAACATTTCTGAGGTGATACTCTGCAAGACAGCCTGAAGATAAATTAAGATTACTGTTTGTTAAATATTTTTATAGGATTTTTAATTCATTGTATAGTTCAGATTTCTGTATACCAAATATTTTGTTTTATAGGCACTTAACAATTTGTAACTCATATTTTAGTTTTGGGAAATGTTGGCAGGTTAAATCACCCTATGACCTAATATATTTGGAAATTATATATTGGGAATTCAGAACATTCAGGAAAAAATATTAAGCTTGTTGTAGTGACCACACCAAGCATGGAAGCAGATCCTTGCTGGTGTGGTCAGTTTGCATCTTTTTGCTTCCTCTTTAAGTCTGGGTTCACACTAAGATCGCATATGGTTCACAGCAGGTGTCCGGTGCGTCCCTGTTCTCCGTTTTTAGGGATGAATCAGGCCCAAATTTATGCCTGAATTCGGACCTAAAATTAAGCCAAAGATGCACAGGACCTTTGTGCTATTCGCTCCGCAGTCACTACGGAGATGTGTGTACCAGCTCCATTGGGATCCGGTCACAATCTCCTGTCATGTAAATTGGATGCGGGGAAATCCACATCCAATTCGTACTAGTACAGGATGCCATGCTATAGACAACCCACAGTGCTAAACACACAATGCGGTTGCATAGACGGTGGAATTGGGAGTTATTGACTGTATTGTGTTACTCACTGTTACTCATTGTTATACTTGTATCTAACGTTTTTTCGGAGCCTAAGTAAATTTAAATGTGGCAATTCTTCCCCAGATTTTTTGCTCTCAGAATGATGATGTAGTTGAGAGACATCTCATGGCTGACACATATCCACCCACCATATTTGCTGAAAAACACACACAGCATGTTTTCCTTCTGTGTTCTGAAACAGAGACACGGTCACAGGCACTTAGTCAGTGTTGGGGTTATAGTGGTTCTTGCATTCCGGACATGCAAAACCTGTTCCTTCTGCATCCATACCGTAAGTACCCCAGCAAGGATCCCCCTCTTAAACAATGGCGTATTACAAGGCTGAATAGTACAAGGTCTGCTGATGGGCCCTACAGGAAGCTCAGAACACTGCTGAGGGTGATTTATTGTGCCGTATTTTGGCACTGCTTCCATCCTCTCATTCTAGCTTCTTCTAGGCACACATAATGCAGCTTATCTGACAAATGAAGATTCTCTTTCACTATGTCTGGATTCTTCGGAAAACTTGTTGCACTCTTAGAACATTTGGTTTCCATTGGCCACATTTTTTTTACTTCTTCTGCCCCCCTTGATTCTGTTCAGGAATCAGGTTAGAAACGGCAAACCTGTTTCAGGATGAAATGGAGGAAAGCGAGGAGACATGTGCACTAGTATGGATCTGAAACACTTAAACCTATTCAAAGTTCCCAAACCAAATGGTGGTTTCCACCCTATATTGGACTTATTGGGACAGATCCACAGAGCCAGTACTCCTGACCTCAATATCATTGCAATTTATCACTTGCAATTTCAATAATAGGGACCTAGCACAGCATCTACAGATTCCCTTGACTAATGTGCACAGATCCTTTTCAGTCTTAGCTGTTGATAATTCTCCCTTGTCCATGGGCCTGGTCACCCTATGCACTGTACCTATTACCCAGACCTAGGGAATTTCATAGGGAGAAAATCATCTTCTACTTGATAACATCTCTTGCCTATCCCCGTTTCTTAAGTAATCCTTGGCTTAAGCTTCATAACCCATACATAGATTGGGCTACAAGAGAGATTAGGTCCTGGTCCCAGATCTGCATCCAGCTTGACTTCAGTGACACGTCACCTGCTAACCATCCTGACCTCGCTGATAGTCTGACCTTGCCCAGCCTGATGGATCTGTACTGGAGTTCCAGCTTGTCTCTATGGGTCTATGAGGCCCATCCTTAGAGCCCCCAGCTGCGCTCCTGCTTCGCCATAGCTCCTCATTCTAGCATTCTAGTTTTTACTGTGGCATTTTCTTTGTCTGTCCACCTGCAAGGTGATTAATGTAGCCAGACTCTGGATGGAAACAAAACCTGATATAAGCTAACCAAGCAGTCTCATGCTTGTGATAACATGTGTAATATACGTGCAAGCTCTCTGTCTGTCTGCCCTGAACTGCTAGATTGGATTTCTCAGTGTATGACCTCGGATCAGATAACAACTATTCTCTGAACTGTGCCTGCTTTTTACCTGGACTGTTATTGAACCACTCTGCCTATCTGTCAACTGCAAGTACCTGTTTGATTTGCTCAGTTTGCGCCGGCCCTGGCATGGTGGCCAGGCACTATAGTATGTGTATAAGTCCTGGGGGCAACTGGGTACTGGTAGTCCTGATTCCCTAATGGTAAAGGGGCTGCTATAGGTGAAGAACACAGTAGCCAGCTATAGTATCTGACCACCTGCATTAGGGGTAAGCATGACACACAAGATGTGGGATGCCTACAAGCTGGAATCTGGCACTTCCCTCTACATTTTATAAAATTTTATTTCATAAATACTGCATACAAAATTACAAGCTGAAAATGTAGGTTATCTGTAAATAGTCATTCTTTTAGTTATTGAGCATTTCATTATCCCAGTGTAAAATATTATTTACTCGGCTTACTTTTTATAATTATTAATGAAGTGTTAATGTCACTACATTTTGTTTTGTTTTTTTACTATTCCAGACCAGGACCCCCTCTGTCTCTTTTTGATTCTTCCCCCTCCCTTTTCTTTATGTTTTTTTCTTTTTTCTTTTTTTCTCTTTCTCTTCATTTGTCTCTTCCTTGTACTTTTATCAAGTACAAGTAGTGTACAGGATACTGTTCTTTCATTGGTTACAATATTTCCAAGTTCAATGCTAGGTGTTTGTACTGTTTGACTTCAGAGTTCATGCTTTCACATGCTTTACTTGGTAGTTTTCTAATTTTGACCCACTTTGTTAAAGTGCTTTATCAGGACATCCCACTAACAAATGCAATATATAGCATTGATTTGTACATCTGCCTATAATACTTCACTTAACTGATCCATTTTTTCTTTTTGCAAAATTAAAAAAACATATATTCAATCTTAATGTCAGTACTTTCTTTTTGGACCACATAATGCTTGTATGACCATTCATGAATTCCCTTTAAGATACATTTCTGTATACATACCATAGAGCAGTGGTTCTCAACCTGTCTAGTGCTATGACCCCTTGATAAAATTTCAAAAGATGTGGGGTCCCCTAATGGTAAAATTATTTTCCTATCGTGGGTTGTCATCACCCAAGGTAAGACAAGTAATTTGCGCCCCTTAACCCACGGACATTTCGTGGTCCCTGAGTCCCTTCCACTCGTACAAAATTAAAACCCCTTATAGTACATTTTAGGATGTACCACTCTTTCTCTTTGTTCTCCTTTCTTTCCCTTTTATCTCTCTCTATCCTAATTTCTTGTTTGTTATCCTCATCCCTCTCTAGACAGTTTTCTTGTTCTTTCTCTTATTTTTTCACTCCCCTTTTCTTTGTTCCTCCCCCTCTTTTCCTCCCCTTCCATGTATTCTCTATTTTTATTCCTTCTCTTACTCCCTGGTGGGGAGTTGGGATAAGTGGCAGTGCTGGCGGGGAGTTGGGATGAGTGGCAGTGCTGGCGGGGAGTTGGGATGAGTGGCAGTGCTGGCGGGGGAGTTGGGATGGGTGGCAGTGCTGACGGGGAGTTGGGATCAGTGACAGTGCTGGTGGGGAGTTGGGATCAGTGACAGTGCTGGGGGGAATTCTGATCAGCCAACTTAGGTGCTCTTGATCAAGGTCATCTGCTGCTCTGAGAACTGTAGTAGCTCTAATCACAGGTAGTGTTATTCACTGTGTCTCCGACTTTGTGATTTCTCGTAGCAGTGACACCTATGCTAAAATCAGCAGATAGGGTGTCCTCCATCCTCTCCCACTTCACATTCCTCACAAGTCAGCTGACCTCTAGTCCCTGCCTCCCAGCTATGCCGTGAACTGAATGGGCGGCTTAATAGAGGCTGAGTGGGTGGCCGCAGGCTTCAGAAACAGCACAGGTTTTGGTGACATCTGGCAAATCCTCATTTGACACTTAAGGGGGTCCAGACCCCAGGTTGAGAACCACTGCCATAGAGTGTATATAGAATATTTATCAACTATACGTAATAGGTGTGTCATTCCACCTATATGTTGGTATATATCAGTTTACATTATAAAACATAAATATGGTACCTTCGGCCAAAAATAAAGTAAAAATAATTCGCCCATTAAAGGCTAACCTTGTGCCAGAACTTTTTAGTATGAAATTGGTATTCTCTTCTCGTCTAGTGAACAGCAGAGCCTACACGGGAACTAAAATTTTAATAATTCCATTTGTGGGTGGGAGAGGAGGGTGGACTTGTGTCTGCCATCCAATGCACATAATAAGAAGAGATCTTCAGGATTCAGCCAACATTCAGGCCTTCCTACATTGTGCATGGCATGCCTGACTAGCTACCATTAGGCATTTTTGAATGCAAGGCAACTGATGGATACGATGGGCCTGGTTCAAGACTTAGCTACTACCCTGCAAAAGAAGTACAACATTATTTTGCTGGTGCATTCTTACTGGTAAATGACCAAATTGAAAAGTTAAGTTGAATCTTTATAAAGTAAAATAACAAAACCAGCTTTCGTGGTGATATTCACCTTCAATCTACTGATTTTCTTCCTGCAGTACTTTGTTCTGCCATTAGATATCCACAATCTGATGCCAACATCATTCTACCTACTTCCCGTGAGCTCAGTTCATTCTGGATTTGCGTTAGCCCTTGATTGGATAGTAGAAGGAGAAACAGCACAGTGATGGGCACAGTGATCAGCTCAGCCCCTCTGCCTTCTCTTTCTATCAGCTTGCTTTATGTCAACACATGAACTGATTGGTTCCTTCCTCTCACACTCCAGTCCTGCTTTTTACTGAGACTGCAAGAGACTGATACCAGGTTATATATATATATATATTTGCACTGCTTTGATTTACAAAAAATACATTTAATGATGTAATAAGGATTACAGTGCTGCATTAATTTGTGTATTTTATATCTAGAGTTTAACTTTAAATATGAGACAAAATATATAATAGCTGTTAACATAACATGAATCTGCGCTTATTTATTACAGGGGTGGCATTTGTTTACTTGGAAAAGTGAATGTTCGCTAAACTTATATAATGTGAAGCTGTGTTCACTTCTTCTAATCATTTGTGAGGAAAAAAAAAATCTTGTATGTGTTTTCCCTGCACATCTTCATCTTTTTACTAAGCTCAAAGAACATTCACTTTGTTAAGTGAACAGACTCTCCTTAGTAAATGAACCCAATTGAGCCTGCTACATGGTTTCTAAAAACAAGCAGGTATAGCACTGGGCTATGATAATTATTATTGCTTTAATTTAAAATCAATGGTAAAAAAAAAGTAAAGCTGTTTAATTATTGCTTTGTAGTTATTTGTGTTGTAAGATGTTTATTGCCTACATAGTAAAGAACAGCTTGGCATACTTGCAAAGTCACAAAGAAGACAGGAACACTCTTGAGATAGGGATTCACTAATTAGTGGTGTAGAAATACAGGTAGCACTTACAGAACATTACACCCCCAGGGATTCTTGTGAGCTTCTCTGCAACCTTAGAGCATCATGTAGACTTATGGCTGCCTTTCTATATTTATTTTCATCCCTTGAAGGCTACATTAGCTTTCTTAGCAATTGTTTATGCTCAGCTCTGTTTCCCACAGAGGAAGCAGAGTAGTGCTGTTTGCAACACTCATTGAACTCTATAGAGAGCACCGCTGTCTTTCTACAAGGGAGCTATGCATCAGCGGTCTATTCAACTCAGTACAAGGAGTCTGTTGACTTGTTCTTTGTGGCACAGACTTATAACCTCCATATAAATGGGCAAGAAATTAAATGTGAATTATTCTTAGGAATGAATTGACTCAACTCACCAGCATCTGCTTATAACCAAAAGAACAGTTTTGGTTGGACTCGCACTTTAAAATAAATATATTTCATAATAATTTGTAATATAGTATAGCAATACACTGTCAATATAATGCATAATATAATGTGGTGAAGATGCAGAAAATATTTAGGACCATACCATAGTCTTTACTGAATTGAAAAAGCCGCCTCACTAAACTGGCTTTTTCCATCTGGATGCTAAAGCCTAGAGCACACAGGCCGAATGTCAAACGACATCGTCCCGCATGTATGGCAGCCAGTCTGACAGCCAAAAAGCTGGCTTCTGTCGGACGAGCATGCTGGAAAACCAGCAGCCGACCGGCTCCTAATTAACTCTCTCAGCCAATGACTGAGAGTGCTAACCGGAGTGTTCTGGTGGTGGGGGGGGGGTGCCATCCCCCTGTCAGAAAACAATAGAACAGCAGGGGAGATAGCTGTACTAACATCAGAGCTGTCAGTTTTGTTGGGTTGAACGGAAAAAAAAACTAGTGGTGTATACTAGGCTAAAGATTAGGAGGATACATGTTTCTGTTCCAGGCCACAATAGCTTATTCGTGGAACAGAGTTTGTTCACCTTGTCAGCTAATCTAAAGCTTGCCATGCACAATACAATCTCCTTAAGATTTGTAAAAACTGTGTAATGTGAAACTCTACATAAATAAATCACACTTTGTTAGAAAGGCCCTTGCACTGCATAGTAGTTTGGATAACTAAAGTAGATGTGCACTTACAATGCGTATGACGGTATGATCATTTTAAGCTTGCCACCAGCCCCACTAGGGGATTAGAAGAGTGTCACTACTAAGGAGATTTTGCTCACTTTGATGTTGTGGGTGTATCAAAATGTCTTAGGCCGCGTACACACGAGGGGATATGTCCGCTGAAAACGGTCCGATGGACCGTTTCAGCAGACATCTCCGCTCGTGTGTATGGGCTAGCGGACAGATTTCTCCACCCGACAGATTTCAAAGCAAGCTTTGAAATCTATCCGGTGGGGATCTGTCCGCCCGACATGTCTGCTGGTTAGTACACTTACCAGCAGACATGTCGTCCCCCACCGCCGCCGCGCCGCTGCCGAATGGATTCGGCGCATGCGCGGAAGTGTTTTACTTCCTGGTGCGGTGACGTGGCGGTGACGCGGCGGCGTCAACGTCACCGCCGCGTCACCGCGCCGTCCGGCGGCGGGGAATTTGATCCGATGGTGTGTACACGCCATCGGATCAAACTCCCGATCGGACATATCCGATGGAAATGGTCCGCGGACCGTTTTCATCGGATATGTCCGATCGTGTGTATGGGGCCTTAAAGTGTTAGTAAAGGCTAATTAACTAAAAATGTCTTTCCTCCTCCTCCTGCATACCCTGTTTAAAAAACATACCTTTTCCAGTCACGTGATTTAGCAGGTCTGGCCCCCCTTTGTCAGGGAGCACACGGCATTGGCTGTCAATCACCAGAGCCATGACATCACCCATAGGCTTACCGTACATAGCCCATGTGTTGCCCGCGCTTAATCCTCTCCCCTGCAGCCGTCACTCATTGACATCAGGGAGCTGGAGCTGCTGGATCGTGTGACCAGACTGGATTAAAAAATTTAAGTATGCAGATCTTTTCTATATAGGTATTCAGGATAGGTAGGATTGGGGGGGGGGGTGTTTTTTTAAGAAATGTTATAGTTAGCCCTAGCTTTCACTTTAATAAATATTAAAAGGAAATACAAATACATTTCAAAGCAAAACGTAATATATTTTGGAACCCTGCTGAGCTTCTAATTTCACTGAGAAATGTAAAAATGTATTGAAACTGGCCGTGCCATCGAATTTGCTTTATATACAGAATGAATACTTCTAACCAGAAGTTTTTACATTATATTAACCATACTCACATATTGATCAAGATAAATATTGTAATATTACCATCCTTCTGTAGTTATTTAATTCTTCTCTATTTTTTTGATGCTCTGCTTAGCTCACGGTTTAGTTTTATGAAAATAACATCACGCAATAGTTGATTTTGTTAAACAGCTTTTCTTTTGGTAACAATATTTGAGATGCTAATGTTCTTTCAGTGCCAAGTATGTTTCCCTTATTTTGATTCTGATAACTATCTTTTTGGCAAGACGTAAAATGTGTCATGGGGACTGCTAACCTGAAATGCACAGTTTTATAGATCTGCTTTCTCTAGAAAAAAAAAATACATGTAAAAGTTGATGTACACATAATCAGGAGCTCTTAAAGTGGATGTAAACCCCAAAAAAATTTTTTTTTTGTGATGTCACAATGTAGAGTATAAGATTTCCTATCATCTGTGCTCAGTCTTGCCACACAGAGTTAATCCAGCGCTGAGTAATCCTCTTTTAAAGTTCAGTGCAAATTAACCGGACTTCAGATAAAAACCTGCCAAATTAGGTTAAGTCCGTTTCTCTTTTTTTGCTTTCAGTAACAGGTTATTTACAAATATAGCGTGGACATGTTTATCATAACAAGAGGTGATCCAAAGTTCATTGTATATTACTAGGATGTGTTATGATGTTATATCACCTCATGTTATGATAAACAAAACATAACATATGATAAACATGTCCTAGCTATATTTGTAAATAACCTCTCACTCAAAGCAAGAAGAGAGATTCCGGACTTTTTGATTTAGGCAGGGTTTTATCTGGAAGGCTGTTCGTTTTCACTGAACATAACAGAGGATTACTCAGCGCTGGATACATCCTCTTTAATATGAATATGCATACAGTTTGAATAGATGAATATGTAAATGTCTTCAGGTTACTATGCCATTATAGCATGATTACCATGAATTGTCTAATTCATAAAACAAGCTATTTGATAATGCATTCAGTGGTTGCTCTTATTCAGCTTTAAAACTTGGTGCACTGCTGTTTCTATGATTTGCCTGTATGAGGTTGGATGTGCATCATTTTGTAATGGGAAAGGGCATCCCTCTGAGTAGCCTTTTCTGCCGGAGGCAGAAGTTCATGCCTCCTGATACTCTGGGTCAGAGAGTGTTCAAGACACAACATGAAACTAGAAGTTTATTTTTCCCTTATATTCTATACAGTGAATACTGAATAGAAGATACTGGGCTAGATTCAGGTAGAGGAGTGTAACTTTGTGCAGGCGTAGCGTATCCTATTTACGCTACACCTCTGCAACTTTTACAGGCAAGTGCTGTATTCACAAAGCACTTGCGTCCAAAGTTATGGCGGCGTAGCATAAATGGGCCGGCATAACCGCGCCTAATTCAAAATAGACAGGTAGGGGGTGTGATCCATGTAAATGAATCGTGACCTTGCGTAATTGACGCTTTTTCCGAAGGGCGCATGCGCTGTTCATGGACATATCCCAGTGCGTATGCTCAAAATTACGCCGCAACTACTCATTGGTTTCGACGTGAACGTAACTTACACAAAGCCCTATTCGCAAACGTTTTACGCAAACAACGTAAACGTTGAAAAATTCTACGCCGGCCCGACGTTCATACTTAACATTACGTACGCCTCATATAGCAGGGGTAACTTTACGCCAGACTTACGCTTACGCAAACGACGTAAAAAAAAAATACGCCTGCCCACAAATCTATGCGTAACTGATTCTAAGAATCAGGCGCATAGATACGACGCCACTCACTCAGAGTTACGACAGCGTATCTGGAGATACGCCGGTGTAACTCGTTCCTGAATCTGGCCCACTGACTGGATAAGTTATTTAAAACACATCCATGTTATATTTTTTGTCAACCAATTTATACAAGTATCTAAGCAACCATTCGTAGCATTGGGTAGGTGTTGATTACTGTTTTTTTTGTTAATGTTTTAGATATGCATGTACATTTGGAAAATAATGTTTTAAAAGACTAAAACCATGTAGCTTTTAGAAAGTAGGACCGAGGAGCTCAACTTGCAATGTAAATGAATACATTGATCTATAAAAAATCGAATCAGTGTATGTTTCAAGATATTGCATCCTTCCTCATTAACTACTTTTGAAATGTATGCCACATGTACACTGCTTTGTTTTCTGCAAATAATTAGGCTATTACTATTTATTTAAACAATGGTTGAGCTCCTTAGTCCAAATTTCCCCTTCTCTAAAATGCCTTCTCTACTTCACTTTTTGTATATGAAGAAGGCTTTCAACAGAATAGATCGGTGGTATTCAATACTCATCCCCAAAAGATTTGTATTCACTGGGGAGTTCTTACACACAGCATTTATACAGTGCCCACAGTCACCATTTTTGATATAAAGTTATCCTTCTAAAACCTACTTAAAGCAAATAAAACTAAACAAGGTTGTCATCTGTCTCCCTTACTGTTTGCTAAGTGCATGGAACCCCTGGCAGCTTAGGCATTCTTTTAACCTTTAGGGTATCCAAGTTGGCAACTGAAATTGTTTGCTAATGATACCATGTTTTTTTTCAATCCTAAAGCTAGGTTTGTTGAACATTCATATGAACTTTCAGGCCCCGTACACACGAGCAAATCAATCTGTTCAAATCGGTCTGACAGACCGATTTGATCATATTTGTCTGCTGGGCTGTTTTGGTTTGATCGTTGTACACACGATCAGACCAAAATCCCAGCCGGCAGACAGCGCGGTGACGTGGCGATGACGTTGACGCCACCACGTCACTGCACCAGGAAGTGAAACACTTCCGCGCATGCGTTGAATCCATTCGACGCATGTGCGGGCAGATATGTCTGCTGGTTAGCGTACTAACCAGCAGACATATCGGACGGACGGATTCCCAGCAGAAATATTTTAAAGCAGTCTACCACTGTCACTAGAGTCTATAATGTTGCGTGGAGCACAACACCCATGCTTACCTAAGGGGTTGAAAAAAGCATATCATTGTTTAATAGCCAATAGCTCCTGCTGCTATCAATCTGTCCAATGAGGAGAGAGACAGCAGCTGGAGCCGTTACTCTTGTGCACATCACTGGATCGAATTAGGCTCACGTAAGAAAAGGGGGGGGGGACTGCAGCACAGAAGGTTTTTCACCTTAATAGATAGAATGAGGCTTTAGAACCACTTTAAATCCATAAAGCCATAAGTGTATTTTCATATCTGCTGTGTTTACCTAATGTTAGCCATTTTATACTCAACTTCGGTATCTCTAAAAGTGATATACTATCAAGGCATAAGAAATATTGAAGGAAACATTTAAGCTGATTTACTACACTGCATTGGAGCTGGGAAGAAATATCACTCAAAGTTATGGAGATATTATGAAAACATAATTTATAACTATGTACCAAGTCTAGAGGTGATCAACATTTTGATTAGTGGATTAACTTAAAAGCACAACTTTTTTTCTTCATTTTGAATTGAGTGAAGCCTCATACACACGGTTGGACTTCAAACAATTTTTTCCATGGATTTTTGTTTGAAGGGCGTTGGCTGTGTAATTTGGAATGCATACACACGGCAGCACTTTTTCAACAAACTTTCCCAAAATTACATGGTTTTTCAGCTCTTTTCTGCTCTTTACCGCCACCCTTTGGTCAACTTCTGCTATTGTTGGTTGATTTTAACATTGTTTCTAAGCATGGACTTCTGTACACATGATAGGGTTTTGCACCGTAGGACTTTTGTTGCTGAAAAGTTTGTCCTTTTGCAGAGCGAACCTTTGTCCGATGAAAACCGAAAAAGTTTGTCCGATGGAGTATACACATGGTCAGATTTTTTTAAAAACCTGCTCATTTTGACGTTTGTTGTCAAAAAGTTCAACTGTGTTTATGGGGCTTAAGGGAGGGTTATAACCCCTGCTGTTTCTTTTTTTGCCATGTTTGTCTCATAGGGGAGCTTTCCCCTCAATTCCTGCCCAATAGCCAAAACAAGAAGTGAGTGTAAATCCCTCCAAAATGAGGGAATTTTGGGGCGTCATCAGGGTTGCTAGAACTAGTGTCCATTAGAAGATTTCTCCTCTATTACTGTTCTGATGTCAACTCAAAATTTGGGATGTTCTATTACTTTAACTTTCAATAACAGTAAACAGAACAATCAGAGAGTGTGAATCTCCTTAATGTGGCCACAAACAGCAATAAAAACTCACAAAACAATCAAATGGCCACTTCCCCCAAGCCTGCGACCCACCAAATTGACCTGTCTAACAGTATGCATTAAAAACAGGGGTTCAGTCTGTACACATTTGCAAATATATGCGTAGGATACAGGCCTCGTCAAGGCACCCTGTTTTCTGTAGTCCCTAACTATAACTTCTGAGAGTCTCCACAGTGGAAGCACATGCATTTTAAAGTTATAAGCAGAGGGCAGGTGAGCCAGGAGGGAGCCTACCCCTGCTTAAAGGCGCAGGGGCACACTGAACACATATCACTATGGCAGCAAAGATGTCAGTGCATTGCCTGAACAATATATTAACAATACAAACAAATGGTGCTGGAGGCAAGTGTAGGAGTTGGTAAAAAGGAAGATAGAGAGCAGGAGGTTTTGGGAGGACTTAAGATTTGGTTGGTACTTTGAGATGGGGTTGGTGATATTAGCTAGGGGCAGAGTTTTGGATGGCTTTGTAGGTTGTTAGTATTTTAAATTGTATTTGTTGGGTGAGCAGAAGCTAGTGGAGGGGCTGGCAAAGATGAGTAGCAGACACTGAGACCAGTTGGTGAGGTGGATGAGTCTGGTAGCAGTATTTATGATGGACTGAAGGGGGTATAGTCTATGTAAAGGTAAATCAATGAGGTGGGATTTGCAATAGTTTTGATGTAAGCGCTAACCAGAGAGTGAATTAGTAGCTTTGTGGTGTTGTTGATTGAGAAGGGGTGCATTTTGGAGATCTTATGGAGATAGAGGTGACAAGATTTGGACAGTGAATGATTTGGGGCCGAAAAGATAGTTTAGAGTCCAGGATTATACCTAGCACCCTAGTATGTGGGGAGGGACTGTTATCTGTGCCACTGATGTCGACAAAGAAGCCGGGGGGGGGGGACAGGGTAAGGAAATATTATGAACTCAGTTTTGTATAGTTTCAGTTTAATTAAGTGTTGTGGCATCAATACTATGTCTGTTAATAGATTAGTGATACACATGGAGACTTATGGGGTGAGGGGCAGAAAGATAGATTTGTGTGTCAGCCCAGTGGCACATCTGTGCACATGCAAAATCTGGGAGGAGGATGTGCGATGTGGAAAGGCTCAGGCATCATTCTAACCTAAGTGAGAAATGCACAAGTGCTGCAAAGTGCTTTTTATATGGACTATAAACTGAAGGATTTATGAATACATGGTTGTGGAACGAATCATCTGAGTTTCCGTTATTTCTTATGGTAACATTTGCTTTGATATACTAGTGCTTTGGATTACAAGCATGGTTCCGGAAAGAATTATGCTCGCAATCCAAGGTTTTACTGTACTTTGAGTCTCAGCTAGGCAAAAATGGTGTTGACTTGTGGCTGGCACAGATATGGATACTGCCCAACATTGAATGTCTTTCAGTATTTGAAATGAAACATTTTTACAATATAAACATTTTAGATATCAGCGTATCCACAACTTGCATTGTATATTCCCCTAGTAACCTAATTTGAAACTGAATCCCACCATCAATATTAATTAAAACAATTGTATTTTCTTGTAACAAATGCACAATATCATTTTATTTAAACCAGACAAGCAGCTTCTAACATGCCTGACCTCAGGCACATTTACAAGCTCTGTGATCTCAGACTATTATTGTACCAAAGATATTTGCATTTTTACATTTTGTTGTTTTATTACCTTTAATACAAATTCATAAAGTTCACTCCGTTTACAGAATACGTAAAAGTATAGCAACAGCAAACATAGGCAAAGCTTAAATTCAATCAGAGTTTAGATAAAACGCAGAATATATTAATGTATGGGTGCAGTTATAAACTCTATTAATATAGTTGAAAGCCGTCAAGCACCAGTAGCTCCCAGAAACATAAAAAAGTTTGTATTAAAAATCACTGAACAGCACAAAAATGTGAACAATACACATAAATTAAATTCTACACCCAACTTTGCAAACCACCTTTCTTAGTAAAAGATGGCCTTTGCCTGTATTTATAATATAGTCTATTAAATTCCAGATTTCCAGCAGTGATTTGAAATTTATAGTTTTATCTCTTTAATGCACACAAGTGGAGAAATTAGCAGACATTGTAATGAAAAATGTTATTACATTTTTATCTTTTATAATTCTTAGAAGCTTATGTTACAAAACATGGTAATGGGAAGAGCAGTATTTACTGTTGTCTGCATTGAACGGTTCACAGCTGAACACTTCTCCTGTGTATTCAGTGACAAATGGCAATCACTTTTTCATTTATCTTATGACAAATAGGAGATGCAGCCACAAACTGCTGGCCGTAGCAAACTTACAGGATGAAGTTCTTTATTGTTTATGGTTTGTAGATTGATGTATTCATGCCTTGTTTATTTGTGAAATGAACAAAACTTGGTAAGCAGGCATGAAAAGAAATTTGGCCATGCAGTCAATTGTATTTTTACTCCAATCTTTCAAGGACTTTACGAGGATGTTTTCCAGTTTGGAACAAACCTTGTAATCTGCCTTTAGAAAGTAAATATTGGATATCTAGCTTGATGCATATAGACTATGGATGTCACATTGTCTTGTGTTTTACTCACCAAGCTTTGTGTAAAGATATCTCTAGATTTATATGATTTATATGGTTCATTTACAGTAAGGTGGGGTTCATGGGGATACAAACCACCAAAAGCTAGCCATAGACATTGGACTGAGGTGTGTCTGCCAAATGACTGCTTCAATTTCGTGCATGCATACATATATGCATGCTGGTATTTGATGTGTGCAGATGTTTATGTTACACTTAGACCAGTGATGGCGAACCTCGGCACCCCAGATGTTTTGGAACTACATTTCCCATGATGCTCAGTTATAATGCAGAGTACATAAGCATCTTGGGAAATGTAGTTCAAAAACATCTGGGGGTGCCAAAGTTCGCCATCACTGACTTAGACACTTAGGCCTCGTACACACGAGGGGATATGTCCGCTGAAAACGGTCCGATGGACCGTTTCAGCAGACATCTCCGATCGTGTGTATGGGCTAGCGGACATATTTGTCCACCCGACAGATTTCAAAGCATGCTTTGAAATCTATCGGGTGGAATCCGTTCGCCCGACATGTCTGCTGGTTAGTACACTTACCAGCAGACATGTCGTCCCGCACCGCCGCCGCGCCGCCGCCGAATGGATTCGGCGCATGCGCGGAAGTGTTTAACTTCCTGGTGCGGTGACGTGGCGGCGTCAACGTCACCGCCACGTCACCGCGCCGTCCGCCGGCGGGGAATTTGATCCGATGGTGTGTACACGCCATCGGATCAAACTCCTGATCGGACATATCCGATGGAAATGGTCCGCGGACCGTTTTCATCGGATATGTCCGATCGTGTGTACGAGGCCTAAGACACTTAGGGGTTGATTTGCTAAAACAGGAGAGTGCAAAATCAAGGGCAGCTCTGCACAGACACCAGTATCCGTCTTTTTTTTTTTTTTTGTCAAAACTTAAAGCAAAGCTTCACCCAAAAGGGCAAGCTCTGCTTTTTTACTCCCCCCTCCTCCGCTGCCACATTTTGCACCTTTCGAGGTGAGTGGATACCTATTATAACCAAGTACCTGCTCCCACTTCTGGTTAAAATCACCACAATAGTTGTGCAGCGATCTACAACATTTCTGGCCCCTCCTCCCCCCGTGGTCTTCTGGAAGACACACAGGTCCCAGAAGACAGTAAGACCATTCAGAAAGCACAGCGTGACTCGCGCATGTGCAGTAGGAAACAGGCTGTGAACCAGTAAGGCTTCACTTGCTGTTTTCTTAGTGAAGATGCCGACGTCTGCACCTGGAGCCAATGGACGGATTGGCTTGGGGTGCCGACATCGCAGGATCCCTGGACAGGTAAGTGTCCTTATATTAAAAGTCAGCAGCTACAGTATTTGGCTACCATGCACCAGATTTTGCACAGTTTTAGTATATAAACTCCTTAGTCATGATTTTATCTCTAGGAATTATAGGTTAAGGAATTAAAAAGTGTAACATAAACAATTGTGTTTCATTAAGCCTCATACACACCACTCTTTTTTGTTTTGTTTAACCAAGCAGGTTGAATGGAAAAAAAAACAGCTAGGGTTGGATCTTTCCTGCTGTTCTATTGTGTTCTGACAGGGGGACAGCTCTCCCCGCCAGAACACTCCGGTCTCAGCCATTGGCTGCATACGCTGATTGGGAGCCAGTCGGCACACCTTTTTCGGTCAGGGGCCTTCGATAGATGCTTCTGTCAAACCGGCTGCCATACACACAGACCGAATGTCAGCCGGTTTCTGTTGAACCAGCCAATGCCAGACAACATTTGGCCCGTGTGTGCTAGGCTTTACTAACAGAGGTGCACGATCTGGTGCACCTAAAAGTATCCCACAGGTACAGTTATCATTATGTTGAGATTCAGGCATTCTGACTCTAGAAGTAGTCTTTCACATTGAATAATGCTCAGAATCATTTAACCCACTTCCCAAGAATGTAGAGTGTCATGGGCCCCACCCCCATCTTGGCACCATGAACTCGCAGTAAAATGTTTCAGAGAGTAGTGAGCATTGCTCTTTTCATCATTGAGAATTGTCCAGTGCCAAAGAAGAGGCAAAAACAATGATTACCCAGTTTGTCACATGACCAACCTCAAGACATAAAAAAGGTAAGTATATTTAAAAAAAGAAAAACATTGAAGGCTTTGAATTTGGCTTTAAATGGTTCTAAGTTGTACTTTTTACATAAAGAACATGGACAAATGCAGAGGTTCAACCACAACATAAACAGGACCAGCATTGTAAAGCTGACAAATGTCTTCAATATTGGTAGCTTTGAAACATCTAAAGTACTGGCATCATTCCCACTGATGACCTGTGTCCAAAAGTGGGGACTGTAAGGCCCCTTTCACACTAGACGGAATTGTCTTAGCGGAGTCCGCCAGCTCTCGCCAGCTCAGCGGGAGATCTCTCTGTGGATCTCTGCTGAGCTGGCGGATGATAAGTCCCTCTCTGCTCACTGAGCGGGGAGGGGCTTGTGCAGCGCCGATGTCTTCTATGGAGAGATCTGATGAAAACAGCCAGCATGTCCGTTTTCATCAGATCTCACCCGATCCGATTTGCCATGGACGGATGGCGACGTATCGGCATCCATCTGATTTTAGCAGATCAGATCGGGTCGGATGTCAGCGGACATGTCTCCGCTGACATCCGACGCTCCATAGAGATGTATGGAGTGGCCATTCAGGTCCGCCGACAAATATGACAGGCGGACCTGAATGGTCTGACTGTGTGAAAGGGACCTAATACAGATACAGTATACTGTTGGGTGTCTAATTAGCACTAGCACCTTAGGATGTAGTGTATTTCAGGGGGTGTCAGGTGAAAGCATCAATCTGGATTTGAATTTTGTTGGCTGATGTTTTTCTTGTCCTTTTACTACATTTATATTTACCACCTGTACCCTTGAATAAGACAACTTGTTGAAATGTGTCAGTTGGTACCCCACATGGTCAATTGCGTTTTTTTTTTTTGTTTGTTTCAAATATTTTATTGGATTTTTAAATTAAAGTAAATGGATACAATACATGTATATTGCGTAACAAAGAACGATGGATACAATAAGCGATAAAGGTATTACATAAACAAAAAACAAAAAAAGGGAGGTGTGAGGGAAGTAAATGAAAATAGATAATAAGAGGTTTAGAGATAAATCAACAATTCATGACAGAATGTTATACAATAAATAATTGGAAAATATCATGAGGATGCATTAGATAATTGAAGAAATTTCCTAGAATGTTTAAAATTCAACCAACAAGCCCATTTATTGTAAAAGGTAGTGGGAGAGTCTTTTGATTGACATATTACATTTTCCATGTCAGCAATATGACCAATCTTTTTTAACCATTCAGATATGGAAGGAGGGTTTTGTTTTTTCCAGTGAATGGGGAATGCAAATTTTTGCAGCATTAATGAGATGTGGTAAGATGGATCGATTATAAGCGATAGTGAACTATGGTGTAATAAGTATTGCGCTGCTGTAAACTCAGGGGTAAGAGTCATAATTTGTATAATTATGTCATGTACGTCTTTCCAGAAAGGTCGAATGAGATTACATTCCCACCAAATGTGTAAAAGTGTGCCACGTTCAGCATCACAGCTCCAACATAAGGGTGTGGAATTGGGGATGTATTTGTGAGTAATAACCAGAGTTCTGTACCATCTAGAATATATTTTATAACTGTTTTCTTGTATTTGGACGTTTAAGGAGCTCTTGTGTATGTGATGGAATATGCGTGACCACTCCTCTTCAGATAGGGATATATCTAGATCAGTTTCCCATTTTCGAGTAGTGTTATCTTCTTTAATGTCAGTCATTGAAAAAAGGATGGCATAGATGGAAGAGATAAGGTGTCTTTGAGGTGAAGATTTAACTTTAATTTTTCAAAAGGTGTTTTGCTCTTAAACCAATCTAAGTACGACGGAGATATAGAAAGGAATTGTTTAAGTTGTTCATAGTCTAAAGAAGAAATGCAATAATTAGGGTGTTTGGCTATATATGTATCAAATGGGAGGATATGTCCTTTCTCAAAAAAGGATTCCGCTCTAATAGATTCACTTGGAGACAGATAAGAGCATTGAAATTCAGAACATTTTATAGGGATTTCAGGATTGAGAATCAGTGGAGTTAAAGGGCCTGGTATGGAGGTGATATCAAATTTTTTATATAAGGATCTAAACGTTTGTAAAGTTGGGTTAGTTAGAGGATGATGTTTAACCAAACAAGGTATTTTACGGGAGCAGATCCATGGTAGGTGACATAAAGGCAGTGGAGAGAATGAGCCTTCTAGTTTAATCCATGCCTTAGATTCAATGTGCAAGTGTCAATCTATTACACGAGTTAAGAGGCAGGCCCAATAATATTTTTGGATGTCAGGAAGACCAATGCCACCTAAATGTTTAGGGATAGTTAATTTTTCCCAACTAATTCTGGGTCGTTTAAAATTCCAAATGAATTTCAAGCATATCAGCGGCAGCAGCAATGTCCCGCCGCGGCCGCTGATAGGCTGAGCGCAGGATGAGTCACCGACCCGCAGGAAGAGGAAGCTGACAGGGACCGGTGCACAGGCGGCGATACCGGAATAACGGGAGATCGTAGGCAGGTAAGTGAAAGTTTATTTTGTATAGTTTTACAGCCCGGGCACAGCGGGGGTTAAACATTTACAAGGACTTGATTTTGTCTGTTTTTAAGTTGGTGCGGTTTTTTCCTTTTTTCTATTTGCATTTGTGTTTTTTCACGTGACTGCTGCCTTCTAGGATTTATTTTCCACTATATCTTTGTAGTTAGCGCAATTTTTATTTTTTATAATAAATACATAATTAACCCTTAACTTTAAACCTTACCCTTTAAAAAAATGAATAATAATAAATAACTAAATACCCTAACACAAAATAAATTGTTATTTCCTATTATTATTAATAATGTATTTTTTGTTTGAGTTTGGGTGTTTATTGTTATTTTATCATTATTATTATTATTATTATTATTATTATTATTATTATTATTATTAATAATAATAATAATACAAATGCATTTAATATTTTTAAGATTAATTATTATTTATTAATGTACTATTACATATTATTAATTTATTTATTTTTACATTTATTTATTCATATATTATTACTATTTAAAAAGGAAAAAAGTGTATAAAGGGGCGCTGGATGCACAAAATCAATACAAGGTATGTTATAACTATGTATACTCAAGTGCATATATATATACATTAAATTATATAATCTATTATACAGACAAAGAAAC
The DNA here is from genome assembly GCA_029574335.1 of Rana kukunoris. Taxonomy (NCBI): domain Eukaryota; kingdom Metazoa; phylum Chordata; class Amphibia; order Anura; family Ranidae; genus Rana; species Rana kukunoris. The sequence goes on along the minus strand of CM056053.1, from coordinate 356,174,271 downwards.
CATCAAAAGTGATATATATTGTGAACTAGTGTCCATACGGTAAAGTGCAAAGAAAGTCCCAATAGTGCTATGCGATAAGCACCCAATAGCAAATCACAGCCAAGGTTGGGTATAAATTGCAGTTCAGGAACCACCACCAAATTGTTGCACCCGATGTGATCAATAGAAATGGCTCCTTACCAATAACAATGGACTCTTTTAATTAAAAAACAAGTCATAAACCGCTTTTGTCAATGGGATGACTCAGAACGATCCGGATAGGCAAATCAGATGATCCAATATTCATATGTATGAGAGCCATAGAAATAGAAAGGCAATCATAGTGAAGTATTGTTTATTAAAACATAATATAAAAAGTAATACGCCAAATGGCTGCTTACTTGGGTTGTGCCCTGATCCCGGCACTGAGGCTTGTTGCGTGTATTCGATATCCAATCGAACGCGTGGATTCGGAGAAGGATTGGTGGTCCGTCGCGCTGCTAGTCCCACTAGCCGGCGTGCGTTCTACCGTCGGAAACCAGCATGCATTCGGAGAAGGATCGAAAGTCCGTCGCACTGCTAGTCCCACTAGACGGCGTGCGTTCCACCGTCGGAAACCAGCGGACCCGGAACTCGGAAGTGGTATGGGAATGCGTGACTGGTTAGCGCCTCATAAATAATACATAGAAAAGGACAGGGACTGTGTCCCAACAGGATGGAAAAAGTTGGCAGACTTACTCTACAACCTCGAGACCCGGTCCAGTGTCTGCCAAGGAGAAGAGGGGCAGATGCATGACATCTCCCCGGGGACATCTCTTTGCTGGGTGCTCAGCCATCATTTCTTGGTATGTTTCTTTTCCTTTTCTGGCTCTGTTGCTTGCACACTTCTCTATGCAATCCCCTTATGGGAACACATTGCTATACTGCTTCTCTATTTAACTCTTTCTCAATCTCTTCATACACTCGTTTTAGGCACATTATGCAGCTATTGGGCACACATAGTAATTTGGATCAGACCGTGACCACCGTCTCCTGCTCCGGGCGCTGTTCTCCGTCCTTGGAGGGTTTCCCCGTCTCAACCCCGGGGAGATGTCATGCATCTGCCCCTCTTCTCCTAGTCAGACACTGGACCGGGTCTCGAGGTTGTAGAGTTAGTCTCCCAACTTTTTCCATCATGTTGGGACACAGTCCCTGTCCTTTTCTATTTATTAGGCATTATCATTTATTCTTGTTTATTTTTATTTTCAGTATACCATTTTTAAAACACTCCTGATGAATGGCTGTAATGCCAGGAAACGCGTAGAGTGCCACTAGATGCCAACAATCACCTGTTCATATCTCATACGTTTTCTAATTGATCTATTTTATTATGTATATCTGCCATGTCTGTTTTTTATTTGTGTATTGCATGCTATGTAGCAGCATATTTAGAGTAAGTCTTGTGACTACCTATCTATTTAAAACAAAATATTTGACATGTATACAAGATTGTAACCAATTAATCATGTACTGTAAACCAAATTACATGTCATTTTTCCCTTTGACATGGCGCTCCCTCATTTAAAGTCCCACAAACTCCTCTCCTTTATATACAGGATATTGGTACTGTCTAAAGTAGGGGTATTGATTTAACTTTTATGTAGATTGGATTAGTAAACTCTTCTTCCAGCAGAGGTCAGAATTGAGTGTTTGTACAATGTCTCAGATCCTTCCCATCACAGCCCCTTCATTTTATATCACAATCTTATTCTTACGTCAGTGTCCTCGAGTCCCCCACTTCATGCCAGTCTTCCCTTCACATTAGTGTCCACTTCCCCCTTCACATCAACCCCATAACCCCCCCCCATAGCGCTGCCCCCCCTTTACATCACCCCACAGCACAGCCTCCCACTTACATCAGCCTCTACAGCACTGCCCCACTTCACATCACCCCCCAACAACACTGCCCCCTTCACATCACCCCCCCCCACAGCACTGCCCTCCTTTACATCACCCCCACAGCGCAGTCTCCCACTTACATCATTCCCTACAGCACTGCCCCACTTCACATCACATCCCCCAACAACACTGCCCCCTTCACATCACCCCCCCCCCACAGCACTGCCCTCCTTTACATCACCCCCACAGTGCAGTCTCCCACTTACATCAGCCCCTACAGTACTTTTCCCCTTTACATCACCCCCCAGAGCACTTAACCCCTTTACATCACATCTCCTCCCCCACAGCACTGCCCCAGCTAAAATAACCCACCCCAGCACTGCCCCCTTTCACATCACACCCCTTCCCCCACAGTATTGCTCAATTTTAACATCACATCTCCCCTTCCACAACACTGCCCCCCTCACATTACTTTCTTTCCCCCACAGCATTGCCTGCCCTTTACATCACATGTCCCCCCCTCCCACAGCACTGCATCCTTGGCATCCCTCCCACAGCACTGTTCCCCTTTACATCTCCCCTCACAGCACTTGTCCCCTTTACATTTCTCCCCCTCCCCATAGCACTTTCCCCCTTCTTTTACATCTCTTTTCCCCACAGCACTACCCCCCTCTTCACATCACCACCCACCACAGCACTGCTCCCCTTTACATCTCCTCTCCCCCACAGCACTTGTCCCCTTTCACGTCACCCTTCCCCCACAGCATTGCTCCCCTTTCACATCACCTCCCATCCACATCTGCCTCCCCCTTCAATATACCACCCCCCCACACACACAGCACTGCACACAGCACAGTCTACCCCCCCAACCCCCTCCATCTTCAATCATGTCCTCTTTTCCATGCTTTCCCACCTTACTCAGAGCAGAAGGCACTGGATGGAGGGTGGAAACTGCTGGGGTTAACTTTTCATATTAACAAGCTAGTAATTGGTTGCTATAATAGTGAGGCATTCTAGCAGCCAATCACCTTCTAGTTAATCTGGGAAGTTAACTAATGCAACTCCCGCTCTTGTCCTTCATCCAGTGCAGTTGTGCCTCCAGATCTCCGTTCATTGCTATCCTGCAATAAGCGTATATTGATTGGTTTGTGCAAAAGTTATAGCGCCTGCAAACTATGGGAAACATTTTTGTCATTTTTATGGCATTATTTTTTTTACTAGTAATGGTGGTGATCTGCAACGGACAGATCGGAGACTTTTGCAATTTTTTGGGGATCATTGGCATTTATGCAGTAATCAGTGCTATAAAAATGCACTGATTATTGTGTAAATGTCACTGGCAGGGAAGGGGTTAACACTAGGAGGCGATTAAGGGGTTAAATATGTGTAGGAAGAAACAATAGAGCTCCTCTTCTCTGACAACACAGGGATTTGTGTGTTTACACACACAAATCCCCATGCTGGAGCTCGTGCACGCGAACACGCATGGCCGACGGCGATCGTGGCAGTTTTCCTGTGGAGAAAACCGGCCGTGTGTAGGGGGAAAAAGCTACCAATCAGGTTCTCGTTTTTCCCGGCTGACTTTTTACCGCCGGGAAAACCGATCGTGTGTACAAGGCATTAGTCTAATTATATCTGTTTACGGCATGTAGTTGTTTGGAGTATTGATTTTGTCTTTTTTTTTTTTTTTTGCTGTAATACCACTTTTCTTATGGTTTTATTTCCTATTGTTTAAACAAAGTATTAGTTTTAACATTATAACCTTCGTAAGGCCTTTACAACTAGTGACTTTTGTTTCTGCCATGCATCAAGCCCTTTGTTTCCTCCCTCTACATCAACATTTGGTGCAATGGTTTTATCCTCTGCAGATCCTACCATTTGGAACAGACTTCCTGTATCTCTCTGCCTCATTGAGTCTTCATCTCTTTTCACATCTCATCCTAAAACACATCTTTTCTCGCTTGCCTATGGTTCTTAATTTCTCTTTTCCTCTGTTATTGGCCCCTTGACTGATTGAATGCTTTAATTTCTCTAGCGCACACACCACTCTTTTTCAATAATTATTATCATAAACTCTCTGCTGACTTATATTTTATTTTTTCATTACATAAAGCATTTTGGAATTAAGTTTAAATGAGAGACATGAAAACTATTTTTATGTGATTGAGTGTGTGACTACTTCAATCAATTTATTTCCTGATATTTAGTACAGCTCACTGGTACAGTGAATGTATATGCACACATATATATGGTATATCCTGGGTAATATTTTGTCATTTGCTGAATCTTTACTATAGTCACATTATTTAAATCACATGTATGCAATAATTAAGTACCAATAGTTTTCTGAATGGTTGGTAATAAATTATTTAATGTGTGATTTATAACATTATAGTGATTTTATTTTGAGGAATAGCCCAGTATTTTGATATTTTCCACTGCGATTCACTGATGTTGCCAGTTAAATTTATGCTATTATAGTAAATCATTTTTCAAAAGGCCCTAAGGTAGTCCTACTCAGTACATCTTCAGTTTAAAGTTCGACAGATAATAATATTATGCTTCTAACCTAAAAATATGAATCCCAAAAAATGGAAGCTAGATTTCTCAAATGGATATCATTTTGTCATTACAAATATACGAGTGCAAGCTTTTTGGATGTATACATGTATTTTTCATCTTTTTTCTATATTTGTAAAATGCTTTCCTGTTCTTAAAAAAAAAAATTGAGTCGACCATCATAGGTAGAGTATCGTTTTGTTTGTCATTTAGCCTAGGTTAACACTAACCTAGGCTAAAATCTAGGGGAAATCTTGCAATCCGTGCGTTTTTTTCCCACACCGCATTCAAATCGCAGTGCCTTTGCAATCCACAGTGCAATCTTAACCACTTAAGGACTGAGCCTCTTTTTGAGATTTGTTGTTTACAAGGTAAAAACACGTTTTTTGCTAGAAAATTACGCAGAACCCCAAACATTATGAAAAAAAATTCTAACACCCTAGAGAATAAAATGGTGGTCGTTGCAATACTTTCTATCACACCGTATTTGCGCAGCGGTCTTACAAGCACACTTTTTTAGAAAGAAGTACACTTTTTTTAATTAAAAAATAAGACAACAGTAAAGTTTGTCCAATTTTTTTTATCTTTTGAAAGATAATGTTACGCCAAATAAACTGATACCCAACATGTCATGCTTCAAAATTGCGCCTGCTGGTGGAATGGCGACAAATTTTACCCTTAGAAATCTCCATAGGCAACGTTTAAATTTTTTTTACAGGTTGCATGTTTTGAAATACAGAGGAGGTCTAGGGCTAGAATTTTTGCTCTTGCTCTACCAATCGTGGTAATACCTCACATGTGTGGTTTGAACACCGTTTTCATATGCAGGCGCTGCACATTTTTTTTGTTATTTATTTTACCTTTTATTTACATTTTTTACACTGTTCTTAAAAATTACAAGGAATAGGAAAACATTCCTTGTAATAGAAAAAAGCCTCTTAAATATGAGATCCGGGGTAAAAAAAAAACTCAGATCTCATATTTATACTAAAATGGAATAAAAAATAAATGAATAAAATGTTGTCAATTGAAAAAATAAAAATGATCCTTTAAGAGCTATGGGCATAAGTGATGGTATGGAGACGGGTAGGGGCCATCTTCCCTTCACTCGTCTCCATACCCAGCCACAGGAAGTACCCGATCACCTCCGCCGCTGCTGGTGGCTCCGGTAAGTGTCAGGAGGGCCCTCTCCTGCCGCAGATAACTGTGATCTTGTGGCAAACCTGCCGCAGAAATCGCCATTATAGGAAACCGGACCGCCGGCTGAAGACAAGGATACCTGGGTTATGGCAGCTAGCTGCTGCCATAACAGAGATATCCCTCTTCAAAGTGCTAACGTATATATAGAAGTGGCTAACGACGCCCCAAACGTAGGTTGCAAATGCTTTGCATTTTCCTGCATGGATCACATGGTACAAAAGTACCATGTGATCCAGTTGCAGTGCGTTTCCAAAATTGGTGTACTCACAACGTTGGTGCGATGCGCTGCGGTTTAAACCCATTTAGAATGAACTGAATTGTGACTGCCTCTCTCAATGGAAAAACAATGCTCACTTTCTCGAGCATCTTTACACGCAGAGCCATACTCATTGCTTATTATAGATAATCAAAAGTACAAAGTAGTATATAATCTATAACTTATTCAGAATATTTTTAAGCAAAATGTTATATCAAATTGTACAATTAGCAATATGTTGAAAATAGTTGTCAAGGAAACTTCCAAAACAACAAATTCTGAATCAATTCCAAATGATGGTAATAATAACTGTATGCTTTGTTAATTTTGCATCATATTAATTATTTTATAATCTTTTGTTATTTCACTGATTTGGAGGGAACATTTTTTTTTCCTGCACAAGGCATAGTGTATTTTTTTTTTTAAGTTACCTTTCCATTTCATTCAAAAGCCAGCTGTCCAAAATTCAAATGTCGCTTCACTGTAGCCTTGGCAGGCATGGCTAAGCAGGGTTACATTTTGTCATACTGCTTTAACCAGATGTGTACTAGCGAGGAAATGCAGAATGCATGGTTTTTATAAATCGGACCTTTCCATCGGAGTAAAAGAGAACATGTTCTCTATCTAAACTCAGATCAAATTCATCGGAATATCAGATGGGCATACACACGGTCGGAATTTCTGATGGAAAAAGTCCGTCTGACTTTTTCCATCGGAAATTCTGATCGTGTGTACGAGGCATTACTGGACATTATATAATCTTTTTATAAAGTTACAAAAGGAGACACACTGGACATAATATATATACTTTTTACAAAACAGATATTTGTACTATTACTTTAACTAAAGTTTCTTTTTGGTATTAGAGATGTCATGATGATGACTCCTGAGCTCACAGGGGGAGAGAACACAGGGGAAATAGATAAGACATAACCTGAAAATAAGCCCTAGTACGTTTTTGGTTGCCAAAATTAATATAAGACCCGTTAGTTTTGGGTAAACACGATAGATATGTTCACATCATATGAAAAGCACTTGTGATAGGGTACTAAGCTGAAGAAAATTATTAACAGGAGGCTGATGCATTTTATGTTGATTAGATTTTTCACCCTTGTAGAATGTAAATATACATAAAGTATCTCACAAAAGTGAGTACACCCCTCATATTTTTGAAAATATTTTATTATATCTTTTCATGTGACAACAAATTACACTTTGCTAAAGTGTAAAGTAGTAAGTGTACAGCTTGTATAACAGTGTAAATTTGCTGTCCCCTCAAAATAACTCAACACACATTCATTAATGTTTAAACCGCTGGCAACAAAAGTGAGTACACTCCTAAGTGAAATTGTCCAAATTGGGCCCAAAGTGTCAATATTTTGTGTGGCCACCATTATTTTACAGCACTGTCTTAACCCTCTTGGGCATGGAATTTACCAGAGCTTTAGGCCTCGTATACACGATCAGACATGTCCGAGGAAACTTGTCCGATGGACCGTTTTTATCGGACCACGCTGAAGTGGTCTGTTGGTCTAATGTGCGTACACACAATCGGACCAAAATCCCCTCGGACCAGAACGCGGTGATGTAGAACAACGACGTGATGAAAAAAACTAAGTTCAATGCTTCCAAGTGTGCGGCGTATGGTCTGAGCAATGACAGGCTGACCCCCCCACCCCTTCGACCCCTGAAGAAATGCTGGCAGCACTCATACATCTATTTCCCAAAGACAACCTCTGGATAGGACGATGAGCATGTGCACTCAACTTCTTTGGTCAACCATGGTGAGGCCTGTTCTGAGTGGAACCTGCCTGTTTTTTGCTTGGCCACCGTGCTGCAGCTCAGTTTTAGGGTTTTGACAATCGCCGCATACACACGATCATTTTTCGGCGACGTTTTTAAAAATGACATTTAAAATGATTGGGCCAGATTCACAAAGCACTTACGCCGGAGTATCTCGAGATGTGCCGTCTAAGTCTAAATTTGCTCCGGAATATTTTTTGCACCGTACCCACAGAACTAGATACGCACCAAAATAGGCTACTCCCGACCGGCCTAACTTGCCTACGCCTGCACATCCTAGGTGCACATTTACTCCGTCCACACCATTGATTTCCTATGCAAATATGCAAATGAGGGAGATACGCCGATCCACAAAAGTAAGTTTGTGCGGTGCAGTCTACACGATGTGCTTATCGGCTGCACAGAAAGTCTAAAATTAGACCATATAAAAGCAGGTTTAAAATTAGACAATCCGTCTACATTTCAGCTAAAGCAACACCGTTAGGGACGAGCTGAGCACCCACACTTGCAGGACAACAATCTATATGCCAACATGCAGAGCTGCCATCAGGGGGGTACAGGCATTACACCTGTAAGGGGCCCGGATGGGAACCCCCTAAAAACAAAAAACAAAAAAAAAACTTTTCTTTTGTTTTGTTTTTTGTTTTAGGGGTCCGGAGTTCCCAAGGGCCCCAAATGGCAACCCCCTCTTATATCTATTTTTCTTTATTTCTTCTTTTTTGTAAAGGCCCCCCCCCGCTTCTCAATTCACAGCAGCCCCCCCCCGCTTCTCAATTTCAGGCGGCAGCACCCCCCAGTTCTCTGCTCCAGGGGGCCCATGCCTGAAGCTGTGTAAGGGGCCCCATAATTCCTGATGGCGGCCCTGCCAACATGCCAGGGGCATCCTTGCTCATAGCTATACTACTGACTTTAGATGAGCAAAGAAGGAGGAGGGCACGGAGGAGGGCACGGGAGAGGATATACCGCGCACGCATAGACATCTTTGGCATGAGTGATTCTGAGGTGTATCGCATCTTCAGATTCACCCCTCATGCCATCCTGGAATTAACCACAACCCTGCAGGAGGACATCACCAGCCCAACACACTGCTCACATGCAGTGCAGCCACTGGGCAAGGTCCTGGCAACACTCCATTTCCTTGCCAGTGGCTCTTTTCAGCGTACAAGTGGAGTGGTGGCAGGAATGTCACCCCCACATTCAAAAATCATTCACAAACAGAAGAAAAAATGCCTAGCAAAATAAAAAAAAAAACAGCAAAATAAAAAAAAACACAGCAAAAAAATAAATAAAACTCAGCAAAAAACACTCTCCAAATCACTCTCCAAAAATCTCACAGACACGTCACAAACCAACAAACACTAACAAACAACAGAACAAAAGCACCTTGCTGTAGGAAGGGAAAAAAATTGGATGTACTTTTGCAATGGAAGGGCATTTCTCTCAGCCTATTTAAGCACTGTGCATAGCTCACTAAGTCTGACTGGCCTAGTTCCTATCTAACTGATTGCGCTGTGCCGAGTTCTGAGCATGCTCAGAGAGGTGCTGACCATAGTCTGCTTCATGTGCACATGCCCAGTCTGGCCGGCCCTTCATTTGCATGGGGTCACGGCTCATTTCAATGGAACACGCCCACGTCCTTCCCACTTTGAATTACACCGCCTTACGCCTCGGAATTTACATTGCACCGGTGCAAATTTGGACGAAAATACTACGAGGATACGGCACTTGCGCCTCGAAATTAAGTCTAACTTAAAGGAGTTGCACTACGCCGGTCCAAAAATGCACCGATGTACGTGAATCTGGCCCATTGTGTGCGGGCTTCAGAGCATTTTTCGGGTTCTGAAAAACGGGCAATTTTTTTTTCGAACATGCTCTATTTTTTCACAAAGTTTTAAACTATGTCGTTTTTCAGGTTGTAAAAAATGATCGTGTGTGGGCTTTAACAACGTGAAAAACCTGCGCATGCTCAGAAGGAAGTTATGAGACGGGAGCGCTCGTTCTAGTTAAATCTACCATTTTTTATTGGTGTAAGCACATTCATCACGCTGTAACAGACAGAAAAGCACTCGTCTTTTACTAACACAAAATCAGCTAAAGCAGCCCAAAGGGTGGCGTCATCCGAATGGAACTTCCCCTTTATAGTGCCGTTGTACATGTTGTACGTCACCGCGCTTTGCTAGAGCATTTTTTTTTTAACGATCATGTGTAGGCAAGCCTGTTTTAATGATGAAGTTGAAAAAAACGTTGTTTTTTCTAGAGCCTGAAAAATGTAGTTTTTTACAACCCGAAAAATTATTGTGTGTACGTGGCATTATAGCCTATGCCATCTTTATGTAGAGCAACAATTCTTTTTTTTTTTAGATCCTCAGAGAGTTCTTTGCCATGAGGTGTCATGTTGAACTCTTAGTGACCAGTATGAGAGAGTGAGAGTGATAACACCAAATTTAAAACACCTGCTCCCCATTCACACCGAGACCTTGTAACACTGAGTCACATGACATCGGGAAGGGAAAATGGCTAAATGGGCTCAATTTGGACATTTCCACTTAGGGGTGTGTTTTTTTGCCAGCGGTTTAGACATTAATGGCTGTGTGTTGAGTTATTTTGAGGGTACAGCAAATTTACACTGTTATACAAGCTGTAAACTCGCTACTTTACATTGTAGCAATGTGCCATTTCTTCAGTGTTGTCACATTAAAGGTATAATAAAATATTTTCAAAAATGTGAGGGGTGTACTCACTTTTGTAAGGTACTGTATCTGTAGCTTTAACTGACCGCCCACATTCAGTTGGTCTAATGTTCTAACACTAGATGCATAATTCAAACAGCCCCAGTTTTAGCCATAGTGTATATCGGTGGAATAAAAGCTACCCTCCAAGAACAAACTTACAGGGGTGCCTGTTGAAGTATTCACTAACATCCTGCTTATTGTCTGAATATGCTAAAAGCAACATGATCAGTCAGTCATCCAAGTCCAGGCTGTTTTACGAAACTACCAGAGGATATCCCATCTCTGATCATTTGTATATAAATGTTGTAAATTTGAAAGTAAATGATAATGACTAGTGTTTTGCCAATAATCTGGTTATTTATATCTTTACTTTGCACCCGCATATCTGTATGGTACCATGCTGTCGGCATTAGATGGCTGTTTCACTTAAATGAAAGACTTAACTACAAAAAGGAGCGCAAACAGATCTCCAACTGTGAGCTAATTAAAGGCAATTCCGTTGCATTGTTCTCCACTAAACAACATTTGTAATTTTTTTTTTCTTGCATTTAATTTTACTGTCAGTGCAATCAAGCATTATCTAAGCAATCACTTTATTTTTTTTAATATGTATGTATAGATGTCTTGCATTAAACCAGATATTTGTCCGATATTGGGTAAACTGTAATATAGACTACCTTAGTATAAATAAATTGCATGCTGTTTGCATGTTGAAAATATCCTAGCAAATGAAGGTCACTTTAAAGTGTTACTAAACCCTCAACAGTAAAATCATTCTGTATATGCAGTAAAGCAGGGGTGCCCAACCTTTTGAAGCGCGAGAGCCATATGAGCGACTTGGTAACTGGTCACGGGCCACAATCAGTGGAGGGAGTGGATGGCAGGTCCGTGTCTGCTCTGCATATGCAGAGTGGACACAGACACAGCCTGATTGGATTGGAGGTAGGACACAAGTCGGTTTACATCTATCCATCAGCATACATTTGTTTCTACTGAGGAGACTCTTTACATTTTAGAGTTAGGGTCTGCAGTACACAGGGAGCCTTGACGGTGCCTGCAGCTTATGCATGTATTTGCAAATGGGTGCAATTAAACAGTTTTTAACGTACTGTTAGACAGGTGAATTTGGTTGGTTGTTGATTGGTCGGTAAGTTGAGCTTGGAAATTCTGTGTGTTTTTTGACATGCGTTCGCCTCTTCCAGTGCTCCTTGCTGTGAAGACCGTTTATAGGTAGTTTTTTGTATTGTGGTCATTGTGGTCAGGCAACACACTAGCACCTTTGCTGCCATTGTGCAATGTGCTGGGTGTTTAGTGTGTTCCTGCTCCTTTAAGGAGGGTTGGGCTCCCTCCAGTCATCTGCCCTTCATCTATCCATCAGCATACATGTGCTTCCACTGAGGAGGCTCTTTACATTTTAGTGTTAGTGTCTGCAGTACACAGGGAGCCTTGACGGGGTCTGAAGCTTACGCATGTATTTGCAAATGCGTGCAACTAAACCCCTGTTTTTAATGCACTGTTAGAGAGGTGAATTTGGTTGGTTGCTGATTGGTTGGTCAGTTGAGCTTTGAAATTCTGTGTGTTTTTTGACATGCGTTCGCCCCTTCCAGTGTTCCTTGCTGTGAAGACCAGTTATAGGTAGGGGCAGTGACTGTTTTTTTTTTTTACATCTGCCACTCCTTGGAGGTGAATGGAGGGTACAATTGGGTCGGGCTGACAGTGTGAAAGGGGCCCATGGCTGCTTTCAGACTGATGCGCTGTGGTTTACACGCATCGCGAGTGCAACGCAGTGTACCTTTTGGCTTTTATGCACTTTGCAATAGATTTCTATTATATTCTGCAGGTTTCAGAAAGCTCACCAAACTTGCAAATAATAACACAAATCTATGGCTCAGTGCAGGTAAACTGCTCTGCATCTGTGGATTAGTTTGAAAGAAACCCAGTAACCACTGCAGAATATATATGCCCATATATACACTGATTTTAGTAATAAACTGACCTTTAATAACAGTATTCTATTCCAACCCAGAGCAGGAGGTCACGGGCCACATCAGAGGGCTCTGCGGGCCACATATGGCCCCTGGGCCACTGGTTGGGCACCCCTGCAGTAAAGCATGCTTGTTATACTCACTGTGGAACCTAAGGGGTTAGTCCTCTGTTTTGTGTAAAAATTGAGTTTGGTCCTGTATGCACAGATTCTCCTCTTCTTCCTCTGACTCCAAAACTGGTCCGGATAAGACAGAGCTAGTGGAGGCACTCTGCACATGCTCTGTTTGGTGTGTATTGCTAGAGATTTGTTTTGGTTGGAAGAGTGCATGTGATCAGCACAGGGCCAATCAGCACTGTCCAGACAGAGGGTCAGGGGTCCTGTGTCCTGATAGGACAGCCAGTGCAGTATTGAAAACTCCTCATATAAGCTTTAACCAGGCACTGATAGAAGTCACAAGACTGCTATATACTGCTGATGAGAAAAGGTATTTAGCATTTTATATTTACTAAAATGATTGCATTTCCAAGTTCTGTGTGCTGTGGGAGACAAATTATAGTGAATTAAGGGTCCTTGATTTAGTAACACTTTAAGTGAGGACTGTCTGAAAGTATTATTATAATGAAATATTAAGGGTTTTAGGTTTTGATGACCACATTGATTTAAAAAATGTGCAATTATATATATCATATTCATATTTCCATGCTTAAGAAGGTAATTATACAGAATACATAACATAGTCTATTTTGCATTGTCAATCAGTATTTCATCTTTATTGCTCTTCTTTGTATACTTCCAAGAGTAAGGTCTACAAATCTTCCCTGACAAGGATACCTCCAGCTTTCCAAGTCCAATTGTAGGAGGACCGTTGTTTTTAGATGGTTGCAAATAACCATAATGTCACAAGTACACATGTTGTAATGAGACAGACTCTATATTACATCTGTGGTGGGATTGCCCAAAAATAGTCCCCTGTAGAACTTGGTTAAAACTCTATTACACCAACTAACAAGACAAGCCATCCCTTTCAATCCAACAATCATGCACGTTACACAATATTTCCCAATTTCTATCAGCCTACAAACAACATGTAGAAATCCACCTACTAAATTCAGCAAAATTGTTAATACATCTACATCGGTGACATAACTCTGATAGAATGGCAATCCTCAATCAATCATACAGCCAAACTAGAGGAGCTGAGAGAATTAAGGGAGGACTCAATGGATAACTATAGACAAACCTTTATCTATGGTTAGATACAAAACTGACTGTAACCTGGCACTTTCAATAGCAAGATAGAAAAATATATTGTTATATTTATATATATATATATATATATATATATATATATATATATATATAGGCCCAGATTCACGTACATCGGCGCAATATCGATCCGGCGTAGCGCACCGCGATTACGTTAGACGTGCGCAATCAAGCCGCGTAATCCCGCGATTCACGTAGCTTTTGCGCAAGAAATTGCGCAAGCGTAATGTTTTTTCCGGAGGCGTAAGGAGGAGTAATACAAATTGGGTGGGACGTGGGCGTGTTACATTGAAATGAGCCGTGACCCCATGCAAATGAAGGGCCGGCCGACTCGCGCATGCGCGCGTGAAGGAAACCATGTCAGCTCCGTTGTGCGCATGCTCACAACTCGGGAGCGGCGCAATCAGTGAAATTGGAAGTGGACTAGGGCAATGTTGTGAACTACGCAGACAGCATAAATAGACACACACAAACGCCCTTCCATTGCAAAAGTACATCCCTTTGTGTCCCTTCCCATTGAACCAAGTGCTTTTGCTCTGTTGTTCGTTAGAGTGTGTTTTGTACAGTAGTTGTGAGATTAGTGTTCTGTGTGATCTAGTGCTTGTTGGTAGTTTTGTGAAAGTGTATTTTGATAAGTGTTTGAGACTGTTTGTTTGATTGATATATTTCTGAGAGCGTTTGTTTTCTTGCTTTATTTTTTCATCTTATTTTTTTGTGTCTGTTTCTTGCTGAGTGCTAGTGTGATTTTTGGCTGTTCTTTTTCTCTTTGTGTGTGTTCTTGTCTGATTGGTTGTGCTTGTATTTTTGACAGATTTTTGGTGACTGCTAGTGAGTTTGTTTGGAAGTATGACTGAGAGAAAAAGAAAGCTGAATTTTACAGTGGGGGAAAAAAGAATTCTTGCCCGGGCCATTACCGACTATGGGCGTTTTCTCCACGGCCCGCAGAGTGCCACCACCACCCCGGCCAGGAGGAGGGAGAGATCTTGGATAGGATCACGGAGCAGGTCAATTCATCGGGGGAGGGGGAGACACGGACCCGCTCTGGGATAGAAAAGAAAATAAATGACCTCCGGCGTGAGGTGAAAAAAAAACTGGCCGCAATAAATGCCCATGCCAGGGGCACAGGAGGGGGCCCACCATGCCGGGTTAGATTTACAGCGACGGAGGCGTGTGGTGGCCCTGACCTTTCACCGGCATGAAGTGGAGGGCCTGCAGGCTTTGACACAAGTCCGGTCCCCGCGGTGCCAGGTAAGGTTTTTAGTTCTCTCAGGTGTGTAGCATGTGTGGGGGAGGGGGTGAAAGGAATATGTGGCAAGTGTGTGGATCCTCCAACCTGTGAATGCTTTGTGTCATCCACAGATGTGCAGGAGGGTGCAGGGCCATCTGGACTTACCGCTCCAACCCCAGGACAGCAGCCTAATGAGGCCCCCCCAACATGGCCAGAGTCCGCAGAGGAGGAACAAGAGGAGGGGGATGATCATGAGGAGGACGATAATGAGGAGGAGGAGAATCATGAGGAGGAGGAGTCCATGGAAGGCACTGGCCGTTTGGTTGCTGCGGACTCTTCTCTGGCTGCAAGAAGCCTGCCCTCCCTAAGGGTGAGCCCCCCCCCCTCCTCCCCCAACATGGCTCCCCTCACAAGGGCCTCCCCTTCTCCCCGGCCACAACCATCAGCTGGAGCCAGGAGGTCAGCCCAGAGCACCAGGGGGGCGCCCAATCTCCTGCCCGCCTGTCTGAGAAGGAACCTGGCCACCCAGACCCGCCTTCTGAGACAGCTCTGCCAGACTATGGGGCGGGTGGATCAGAGCCTGTCCTCCATGAACGAGAGCCTGGGTAACCTGGACTCCCATTCCCGGCCCTCCACAACCTGCCTAAATGTCCTGCAAACTACAGCAGCAGGCGTTGGGCAGGATGTGAGGGCCCTTACCCAGGCTATCCAGGGCAACACGGCAACACTTGGTGCTGCCCTGGACAGAATAGCCGTGGCCTTGGAGGGCAGGCCGCCAGGTGGGCAGATCTCAGGGGCTGCTCCTCCTTCCCCGGCTTTTCCCCTCCCCCATGCATCTCCCCTGAGGGGCCGGGGCCGTGGCCGGGGCGCCCCAGGCGTGGCTCACGCAGAGGGCATTAATTTTTTTTTCCCCCCTTTTTTTGGTTTGAATGCTTTTTTTTTTTTGGTCCTCTGCATTTTTTTTTTTGTTCTGTTTTTTTTTTTTTCTATGCATTGTTTTTTTTCTATGCATTTTTTTTTTGGTTTTGATGTCATTTTTGGCATATTTTGGGTTGTGAATGATGTTTGAATGTGGGGGTGACATTCCTGCTGGAAAAAGGGTGTCATCCTCAATTTGGGTGGAGAAGGGTTCCCCAGGACCAGGGAGAAGTGATTCCCAGGTCCGTGTGAATGGTGTATGAATGTACAGTGACATAATTGGAGCCTTGACGTGGCGTTACTGCTCACCAGTCTTGCATGGCGGACTGGTGCCAATCCAATTTGATGAGGATGTGGGGTGTCTGTGCTAGGGACCACAGTGGTGTGCATGCATGCCTTCTCATTGGTGCCATGATTAATGTGTGTGTTTAACGTGCAAAGATGCATAATGTGAGCTGGCATGAGATGGGGTCATGAGATGGGGTACCAGTGCATATGCAGAATCACCTTGAAGGGAAAAGACAGAGGATGTTAGTCATGCATGTGCCACTTGTGAGGTGTGCATCACGGGAGGGGATAGTCATGCCTGACTCCCATGTCACTCAACAACCAGCCAGCTGTCCCCATACATGTTCTGTTGGAAATCTGTGGGGATGGGGCTCTGATTGTATATGTAGCTGTCATGGGTGGTGCCATGTGTTGGGCTGCTGATGTCCTCCTGCAAGGTTGTGGTAATTCCATGATGGCATGAGGGGTGAATCTGAAGATGCGAGACACCTCAGAATCTCTCATGCCAAAGATGTCTATGCGTGTGTGATATATCAAGTGAAGAGTGAGGGGCTTGTATCAGATAAGAATATTTGTATTAGATTAGATTAAATTGTAAATTGTAAATTTTATATAAGCAAAAAAAAAAAAAAAACATCTCCCGTGCCCTCCTTAGTGCCATCCTCCGTGCCCTCATCCTTCTTTGTTCATCTAAAGTCAGTAGTATAGCTATGCGCGACGATGCCCCTGGCATGTTGGCATACAGATTGTTGGGCAACACGTGTGACTGCTGAACTCCTCACTAACAGTGTTGCTTTATCTGACAATTAGACTTTTTTTTCAAAATTTAGACCAGCTTTTAGGTCCTCTAACTTTAGACAGAACATTTTGCAGTTGCGCACATCGCGTAGCCTGCGCAGCAACTGCGTTTTTTTGTGAATCCCCGTAACTCCCTCATTAGCATATTTGAATAGCAAATCAATGGTGTGTCTAGCGCAGTTTTGCGCGAAGGGAAGCGAATGTCTAATTCTATTACGCCGGACCAAAAAACGTAGATTTCTGGCGTATATTGTTTTGTGAATCGCGTCCAACTATACGCACGCGCACATTTAGACTTACGCACGCGCAACAGCAGTTGCGCAGGCGTAATCGCTCTGTGAATCTGGGCCATAGTATCTGCAATAAAAATAGGAGAGGGATATGCCTACAGTCAGGACCCCCCTACCCTACCTAATTCTTCCCCCCTCTCTGCCCTTCTTATCCCTCTATCCCTTTTATAACACCCTCTAGCAGTTCTTATTTCCTTGTCTCTCTCTCCTCTTCTACATTATACTTATTGTCTTTTTTTTTTTCAACACCTTCCTAGTCTGCTCATTAATTTTAAATAACAATATTAATATCTCCCTTTTCTATGTATCATGATAACGCTAACCAAGATTTTTCTCAGTTTTCTCAGTTCTCAAACATGTATCATATTTTTGATATACGAGTTATACATGAAATCAGTTATAGCTAGCCCATAAGTCTTACTTTTACATCTTGTTTGCAGTTAAAAAAACTATATCAATACCTAGTAAAACTGTAGGCAGAGCTAGACTAGTTTCTTGTTTATGCTATTGCAAATACAGTATTGCTCTATATGAAATGGTACTTGTGTGATAATGTGTGGCCTGTTTTTATAAACCATTTTGATGCCAACAACTGTCATCAAGTACACATTTTTTATTTCCCCAACCGGTCACGGTAATAAAATACAGGTGCACATCCCTTTAAAAGTCTTCTTGTGTTCTCTAGTTATGGACTATAAAGAAGCTGTAAGAAGCTATAGTGGGCTTTCCTGCTTTCAACACTTTGGGAGGAGTTGGTGTCTGCATACTAGATTTGAAGCTCTCTTGCTAGGTGTCTTTACTTTAATTTGTGTTTAATTCTTGTGTAAGACTCTGTTACTTACCCGTTGGTGTGCTGGCATCTGTTTGTTTCGGGATTTGAGGTGCCTCCATTGCCGTGCTCCCAGGTTTTTTACTTAGGCCTTTGGAATATCGTGGGAACTGCCTTTTTCTGACATGGTGGGGGAGATTTATTGAAATTGGTGCACACAAAATTTGGTTCAACTCTGCATGGTAACCAACCAGCTTCTAACTTCAGCTTGTTCAGTTAAGCTTTGACAATAAAACCTAGAAGCTGATTGCTAACTATGCTCAGTGGCACCAGATTCTATGTGCACCAGTTTTAGTAAATCCCCTGGGTTTAATGGCTTATGAGTAAAGTCTCCTTCTCTTGAAACTTACCTGTTGGCATGCTGCAATCTATCCATGTCTGCATTTTAGTTCTAGGAACAATTTATGAACTTGCAAAGTTCCTTTTTGTAGAAAAAAAAAAGAAGAAAAATTAATGAAATGTCGAATATAATCACCACTTAAAATTGTAATTTAACTTTAAATTAAATTATAATTTCCTTATATATTATTAAATACATATGGCATTTTGCAATTTCATATTGTAAAAAAAATAACCTTTCCATTCTAAATTTACTTCTTGGAAACCATGTCAACAGTACTCTGTTACCATAGGGAATGTCTAAAAAATGTAATTTCCTGCTCAGGTGATGAGTTCACTGCTTTTCCCAATACAATGCTTGAAGTAAAAGTGCAGATAGGCCTGCTTCAGTGATGCTTTATCTATAGCAATATACGGGCCAAGAGTGCTAAAGGTTAGAGTTTTGTGCAGTTTTACTCTTCTGTACTGGGACTGATCGTGTTATTAGAGAAAGCAGACCCTCATACATATCACTTTGTTTGATTACGTTTTTGCAATAGCTTGACACTTTTTTTTTTGTGCTTTTATATGAGAAAAATGTAATGTAGAAATAAAAGTATTTTAAATAAATAAGGCTGTTCCTTAATTTCTAATTGATTATTATTATTTTTTATGAAAACAAAAGTTAGAATGTATTCCAGACAGGACTAATAACAATGGAATAAATACACTACCAGTGTTTTGATTTGAGAACAAATGAGTGATTCTTTCATAAAGAAAAAGCTCAACCACTCAGATAATAGTATGAGTTGTTATAGCTGAATTCAAGGCAAACATCTAAATGCAGGGACCTAATTTTCCTGCCAAAGTATTTTAATGTGTATCCCTTTAATGTTACCTCCCTGCCTCCAGCCTGTTGATTGGACAGTGATAGAACAGCAGAAGACTAATGAGGTCATCTTTCTGTTCATTACACTATCCTCTTATGCTTATATACTCTATCATAGTTACATAGTTAGTTGGCCGGGCCTGCAGCTTAGACAGGTATTTGCAAATACATGCAACTAAACCTCTGATTTAATGCATACAGCTAGACAGGTTAATTTAGTTTATTGCTTTTTTGGTTGGTAACTTTGAGCCTGGCTATTATGGAAACATTTTTTATATTCCATATATATATTTAATTGCATACTGATAAAAATGCATCTAATTTAAAGTCCCAACCCCCCCCCCCCCTTTCTATCCATTTACAGGGATGGAGGCCTGTGCCTCATGTAAAGTCCCAACCTTATCCCCCCCTTTTTTTGAACTATGGACATGAACTCCCCCATGCTCCGTTGTATACACAGAGCTGAAGAAAGTTTTTAATTAAGCTTCTCTTTGTCCCCAGCCACTCATTTTTATATATTTTAAAGGTTTTTTTTCTTATTGTTTATAGCTTTGTTTAAATGTGACAGTGAGCCACACAGGTTTTACTTTTAGCCTTTTAAACGTATTGCCCATGGGAATACAGTATATTTTGCAGTAAGGTCCCAAACAGTATTTTTGAAGAATTCCCATTTCTGTTCTGTGTTTATCGATGCCAATATTTCCCAGTCAAAGTCCTGGAGAGCAGCCCTCATCCTTGGACAATTTGCTCTGTTGAAGTTAATTGTTTTCTTCTTTCCCGTATGTATTTCTTGCTTACAGCTAACATCAAATGACATCCTCTTGTCAGCTTTTTCCTTGTCAAAACATTTGTATGCAGCAGATCCTGACTGGCTACCAGTCCTGCTCCTCCTCTTCCCAGTTTGAGTGTTGCTGTACAAGAGATTTCATGATGAGGCTTAAATCAAGTTATTTAGGCTGGGTTCACACTGATGCGAACTGGATGCGGCTTTACCCACATCCAATTCGCACGACAGGAGACTGTGACTGGCTCTCAGTGGAGCAGTTTCACACTCCTCTGGGGCGGGCGTGGAGCACACAACAGTAGGGTCCTATGAGTCTTTGGCTCCATTTCTGGTCCCTTTTCTGGCAAAAATTTGGACCTGATTTCCCCCTGAAATGGAGAACAGGGAGGCACTGAACCCCATGCTGTGAGCCGCTCATCTCATAGTGGGAACCAAGCCTTAAAGTTTTTTTTTTTCTTTTTTTATAACAAACATGTTATACTTACCTCCACTGTGCAGTTCGTTTTGCACAAAGTGGCCCAACCCTCCTCTTCTGGGGTTCCTCATCGGCCTGGTAGTTACTCCCTGCATCGAGTGCCCATGTAGGAGAAGCGCTCTCCTACAGTGGACACCCATGCGGATGCGCTCCTCTGTCCTGCCTCTGCGTGTTAATTCCACAGATTGCAGGATTGGCCCCTGCCCCTCGGCGCCCACATCATTGTATTTTATTGACAGCAGCAGGAGCCAATGGCTGCACTGCTATCAATCTATCTAATCAAGAGCCGAGACACTGGCCAGAGCGTGGGAACGAACCGTCTCAAGTGAGTAAAACGGGGGGGCTAGAATGCTGCTCAGTGACAGAAGTTTCTCATTAAGGTGAAAATACACAGGGGTTTACAACCACTTTAAGCTGCTGATATTAACTGCATTTAAAAAATCAATTTCATGATTTATTAAGGGGATGTAAAAAATCCAACTGGAGCTACCATGCAATAAAATAAGTATTATAATCATCTCTTTGTTGCCCAAGTCTCTGATCATTACTCCATTCCAGTACTGCAGCCTCCACCCTTCAGTATTTCCAAATTCCAAAGATGTCCCTTGATGCACAGTGCAGTTCCATCCTTTAGTCCCTGTACTAATGTAGGAGTCAGAAGATGAAACCACAATACATGGCAGGGAGGACACTGGCATCTGACCCTCCTGCAATTGGCAAACACTGAAGAGGCTGCAGCACTGGAAAAGAGTGTGAGTAGGAGACATAGGCCACCGAAAAAAGGGAGTGTACCCCGCTTCTGCTTAAGATAATCTCCAGTTGGATTTTTGTATGCGACTGACAAGGTCCCTTTATTGAATACATATCTTCATTAATCAATTTATTTCATATCTGTTTGGAGTCGTTATTACAATACAAGGCTTTGTTAGTATCGTAAGTTAGTACTGTAGTTAAAGCATTTTTCAGTTGTACTGAAACTTTGTAATATTTATTCAATGTTTACACTAAATGTATTCGTAGACCTTCAATAAGGCATAATAGAGGTTATAATTCTATTTAGACTAATGACAATCACTTATGTAAACCACATTGCAGACTGCTTAAATCATCTAATTTGTTGGCACTGATTTATACCGGTCTGTGTAAGTAATTTAGCCATAGCTATCATTTGTATTAATTTAATGACATACCTTTTATGACATGGCCCAAATCTCAAGATGCATTGATGTAATCTATTTTAGATTATGGGTCACTCAATCAAATATTTTAAATGACATGTTGTTTTTGTATTTGTAGAGATGCCAGAATAAAAAATAAATAAAGCTGGCATCCAGTTTCAGTTAGATAGGATTTACTAAAGAATGGTCCATTTCAAACATACTTTTTGTTGCCAGGAGAACACAGATCAAATGCTAGCAGTGATAAATATTGGCATCATAATAAAAATAAATACATGAATAAAACTCATCTATAAAAAACTTTTAGCGCTGGTTCACACTGGTGGGATTTGATTTCCGGCCTAATCATCCTAATCGGTGCGACACCCCATCTGCGGCACTGCACTGATTTCAAAAAGTATTTTTGCGATTTCAGCCCGTGATTTATATTAACATCTGTGCTAAAACAGCACAGATGTCTCTGTAATCACGGCCAAAATCGGGACTGACAAGCGGGGGTGAAATCGTGCGAGTTCAGCTGAACTCGCACGGCTTCACTCCCACAGCCCAGTGTGAATCTGGACTTAAGGCCCAAGTTTAGGCAAAACAGCCCAAGGGACGTTACATACATTTAATGCAAAGTGTCCCGTATGCTGTTGTTGGCTCTCATAGTGGAAATCTGAAATCCTATGCCCCCCCCCCCCCCCAAACCCTGCAGCCATAATCTTTTGGAGTGCCAACTATGCCCGCTCTCCTCCCTTCTTCATTTAAAGAAGCCATCTATAAATGAATGACAGAAGAGTGAATTAAAGGTCTGTTTCCTCCATTTATTGATCCTTTTTTCATTAATGGAAGCTATTTTACAGCTTTTATGAACGGAGGAGGATGGAGGAAAGAGAGGGCATGGGCAGCACTCAGCTATGTGTGCCGGTCACAGGTCCAGTTCTGATAGTAGCACCAGAAGGTTATGGTGGCCAGAGAGGGGCAGAGGACTTCGGATTTCTACTATGACAGCTGACAAGCGGCAGCAGCACAATTTAGTTATCCACTTAGGATAGGATATACATAGGATATTATTTTACAGTTTTAGATAATTGTGCTGCTAGATGATCATTATTAAATGTTTCTCTTTCTGTCCTGACAGCTAATGTAGCTTTTGCCATTCTTTGCAGGGAGTTGCACTGCATTGTATTATCTATACATTGCTTTCTTTGGAGAACATCAGTCATCACATATAGTTTAGTTTCCTTTCAACTCAGCATGAAATGCAAATGATTGACTATATATGCATACATAATCCAAATATTTCCATATATTAAGTATATTATTGCAGGCATATTTCTCCTTGTAAACACGTAGTGTGTCAATTGAGGCATATTCTCGACTCTATAAATGGTGGTGTTAGATGTAAATCCTTATTGAGAGAAATGAGGAATCTGTTTTGATGTAATTTTTTTGATAGCTAATGAAGCATTTACAAAATGCATTCCATTTATGTGGTATATCTATAGCATGAGAGATATTAGTATTTACTTGGTGTTGCAGTCTGTGGTACAACACATTATATGTTTATTCTTAGTGAAAAATGTATAAAAGTTGTCTACAGAGGGACTGATGTCATTGTGCTGATAGTAGTGATAATGTGCAAAAGGCAAGCAAAAAAACACATTTAATTTTACTTTAGTCAGGATGAAACATACACAATATTACCAAAAGTATTGGGACACCTGCTTTACACGCACATGAGCTTTAATGGCATCCCAGTCTTAGTCCGTAGGGTTTAATATTGAGTTGGCCCACCCTTTGCAGCTACAACAGCTTCAAATCCTCTGGGAAGACTGTCCACAAGGTTTAGGAATGTGTCTATGGGAATGTTTGACCATTCTTCCAGAAGTGCTCGCTCATCCATGTCTTTATGGACCTTGCTTTGTGCACTGGTCCAAATCATTTGGTGGAGGGGGATTATGGTGTGGGGTTGTTTCTCACAGGTTGGGCTTGGCCCCTTAGTTCCAGTGAAGGGAACTCCTAAGGTATCAGCATCCTAAGACATTTTGAACAATTTCATACTCCCAACTTTGTGGGAACAGTTAAGGGATGGCCCCATACTGTTCCAACATGACTGCACACCATTGCACAAACAAGGTCCATAAAGACATGGATGAGAGAGTTTGGGGTGGAGCAACTTGACTGGTCTGCATAGTGTCCTGACCCCAACCCGATAGAACACCTTTGGGATGAATTAGAGCAGAAACTGCAAGCCAGGCCTTCTCGTTCACATGAGTGCTTGACTTCACAAATGTAACTTGACTTGACTTCACCTGTAAAGGCAGGTGTCCCAATACTTTTAGTAATATACAAAATACAAAAAAAAACCCACCCTTCCTGCGGTCACCTCTCGGCTCTCGCAGCCCCTCTGTCTGTCCCCAGCATCCCTCTTTGTCCTTGTCACACTGCGTCCCTCTCTGTCCTTGTCACACTGTGTCCCTATCTGTCCTTGTCACACTGCTTCCCTCTCTGTCCATGTCACACTGTTTCCCTCTCTGTCCCTGGCGTCCCTCTCTGTCCTAATCACATTGGGTCCCTCTCTGTCTGTCCCCAGTGTCCCTGGTGTCCTTCTCTGTCCCCAGTGTCCCTCCCTGTCCCTGGTGTCCCTCCCTGTCCCTTGATTGTGTGTTAGTGTGTCATTGATTTTGTATGAGTTACTGTGTGCACCAATGTATTTTGATGAGTGTGAGGTGTGCCAATGTGTTGGCATCATCAGTAATTTTTGTATCAGTGTGTGCCCGCGGACCATTGTTAGCTCTTTTTTTTGTTAGGGTAACGGTTATCTGAAAGATGAGTTTTGAATGTTTTGACAAGGGAGCAGTTTCAGTGCTTGCCATAAGCGCTATTTTGACTAGATACACCTCTGTCTATAACCACCATTTATGGTCAGCTTTAAGTTATCTCTATGAAGAACCAATATTGTACAGTATGAAAATCTTAGCTGCAACAATGTAACAGTCCTGAAGAAAGAAATAATTCCGCGCCAAAAACTAAAATATGGTGATCTTCACCTATGTGAAGATAGTACAATATACTTAGGTGGTGTGCTGCTCCTCGGTTGTATAGTATGTGACTATAATAAGTGAAAATAAAGAACGATAGAGGGCGCCACTGGGACTATATGGGAAACCTCACTCACAATTCATAATGTGGATAACCATATACCATCAGTGAATAAAGACAACAATTACTATAATACTAAGATGGATAGCAACAAATGCTAATTAGAAAATATTAAACAATGCAATCAACCTCAGTGAAGTGAAAGAAATTAATTCTGGTGTATTAAAAGTCAAACAAATATAAGTCCAACTAATGTCCCAGAGACAGGATAAATAAAAAATATAAAAATATATATAAAATATAAAAATATCAAGATGATCTTCCTGTTGCAGAGTGCAATCTTGATTGAGCAAGGTCTGTGAACAAATCTGTGACAGGATTGTGGTGTGCTGGTTCTGGGGTGTGAGGGAAACCTTCACCAAATGGATTGTTCATGTTCCACCAAAAGTGCTGGGGAAATACTATGTTCTTACCAGATAATATGACCTCTCTGTTACAAGTAGGTCAGATGAGCGGGACAGGATAAGTGCCTGTACACTTAGGGCATGCTGGATCACGCTGAACCACAGTAGTACTAAGTATGCTCATGGGTAAATAGAAAAATAAATGGAAAAGATCATGGTGCAATACCGTTTATTAAAAACAATAAAATTTGCACATAAACAGCCAAATGGCCTCCTACCCCGGCTGGTGCCTGCCTGGCACTGGGAAAAAAGCATGTCAAAGCTCCTCCACTCCGATGTCTCACCGATGGTTCAGGATGGCAGATTGGTCAGGGTTTGGTAAGCTCAATTTGAGGCTTACCAAACGCACAAACATGCGAAACATATGTCGGCGGCTCTATCTGGCTCCCCGCACGATAAACAAGCCTCAAATTGAGCTTACCAAACCCTGACCAATCTGCCATCCCGAACCATCGGTGAGACATCGGAGTGGAGGAGCTTTGACACACTTTTTTCCCAGTGCCAGGCAGGCACCAGCCGGGGTAGGAGGCCATTTGGCTGTTTATGTGCAAATTTTATTGTTTTTAATAAACGGTATTGCACCATGATCTTTTCCATTTATTTTTCTATTTACCCATGAGCATACTTAGTACTACTGTGGTTCAGCGTGATCCAGCATGCCCTAAGTGTACAGGCACTTATCCTGTCCCGCTCATCTGACCTACTTGTAACAGAGAGGTCATATTATCTGGTAAGAACATAGTATTTCCCCAGCACTTTCGGTGGAACACGAACAATCCATTTGGTGAAGGTTTCCCTCACACCCCAGAACCAGCACACCACAATCCTGTCACAGATTTGTTCACAGACCTTGCTCAATCAAGATTGCACTCTGCAACAGGAAGATCATCTTGATATTTTTATATTTTATATATATTTTTATATTTTTTATTTATCCTGTCTCTGGGACATTAGTTGGACTTATATTTGTTTGACTTTTAATACACCAGAATTAATTTCTTTCACTTCACTGAGGTTGATTGCATTGTTTAATATTTTCTAATTAGCATTTGTTGCTATCCATCTTAGTATTATAGTAATTGTTGTCTTTATTCACTGATGGTATATGGTTATCCACATTATGAATTGTGAGTGAGGTTTCCCATATAGTCCCAGTGGCGCCCTCTATCGTTCTTTATTTTCAATGTAACAGTCCTATTGTGTTTTATAGGAAAATTAACACAGCTGTAAGGCTAAACTGGGAGACGGTAAACAATGGATGTCAGTGTTAGGGAATAAAATAATTTGGATGCTTAATAATATCGCTATCTGAAGGCCCTAAGTTTGTGTATTTTTAGGGTAAGGTGACCATATTTTCACAGTGAAATCCTGGGACACCCTACTATTCACACTTATTATTAATAGCATGGATTAGGACAGAGCAGGGGAAGGCCTAATAGCAGCACAAACCATGTGTCACTCCAAAAGGTGAATGTGGGCAAAATGTGCTAACAGTGGGAAGGGCTAAAAACAATATACTGTATTTATCGTGGTATTGCACCCCTAATGTGGACCTGTAAACATTTTTTTTTTGTATTTTTAGTACTTAGAGTTTTGGTGTCTTGGGCGGCGTCCATCGGCGGCCTTGTCCGGTCCGGTGTCCGTCAGTGGTGTCCCCTCGGCTTCTCCAGCGCGTGCCTCGAGTCGAATCCCCACTTCCCGCGTTGTGTTCGAACCACTCCGCCGACATATACCGAGCGCAGTACACTTGGGTATAGTCGGGTAGGCTCGGCTCCTCTCGCGTAAAGGACGTACAGGACGCACAGAACGTGATAGCGAGTGGAGCCGAGCCTGCCCGACTGTACCCGAGTGTACTGCGCTCGGTATATGTCGGCGCAGTGGTTCAAACACAGCGCGGGAGTCGGGGATCGGCGTATATCGCGCACCCACGATTTTCCCCTGATTTTCAGGGCAAAAAAGTGTGCGATATACGCCGATAAATACGGTACTTAAAGTAGTTGTAAACCCTTACATATACCCAGTGAAGTGAATAGCCTCAGGTTAAACAGAGAGATAAAACAAATCATTCTACTTAGGTTGTACCTGTTTGTCTCCAGTTTTCTGTCCTCTACATCTTTTCAAACTCCAGAATTTATAAAGCTTGTCTGAACTGTCAGAAAAAAAGGGACAGAGAGGTGAAATTTTACTTTGCAGAGCTCAGTGAGGAGAGATCTGACAGCTGATTGGAGGGAGATGACCCTCCCTTCACACAGCAGACATGAACAGAGTTGAGGCGGTCAATCAGCTGGAGCTCCCTCCCCTGTCATCTTTTTTTTCTCTTGGTGTCAGGTAACTTGTCAGAAGTGAATCTTGGTAATAGCAGAAGAACGAAACAGAAAACAGCAATGACACTTAGGTGTTTATTTACCAAAACTGGAGACTGCAAAATCTGGCGCAGTTCTGCATAGAAACCAATCAGCTTCCATTTTTTTTTGTCAAAGCTTAATTGAACAAGCTGAAGTTAGTAGCTGATTGGCTACCAGGCAGAGCTGCACCAGATTTTGCACTCCCCAGTTTTAGTAACTCAACACCTTAGTGCTCTTTTTATTTTTCACCTTAGTGCTCTTAATTAAGACAAGTACACACTATAGAAGCATATGCTTTGTTCATATTTTTTGGTTTAAAAAAAATTGGAAAAGCCTGAGTCTACCCTTGCATGAAGCCCAGAGTGCAGGGATCAGGGGTAATTAACACAGAGCATGCACAGGTCAGGAGTAAGTAATGCATAAAGGTCAAGTGTAAGAAATGTATAGAATGCAGGGGTCAGAAGCAGTGGCGGACGGTATTTTTTTGGAGGGGGAATCAACCACACCCCTGGCGGCACCACACTACCCCACCCCCCACCCCCCCGGTCTACTGGTCGGTCCAGAACTTACCCCATCTAGGTGGTGGGCGGTGGATTGTGGGCAGTGGCTCCAGTTTCCTTGCGACAGGTGGCTGGTGGTGGGCTGGGAGCAGGAGCCCCGGTGTCCTTACCTCCACGGCTTTCGCCGTGCATGTCCTCTCTCCTCCTACTTCTCCTAGGCGTCCAATAGGATCGCCTGACATTTTGCCCAATCGGGAAATGGGTCTGATGGATCTGATTGTTAGGGAGCAGATTTAGTTTCAAAATAGTGAATATTAATTTGCTATTGTCACATAAGTGGGTGGGCTTGGAGCGCAATGTTCTGTCCCCTGAGTCCACCCTATTTTGCAGCCTATAAGAGTCTCTGGCTGCTTCAAAAAAGCACCCCCTTCATTGGAATGCTTGCATGCGGCGTCCCTGTATGTAGATTAGGGTGTCGGAAGCATGGAAAAGGAGGGCGGCGCCCCATGCGCCCCTAATGGGCGGGCCGCCACTGGTTAGAAGTAAGTAATGCGCAGAGTGCAGAGGCCAGGAGTAAGTAATGTACAATGTGCAGAAGTTAGGAGTACGTAACACACAAAGTGCATCCCAAGTACAAATCCCCCCACCTCTTCAGCCTCCTGAAATCATGGACTATCCCTAGAAAAAAGGGACCTCTGGTCAACTTATATTAAAGCGGCTATTCTCAAACACAGTGACCAGACAGAGCAGAGTTAGGCCCCTTTCACACCGACATGTTTTTCAGGCGGTGTAGCGCTAAAAATAGCGCTGCTATACTGCCTGAAAAAAACGTGCCCTGCAGTCTTCAGTGTGAAAGCCCGAAGGCTTTCACACTGAAGCAGTGCGCTAGCAGGACCGCTCCAAAAGTCCTGCTAGCCGTATCTTTGGAGTGCTATAGAATCAGGGTGTTTACCGCTCCTATACTGCTCCTTCCTATTGATATCAATGGGAAAACGCGGTAATACCGCCGGCAATGCGCCTCTGCAGAGGCGCATTGCCGGCGATATTAACCCTTTTTCCCCCGCTAGCGGGGGGTTGAAACCGCATCGCTAGCGGCAGAATATCGTGGTAAATACGAAGGTATATCGGCGTTAAAAATCGCTCTGTTATACCGCCACCACACCTCCCCTGCCACGTGTTAAAGGGGCCTTAGGGTTAGCACTATTAAAAAAAAACATTTGTGCAAGTATCAAGTCCCCCTTGAAGATCATTTCCCTAGTCTGTATTTATTTATATAAAAAATGTATGTGTCCTGCGCTTAGGATGTTTGTATGAAAAAGGCTGCTGCCCCCCTATTAAATTTCCCAAAGGGGAACCGGTGATAGAAAGAAAAAAAGGTATTCATTTAAGCCTTTTGGGCTTTCTAGCCATTCCTTGTTTCTAATCTTTCCTAATTTGCTTTAGTTCATTTTTATGACTACATTAATGCTGTTTTTTGCTTTATAATGGTGCCCTATATTTTGCCATTGTGCCATCACTTTACTACCCTTTATACCTTGCAAAACCTTTTTACTTATTTTCATTTGTCTGCATCTTTTTATCCTCTACCTATTATTGTTATCTTTCTTTATTATCATTACTATTCTCTACTAATTATCACCTGGTTTCCCTCTGCCTCAAAGCAATTCCTGCAGGGGGTCCTGACATTTCCCCAAGTGGTATTTTTCGCCGCCATGTAGTGCAATTTAGGGAAACGGCATTAGGTCATGTTGAGGGTCAGTTTTGATTGAGCTTTACAAAGTTCTTCTTTAATGTCATTTTTCATTTTAGCAGATGGCATATTAATGGCAATGTTCACAAGTTCATAGTTGCTCCTATCCTTTCTGTTCCTGAACTGAAATTCCTCTTCAAGAAACAAATACCTTTCCTTCTTCATGATCTATTTGCCCTTCACAGACTATAGTCAATTTCACGGTCCTTGTAAAATTTGTTACCTCTGAAAGTTCTGTCTCTGAAGATATAATTCTGATTTTAGTAGAACATATTCATGCTCCACCAATCATAAAAAGACTGCAGACATGTAGCTGATAAGATTAAGCAGGGAATTAGCATGCTGGGTTTGCCCCACATTATCCACATATTGTGAATGTTATCATTTGCAGCCTCTTCGGATAATTTGTGGTACATGTGACACTTGTAGAGAACTTACAAATTTCTGGATTTTTTTTTAATAACTTTCATCTTTTCTCCCTTAAATTTGTATTTAAACAGGAGCTGCAGTCTGCTCACATAATTTGTAATAAAAACACCTTTGCCATTCTGAAGCTTCCCTCCAACCACTTTGCATATTATTTTATTTATACTGTGATTCTGTACTTGCCAACTATGCTTCAGAATTCTCCCCCACTAAGTTTGGCTAAAGCCATTTTAACTGTGGGCAGCTAAAGCTGCTGCTTGTTCAATTCCTGGATTTACACAGATACACAGAGGTACATCTCCAGCTCTGCATCCCTGCAGCTCTCATTGTCCCTCTTATGACTCAACCCCTTCCCTTCTTGGCAAACTCTCACGAGAGTGAGAGAGAGAGCTGTACATGATGTCATAAGCCTAGGCTAATGACCAGACAAGAAAGAGGAAGTGGGCTGTATTAGGTATTTGCTAGATATGTGCACACTGAAATATTTAGTTTCGGCATTTCGTTTTCGTCTGAAAAATTGATTTATTTAGTTACTTCCGAAATTAGTTTTTATTGATTTCCTTTTTTTATAAAATGCATTCGTCCAAAAATCAGAATTAATTAAGGTCGAATCTGTCAATTTAAGGCTTATGGTGTCTGTATAATTTTCTAAGACGATTAGACGGAGCAGCGAAACTGTACGACGCCGCGATTGTACATTTCTGGTCGAATGTTCCGCCTACAAGCTATAAGAATTCTAATGTTGTATGACACTGGTAATAATTATATTTGTTAATTATTATTACTAGTCAACCAACATTCAAATTCTTCTATAGCATATGGGCCGAGCATTTACCGAAAATGTACAATTGCGGCGTCATAGGGCCGGATTCACGTACACGGCGTATCTTTGTGTGGGCATAGCATATCTTCTTTACGCTACGCCGCCGCAAGTTTGAGAGGCAAGTGCTGTATTCACAAAGCACTTGCGTCCTAAGTTACATCAGCGTAGCTTAAATGTTCCAGCGTAAGTGCGCGTAATTCAAAGTAGGCTGGTATTGGGCGTGTTGTATTAAAATGAGCCGTGACCCCACGTAAATGACGTGCCTAACGAACGGCGCATGCGCCGTTCGTGGACATACCCCAGTGCGCATGCTCACAATCACGTCGCAAATACACAATGCTTTCGACGTGAACATAACTTACGCACAGCCCTATTCGCGTACGACTTACGCACATGACGTAAACGACTGAAAATTTGACGCTGTTCTGACTTCCATACCCTAACATGACTTAGACCTACTATTTGGTGGTTTATCTTTACGCCGGACGTAACCCTTACGCAAACCGCGTAACTGGCGCATCTACGTTTGTAAATCGGTGTATCTTCCTCATTTGCATATTTAACATGGGAACGCCGAATGCGTCCGGCGTTACGCCCACGATACGCCGGTGTAGGCAAGTTACGTCAGACTACTGAAGCCATGTTTTTTGGCGTATCTTGCTTTAGGAATCGGCGACTGCGCATATTTGTACTTACGTCAGTGTATCTCGAGATACGCCGGCGTAAAGCTACGTGAATTTCGGCCTATACAGTTTAGCTGCTTGTCGAATCGTCTTAGAACTTTCGACAGACACCATGAGCCTTCAATGACAGATTCAACGTTTGTATGTTTTTCTCTGTTTCATTAAATCTTTGTCGTTCATGTCGAATGGTCTACCTCAACACTGTCTATAATGTCGAATCTTTCCTCTCTATGTAGAATAATCTTGGACTAATAGAGTTAAGGTTAAGCACAATCGAAGACAGGTTCGATAGACACAGATTGCTATTGTCAGCGTAATGTCGAATCACCTATCTGTATCGAATTGTTGTAGCAACGAAAACCAAAATAAAGCATTTTTTTATGTCGGATCTTTTGGATTTCGGATTCTGCGCGTTCGTTTTCATTCGGACCAAAACTAATGCACATGTCTAGCATTTACTGGCAGAAAAAAAATGTTTTGCTATCTACTGTTTGCAAACAAACCTACTGTTTGCTTTTTCATATATTATAACTAGGGTTGTCCAGATACCGATACTAGTATCCGTATCGGGACCGATACCAAGTATTTTTGGGAGTACTTGTACTCGCGCAAATGCTCCCGATACCTAAATAGAATACTTTTTTTGTATTTATCAACATGTTCTGTGAAAATTCTTTGAGTTTTTACTACTGCGTGACAAGCAAATAAAACATTTTAATTAAATGTTTTACTCATTTTTATTCTTTTATAATGTCTTGAGTAATGCCGCGTACACACGGTCGTTTTTTGCGATGAAAAAAACTATGTTTTTTAAAACGTCATTTAAATTGATCGTGTGTGGGCAAAACGTCGTTTTTTGTCTTAAAAAAAACGACCAAAAAAAAAAAAAAACATGCTTGAATTTTTTTTGTCGTTTTTCAAAACGTCGTTTTTTGTTTCACAAAAAGTCACCGTGTGTAGCAAAAACGTTGTTCAAAACGACGTTTTTCAACCCGCGCATGCCCAGAAGCTAGTTATGAAGCGAGCTTCAATGGAAAAGAGTGGTGAACGTAACCTCGCTTTTTGTGAAAAAACGATGGTGTGTATGCAAAATTGTCTTTGAAAAGTGACGTTTCAAAAACGTCGTTTTTTACTTCACAGAAAACTTCGTTTTTTTTCATCGCAAAAAACGACC
Source organism: Rana kukunoris (assembly GCA_029574335.1). Taxonomy (NCBI): domain Eukaryota; kingdom Metazoa; phylum Chordata; class Amphibia; order Anura; family Ranidae; genus Rana; species Rana kukunoris. Next base: position 356,141,364 of record CM056053.1, on the reverse strand, counting down.
GTGTGTACACGGCATTAGAGTTCTTCATAATTCTAAAGAAAATATCCTTAATCTGTATTGTGGTTTGAAAACTGTCACATGACATTTAAAAAAAGTATCGGTATTCGGTATCGGCGAGTACATGAAAAAAAGTATCGGTACTTGTACTCGGTCCTAAAAAAGTGGTATCGGGACAACCCTAATTATAACCTGCGCCGTTATCTGTTGTTATCATCTTAAAGCATATAAAGGCTGACCACATCAGTTATACAATTAGTATAACTAAAGGCAATTTTGTTTTTCATTTTGAATAGAGTGAAGAGGTATTAGAACCCCAATTTTTATTGTTGTTTATGCCCCTGTTAGGGAGATTTGGCCTTTCTATTTATCCTGTTTACCATTATCATTGAAAGTGGAAGTAAAAGAAAATCACAGATTTTTGGGTTGTCCCCAGAAAAGTAATAGAAGAGAAATCTTTCAATGGGGACACTGGTTCTGTGATCTGGAGGACCCCAAATAATTCCCTTAATTTGCAGGGATTTCCTCTCACTTCCTGTTTGGCTATGGGACAGGAAGTGAAGGGAAATCTCTGCATTGGGACAGAGATGGCAAAAAAAAAAAAACTGACGGGTTGTAACCCTCCCTTACTCTATGCAATATATATATATATATATATATATATATGAAATGTTTTGCTATAGTTTTACTTTAAGTCTAATTGGGATTATTGGTGGAATGGGGCAAAAGTTTTAACTTCACTAACAAAATGTCTCAGTATTCATCAAGGTATATACAGTATACAGTAGTATACAGCATTGAATCCTGACATTATAGAGATAATGGTAACCTGTATATGTATAATGGCTCTAGATACCCCCAGAGAGCCGAGCCAGCACCAGGACCACCCTAAGGCCACAATTCAGCACCACAACATTTGTGGCTGCAGGGGGCAGATAAGGACAATTATATGATTGAAACACAATACGAGTGCAGGGGCGCCAATAGAAGCAGGTAATAACAGGACTGACAGATATAGAAATGATAGAATGAACTCCTAAGCAGTGGACCACAATATTCTCAATGCACAATCCTGTGTCAGGATGTTTATTCACCCAATAGAGGTGGGAATCATATACCAATGCACCAAGGTGAATAGAGCCTGCTGTCACTATGCAAACAAAACCACCAATTAAGTGAAAAGGCGATGCAAAGGAGTCCCTGGAGTCCTAATAATCCCTAGTTCTTATCCTCCTCCCCTTTTGTTCAAACACTGTACAAATGTAAACCGAAGACTGGGTGGCAATTATTTTTGTCTCATAAGCTATAGACCTGCCACTGTCAAAAAAGCAGGTGTATTATCAAAATTCAATAAATTATCACAGATCAATGGCTCTCAAGTGACTAAGAATTTAATGCAATGTAGCAATATTATCTATACACAGAAAAACAAAGGCCCAGATTCAGGTACATCTGCGCATTATTGGACCGGCGTAGCGCACCGCCTTTACGTTAGACTTGCGCAATTTTGTCGCGTAATCACCCTATTCTCGTAGATTTTGCGCAGAAAATTGCGCATACGTAACGTTTTTTCAGAGGCGTAATGAGGAGTAATACAAATTGGGAAGGACGTGGGCGTGTTACATTGAAATGAGCCGTGACCCCATGCAAATGAAGGGCTGGCCGGCTCGCGCATGCGCGCTTGAAGGAGACCATGTCAGCTCCGCTGTGCGCATGCTCACAACTCGGGAGCGGTGCAATCAGTGAAATTGGAAATGGACTAGGTCAACGTTGTGAACTACGCAGACAGCATAAATAGACACACACAAACGCACTTGCATTGCAAAAGTACATCCTTTTGTCCCTTCCCATTTAACCAAGTGCTTTTGTCCTGTTGTTCGTTGCGGTGTGTTTTGTAGTTGTCAGATTAGTGTTCTGTGTGATCAAGTGTTTGCTAGTAGATTTTTGAAGGTGGTTTTTGATAAGTGTTTGAGAGACTGTTTGTTTGATTGATATATTTGTGTTTGTTTCTTTTCCTGCTGTATTTTTGTTTTGTTTTTTGGTGACTGTTTCTTGCTCAGTAGTTTTATCTCTGTGTGTGTGTTTTTTTTTGATTGGTTGTGCTTGTTTGTGTGCGTGAATTTTGTTGACTGGGACTGTTTTTTTTTGGAAGGATGACTGAGAGAAAACGAAAGCTGAATTTTACAGTTGTGGAAAAACAGATTCTTGCCCGGGCCATTAGCGAGTATGGGCGTTACCTCCACGGCCCACAGAGTGCCAACACCACCCCGGCCAGGAGGAGGGAGATTTTGGATAGGATCACTGACCAGGTGAATTCAGCGGGGCAGGGGGAGACACGGACCCGGTCTGGGATTGACAAAAAAATCAATGACCTCCGGCGTCTGGTCAAAAAGAAGCTGGCCAGAATGCATGCCCATGCCAGGGGCACAGGAGGGGGCCCACCATGCCGTATTAGCCTGACAGCGGAGGAGCGTGCGGTGGCCCTGACCTTTCATCGGCATGAAGTTGCGGGCCTGCCCGGCTTTGACTCAAGTCCGGAGCCCGTGGTGCCAGGTAAGTTTTTATTTTTTTAATATCAGGTGTGTAGCATGTGTGGGGGAGGGGGTGAAAGAGAATATGTGGCAAGTGTGTGGATCCTCCAACCTGTGACAGCAGCCTAATGAGGCCCCCCCAACAAGGCCGGAGTCCGCGGAGGAGGTTCAAGAGGAGCAGGAGAATCATGAGGAGGAGGAGAATCATGAGGAGGAGGAGAATCATGAGGAGGAGGAGTCCATGTCAGGCACTGGACGTTTGGGTTTTGAGGACTCTTCCCCTCTGGCTGGCAGCAGGCAGGCCTCCCTAAGGGGGAGCCCCCCCCCTCCTCCCCCAACATGGCTCCCCTCACAAGGGCCTCCCCTTCTCCCCGCAAGCATCAGCATCAGCTGGAGGCAGGATGTCATCCCAGACCACCAGGGGGGTGGCCGATCTCCTGCCCGCCACTCTGAGAAGGAACCAGTTCCTCCAGACCCGCCATCTGGGACAGGTCAGCCAGACATTGGTGCGGATGGAGGAGAGCCTGTCCTCCATCAAGGATACGCTGGGGAACCTGGACTCCCACTCCCAGGCTTTCACAACCTGCCTAAATGAACTGCAGACAACATCAGCAGGCGTTGGGCAGGATGTGAGGGCCCTTACCCTGGCTATCCAGGCCAACACGGCAACACTTGGTGCTGCCCTGGACAGAATAGCCGTGGCCTTGGAGGGCAGGCCGCCAGGTGGGCAGAGATCAGGGGCTGCTCCTCCTTCCCCGGTTTTACCCCTTCCCCATGAGTCTCCCCTGAGAAGCCGGGGCCGTGGCCGGGGGCGCCCCAGGCGTGGCTCACGCAGAGGGCAATAATTTGTTTTTCCCCATTTTTTTTTTCTATTTTTTTTTTGGGTTGTGAATGCTGTGTGAATGTGGGGGTGACATTCTTGCCGGAAAAGGGGTGTCACCCTCTATTTTGGTGGAGAAGGGTTACCCATGACCAGGGAGAAGTGATCCCCAGGTCCGTGTGAATGGTGTATGAATGTACAGTGACATAATTGGAGCCTTGGCGTGGCGTTGCTGCTCACAAGTCCTGCATGGTGGACTGGTGCCAATCCAATTTGATGTGGATGTGGGGTGTGTGTGCTAGGGACCACAGTGGTGTGCATGCATGCATTCTCATTGTGCCATGATTAATAGGTGTGTTTAACGTGCAAAGATGCCCAATGTGAGCTGTCTCCTGGCTGCTCTTCCCTCAGAAGACGGGGTAGCCTCGGTTAGGGGGGGGGTTGTCTGGTTCAGGGGTCAGGTCATCACGTAGGTCAATCTGCAGGCCCTTTCTTTCTGCGAAGTTGTGCAGCATGCAACATGCACCGATGATCTGGCACACGAAGTTTGGGGAATACAAGAGGGTACCCCCAGACTTATCCAGGCATCGGAAACGTGACTTTAGGAGGCCAAAGGTGCGCTCCACCACTGCTCGTGTTTGGGCATGTGCTTGATTGTATCTTTCCTCTCCTGGGGTTTGGGGGTTCCGGATAGGAGTCATGAGATGGGGTCCCAGTGGATATGCAGAGTCACCTGGAAGGGAAAAGACAGGAGGATGTTAGTCATGCATGTGCCCCTTGTGATGTGCATCATGGGAGGGGATAGTCATGCCTGCCACCCATGTCACTCACCAACCAGCCAGGTGTCCCCATACACGTTCTGATCGAATTCCATTCGGATGTGGCATTGATTGTATATGTAGCTGTCATGGCTGGACCCTGGGTGTTTGGCACGGACGTGCCATATGAGGCCTTGGGCATCGACTATCACCTGTACATTGATGGAATGCCAATGCTTCCGATTGCGGTACATGTGCTCTGTCTCCTGGGGGGGCTGGAGTGCCACATGTGTGCAATCAATGGCCCCCACAGTGCGTGGGAATCTGGCAATTCTGTAGAAATCTGTCATTGCCTTCAGTCGCAGCTCCTCAGTGGTGGGTTTGATGATTTGGTTGGCCATGCGTCTGAGAATTGCAGGGACAACCTGGTGCACACATCTGCTCATGGAGGATTGTGACATCCCAGCCACCACTCCACTTGTACGCTGAAAAGAGCCACTGGCAAGGAAATGGAGTGTTGCCATGACCTTGACCAGTGGCTGCACTGCATGTGAGCGGTGTGTTGGGCTGGTGATGTCCTCCTGCAGGGTTGTGGTTAATTCCAGGATGACATGAGGGGTGAATCTGAAGATGCGAAACACCTCAGAATCACTCATGCCAAACAGGTCTATGCGGGTGCGGTATATCCTCTCCCGTGCCATCCTCCGTGCCATCCTCTGTGCCCTCATCCTTCTTTGTTCATCTAAAGTCAGTAGTATAGCTATGTGCGACGATGCCCCTGGCATGTTGGCATACAGATTGTTGTGCAACACGTGTGACTGCTGAGCTGCTCACTAACAGTGTTGCTTTATCTAACAAGTAGACTTTTTTTCTCTTTTAAGACCAGCTTTTATATGCTCTAATTTTAGACAGGACATTATGCTGTTGCGCACACTGCGTCGCCTGCGCTGCCCCAACGTTGTTTTGTGGATCCCCGTAAGTCCCTCATTAGCATATTTGACTAGCAAATCAATGGTGTGTCTAGCGCAGTTTTGCGCGGAAGGATGCGCCAGTCTAACGAAATTACGCGGGACAAAAAAATGTCGCTTTTTTGCGTATCTCGTTCTGTGGATGCCGCGCAACGAAACGCACGCGCACATTTCGACTTACGCACGCGCATCTCCTGTTGCGCAGGCGCAATCGCTCTGTGAATCTGGGCCAAAGTGTTTTATCTACAAATCCATTCACTAGTAGAAATAGGATGAAATTAGGATAGTGTATAATTCAGTATAATAATAACATATAATAATAACACAATAAATAAGAACAACATATAAAAATACAGAGGACATCCATTTTAATGACACAGAAAGAGAAATAAGTCCACATTGAGAACTATGTACATACAGTATGACTCGTCTGGGTTTGCTGTGTGTGGATTGTATTTAGGGCTGTTTTTTTTAGTTTGACGAAGGGTGGTTAGCCTGAAACCATCGACCAATGGACATATGAACTGTTTCTCTATGCACATGCGAATACTGAATAATAATACTATTATGTGGCATATGTGTGTTGTTTATACTGTATACAAGTGCAAAATTCTCACTAGTCTATATGCTGCTTTATGATATTGTTATATTTCACTTCTCCTAGAAATTTTAATTCCTACTAAAATTTGAAGCAATGTTTTATGCCCTGCCCAGTTTATCTCTGTAAACTACAGAACACCACTTTATGTTATGGGTAAGAGGAGAGGGAGAGGTGTTCTGTATTACTGTCCAAGGATGTTGCTCCTACACAGATAGAGTATGGTGAGTGAGCATTGTCAACCAAGTAATGATAAAAAAGGGGGAAAAAGGGTGTTCCCAATTCAGACTTTAATTGCACAGTAAACAATAGAAATAATTGGACATAATTTTAATAGAGAAAAGACACATATATGGTAAAAAAGGGGACATGACAATTAAAAAATCATACATATGAGATACATATAATATGATAAGAGCCCTGAGTGCATCAACGCGTAGGGCTTCTGCAGGACGCAATTCAGGATACAGTGATTGCAAAAGTAGAAAGAGGGTCTCGCTATCTTGCAAATCACTCAGGTCTTGATCAGCAGGTGGCCAATGAAGACATCCAATATAGGAACCAGATTAAACCATGCACAAAGAGCATTTTGCTAGCAAAGCGAGGTCAAGGAAACCAATGATTCCTAGATGAAAAGCGCAAATAACTCCAGAAGAAAGCTGGACACAGGGGAAAATAGGTACACGATAACCAGTCCACCAAGCAGGAAGCAGAAAAATATATATGTATTCCAAAATGGTACAATGAGTCAGTCGGCTAGACTTCTTGCAGTCATAGGAGTATCTTATATATAAAGCCAAATCAGTGATAGATTTATGGACTGGTTGTATCAAGGTGCGAGCAAACAATCTCTGCACTTGCATTGTCAACCAAGGACAGGAAGTATGTTGGTGGCAGGATCATCAGGTGGGAAAAAGCCTAATGTCACCAGCACATCAAAGGATTAGTAAACTGTGATATATTATATATATGTTCTTAGGTTTAAATGCGCTTTAACCACTACAATACCGGGCTTTTAAACCACCTCCATACCGGGCCTATTCTGACACTTCTCTCCTACATGTAATAATCATCATTCTTTTGCTAGAAAATTATGCAGTACCCCCAAACATTATATATGTTTTTTTAGCAGACACCCTAGGGAAGAAAATGGCGGTCATTGCAACGTTTTATCTCACACGGTATTTACGCAATCATTTTTCAAAAGCCTTTTTTTTGTAAAAAGAATTGTTTCATGAATTAAAAAAAAGAACAAAACAGTAAAGTTAGCCCAATTTTTTTGTATTATGTGAACGATTATATTACACCAAGTAAATAGATACCCAACATGTCACGCTTTAATTATGTGCACACTCATGGAATGGCGCCAAACTTTGGTACTTAAAAATCTCCATAGGCAACGCTTTATTTATTTTTTACAGGTTACCAGTTTAGATTTACAGAGGAGATCCAGTGCTAGATTAGTTGCTGGCACTCTAACGCACGCGGCGATACCTCACTTATGTGGTTTAAATGGCGTTTACATATGTCGGCGGGACTTACATGTGCGCTCGCTTCTGCACGCGAGCTATCGGGGACAGGGGCGTTTTAATTTTTTTTTTTTATCTTTTATTTTTTTCTTTACTTATTTTTTATTTTTTTTTACACTTTTTTTCAATTTTTTTTTTTTACGCTTTTATTCCTATTACAAGGAATGTAAACATCCCTTGTAATAGGAAATGTGTGTGACAGGTCCTCTTTAAGGAGAGATGCAGGGTCAATAAGACCTCACATCTCTCCTCCAGGCTGGAAACCATGAGATCGGTGAATTTTTTTTCACCGATCTCATGGATGGTTGCTTACAACAGCAAGCGCTGCTTTGTTTACTTACGGGGACCCGGGCGTGACGTCATCACATCGAGCCCGGGTCCTCCGACGGTCATAGTGATGACTGGTGACCCATCTGGTCACCAGTCATCTCTATGCTTCCTGCCGACGCCAACGATTCGTTCTCCGGGCCCCCAAAGGCACGGGAGAGCCCGGAGAAGCACCGGATGGCGGCGGGAGGGGGGGATGTCCCCTCCCACGGCCTGTAAGAACAATCAAGCGGTGCAACCGCCGCTATGATCACTTTTATGTCGTGCAGAATCGCCGGGTGAAGAAGAGGATATCTGGATGATGCCTCTGGCTGCAGGCATCATTCAGATATCCACCCGCAAAGCCCAGGCCGTCAATTGACGGCCACTTAGGATGGTAGATCCCATCTCTGGCCGTCAATTGTATATGGGCGGGTATTGAAGTGGTTAAAGGAAACTTGTACTGAGAGAAATATGTAGGATTCCATTGCGGTTTATCTCCTGAAAATGCTGTTTGCCTTCTTAGTTCTACCTTCAGTTCCTTCCGAGTCACTTCCAAGAACCAGCATGTGGTAAGTGAAATTAGAGAGAATTTGGAACCCCAGATCTGCATCCCTTTTCTGCTTCAGGAAGTATTCAGTCCTTTGGATCAACATGACAACCGTCAACTACAATTAGTAAAAGAAGAGGTCAGCCATGGCAGCCTCCATTTCTCTCTCAGCACAGGTTTACTTACGATAATATCTTTACATACAAATAAGGATAAGTATTCACTTCAAATCTATATGTTATACGTGTGCTATGCATTCATAAATCACAATACTATTATTAAAATAATTAATATGTTATGTTTTACAATCAAGAATCGAAATATTATTTATATAGAATGGCATGGGTACATTTTATTGTTACTTTATTACCAAGTTGCAGCGTAACCAGCTGCACACTGCATGCAATCACATGCCTAATTTGGACTGTAGAACAGCCCGTAAGAAAAACAATTCATTAACTTAGCTTAAGGAAATACAAATGTGAGAATTAACATACTATCATGTCATCAAACAAAGGTCACACAGAGTCCAATGGTTTTAAGAAGGGAAATGCAGATCTTACAGCATTAGAAATCTGTTGCTTGAAGGAGAAGATGAGCATAATAGCTATTAAAAGATCTACATCTCTGAAAAAAACAGGTTTTGGGGAGATCTTAACTAAACCTAATTGCAGCCACAGACTTTGGAATCTATTTATTGCATGGGGAGAACCCACGATTAGGAATTCAGATGTAATTTTCTTATAGCAAAAGTAATTTACAGAACCCTAGGTTAGCATGTTTCTTGTTTAGTTCTTAAAGCGACACTAAACTCTGGTTTAAAATTAAAAATTATATATTCAAGTATGTTTGCTTCTTTAGAAAAAGTACCTTCTATTACGCTCAGCCTCCTGCACATCTCTTTTATTTTTGATGCTGTGATCTGACTTCCTGTTAGAGGGTGGCTGCGTTTGTTCTCCATGGTCCCAATGTATGTAGGGATGTAGCCACGCTCTCTTGCTCGTTCCTAAAACAGACTGGGTTCTATATGATGTGTAGTATGCACAGAGCGGAGCACGTGACTGCAATTAATATGCACTGCTGGTTCCAAATGTAGCGCTACCCCCTCAGGGGCCACTGATTAGATTTGGGATCTACTCTCTTCACTTCTGACTCACCCCTATTTAACTGGCTCAAACCCTCCCTTGACACATCAGATGTCTAGTAAATGTATTGTGACCTCTGCTATATGCTATATATATATATAGCATATAATTACAATGCAACAACAATATTACCTGCTCCTGTGGGCGGTTCTTCCAGCAGAAAAGAATACACTTCACACAGTTAATATATATTTAAACCAAAAAGAATGTCTTTACTTTAAGTAGGAAGCAAATATGGGTTTGTATTATAAGTCAATAACAATCATACAATGGCACACAATGACTCCGCAAGGGCCCTTTTGCACGGATCAGCAAATGATAACAAGAAAAAACCTAAGACAAGGAATGGTACCATTCAGTTAAACTAGTATAGGCAGTCCACGCTCGCGAGCTCCCTCTTGCGGGCAGTTCTGCGGAACAGCTAAAGAAACATCTTGAGACCAAAGTCCACGTTGCGGCCATTGGTGCACTTCAGATTTGTAATCCAAAAGGGATAAACGATGAGATAAAGTTAGTCAGAACAGGGTATTATGAATAGTAATGGTGGTGAACTGACTGCTCGTCAGCAACAGTCTCTCCTGTATAGCAACTATCAACTTAGAAGGCCTTGAAACCTAGTCAGAGGTCAACACGTGTCTCCGGCTTGTGGGGTGGCACTAGATTGTCTTTTCTAAAGGGGAGAGCTGAAAGTTGAGCAGGTGCTCTCTCACCCGAACAGGCCGATCCGCCTGAGTTCTTCTCCAAAGCGCGCTGGTCAGTCACCGGCCCGTAGCACAAGGTCTCCGGTATCAGGCCCTCCACTGTTTCAGTTGTCAGCTGGGTGGCTTCACCGGTCTCCTGGAACACGAGCTAGGTACAGTGGTCTTGCTTCCCTCCGGCGGGTTGGCCTCCTGGTGACTCCAGGCCCAGGCTTCAGGCCTAACAGCATGGTTGTGCTGCTCTCCACAGCTCCGCATAGAGTAGAAGATGCCGGTCCCGAGAGAGCGAGATCAGCCCCTCCCTCTCCTTAAGTAACCTCCCCCATAAGTCTGTGCAGAGGTGTCACATGCTACAATAATGCAGGGCATTGTGGGAAGCGTAGTCTGTTTCTATGAAGAGTCAATTGAGTTCATATCTCCCAGCACTTGCAGTCCCACAATGCATAACTCCTTAAAGGTATCATAACATATTTACAGGCGTAGCTAAAGTTCCCGGTGGGATTCAGACCTATCAATAGTCTCTAATGGGATGACCCGCTACACAAACTAACCAAGCAAGAGGAGAAGTTTGAGAGCTCACAAAAGATATCACAAGGATTCAGGCAAACAGAAAACAAGATTACAGGGCCATTAATAGTGCATGTGTATGGTAATTTAGTCAGCTATCACTACATCACAGCATAATCATATTGGTAAAAATAAAATGAACAAGTGTACTGTCATCTACAATAATGCCGCATACACACGACCATTTTTTCCGTCGGAAATAAACTCCAACAGGTTTTTCCAACGGAATTCCGCTCAAGCTGTCTTGCTTACACACAGACACACCAAATTCCAACCTAACACTACGACAAACCTAGAAAAATTAAGTTCAATGCTTCCGAGCCTGCGTCAAATTGTTTCCAAGCATGCGTTTTTTTCCTCCGTTCCATACAGACAAACAGAATTTCAGATAAAAAAAAAAAATCCATCGAAAAAAAAGAGAACATGTTCTTTTTCTAAGTCCGTCGGAATTTCTGATGGAAAAAGTCGGATGGGGCATACACACGATCGGAATATCCAATGAAAAAATTCCGTCTGACTTTTTCAATCGGAAATTCCGACCGTGTGTACGCGGCATAAGGCCCTGTACACACGAGGGGACATGTCCAATGAAAACGGTCCGCGGACCGTTTTCATCGAACATGTCTCCTGGGATATTTTGGTCTGATGTGTGTACACACCATTAGACCAAAATCCCCGCGGACAGAGAACACGGTGACGGTGACTCGTCGACGTGCACAAACAAGGAAGTACAATGCTTCCACGCATGCGTCGAATCAATTTGACGCATGCGCGGGATTTCGGTCCGATGGTTAGGCATACTAACCATCGGACATGCTTAGAAACTTTTGTCTGCTGGAAACCTGTCCACTAGGCTGTACACACGATCGGACATGTCCGCAGAAACTGGTCTGCGGACCAGTTTCAGCGGATATGTCTCCTCGTGTGTACGTGGCCTAAGAGTTTTTTTTTTTATTCATGCTAATAATTATTATTATTTATTATTATTATTATTATATAATACAGGATTTATATAGCACTGACAGTTTGCACAGCGCTTTACAACAGTAGGGCAGACAGTACAATTACAATACTATTTTATACAGAAAGAATCAGAGGGCCCTGCTCGATAGAGCTTACAATCTAGGAGGGAGAGTCAAGTGATACGAAGGGGTAATAATTGTGGGGAATGAGCTGATGAAGAAAAAAAAAAGAACAGTTGTTAGGTGGAGACAGGGTAGGCTTCTCTTAAGAGAAAAGTTTTCAGGGATCACCTAAAAATAGATAGATTTGGAGATAGTCTGACAGATTGGGGTAGGGTATTTCAGAGGATGGGAGAGGCTTGGGAGAAGTCCTGGAGGCAAATATGGTAGGAAGCTAGAGAGAAGGGGGGTCTTGGGAGGAACGAAGAGGACGATTAGGTTGGTATTTTGTATTCTTTTTTTCATTGGTTTTCTGCCTGTATTGACCTTTGGTTGTACCAAAAATGCATTCTTGAACCAACCATGCATTTTGTCAGGGCGCCGGGACATTTGTCTCAGAGATTTACATCTAATTAAGATTTTGAGTACAGTTTTTCACAGTTTTTTTTTTTCTGCTTAGTGTTGTTTATTCTGTCCCTGGTATATTTTCACACTGTGCTTCCTTTTTTTCTTCTAAATTCTTATTTATTTGTTTGATGTGTATACAGTATCTTTTGCCTATTGATCTCCTAGCATTGTTTACCTCTGAGCAGTTGGATATGTCTGCTGTCGCAATGTAATATGAAATTCACTTTCAGCAAAAGTATCAAAGCTTTAAAGTAAAGACACCAAAAATTACAGATTTTCAACTGCTAATTTTTAAATAACAGCTTCAATTAGAAAGTTAAACTGGCTACTTCAGTGTCTCAGCCTGTACTGCAATCTTAGCCCACATTTAATTTTTAGGACACTGATGGGTTGAAGTTGCACCTGCCACATTTCTTAGTACAGCGCAATTATTTTGTGACACACCAACTTTGGAATCTAAAGGGAATTTATGGTAGTCTTTGGTCAGTTTATTTATTTTTGCATGTTTCTAAAAATATTTTATGTCATTTTTCATTATCTTAATAATGTTCAGTCAGTGACTATTCTGATATACCTTGCTCAGAATATTTAGCTGTACACTGGGGTGTGCAAAATTTGGTGAAGCTCTACATATATATAGAGACCAATCAGCTTCCAGGTTTTATTGTCAAAGCTTAATTGAACAAGCTGAAGTTAGAATAACCACTGGAAGACAATTTTAGCCTACACAAATTGTTCTCCTAAGCACTTCAAAATGCTTTAACTGAATGAAGATAAATAGCCACAATTCATAGATGAGCTGAAATATTTGCCCAAAATATCTGGCCAAAATGACAAAGAAACATCTTAAAGGGGTTGTAAAGGTACAATTTTTTTCTCTCCTAATTAGCTTCCTTTACCTTAGTGCAGTCCTCTTTCACTTACCTCATCCTTCCATTTTGCTTTTAAACGTCCTTATTTCTTCTGAGAAATCCTCACTTCCTGTTCTTCTGTCTGTAACTCCACACAGTAATGTGAGTCTTTCTCCCTGGTGTGAAATGTCATGCTTGCCTCCTCCCTTGGACTACAGGAGAGTCAGGACGCCTACTAACACACAGTTTTTTCTCTATCTGCAACTTGGAGAGCATCCTGACTCTCCTGTAGTCCAAGGGAGGGGGCGAGCATGACACTCCACACCAGGGAGAAAGCCTTGCATTACTGTGTGGAGTTACAGACGGAAGAACAGGAATTGAGGATTTGTACCTTTACAGCCCCTTTAAAACAAGAAGACTCACAAACATGTTAAAACAGAAAAACCTCACTGATTCAACTCCTGAGACACTACCCATTCTCACACAATGCAGCTGACACAGATACCCCAATGGCAGATGGCTTACTTACAGGGCAAAAAAAGCATATAGCAGCTCTCCACAGCAGATGCACAGTCCTTAGCCACATTCTGAATAAATGGTGGTCAACATATGGCTCCTCCACCAAGTTATTCACAATATCTGAAAGTGTTGGGCATAGAAAAATAATGAGCATCACGTTGGAAGGATGTAGTGCCCTTCTTGAAATTTCACTGCAGAATATGTTACCAGCACACAGACACATTCTCTGCTCATGTATCAGTCACCAACAGTGAACTGCAATGGTTTTTGATTTTGTCAGATCTGTCCCCTGCTTGAAAACACAGACCCTTTCTATTATGGGTCCTCATTCCACTTGTGATAGATTAACTCTTATGGCCTGAAGTAAAACTATTTATACTTCATAAGAATACTGGAGCATGTGGCGGAACAGTCCCCAGAAGACCTTATCAAAACCTGGGTAAATGGTTTTATCGGAATGGATAGTTTCTCTTTATGCCCCTCTTCAGAGCATATAGGTTACTACATGGAAACTCTCAGAAACAATTTCCTAGCCAACTCCTAATAATGCTTGTGGAAGGAATAAAATACAGAGGTTAGGAAAGTCAAAGGCGGTCTGTGCATAGAGAGCTTCTTGATTTTAATATTCCCAGAAGTGTCATGAGTGTGGATGTTTTCCCTCTGTAACAGAACGTCCCACACTCCGCTTGAGTGCTTCCGTCATATACCGCTTCCTATCAGTCTGGATATAGATATCAGATATTCCAGCTGCTCACAAGCACACAACGAGACGAGACTTGTTTTTCTGCTGAACATGGAGTGTTTAATAAAACCAAAAATAAAATCTTATATACAGTTAAAGAGGCGGTAACCAGAACATAAATTAACATGAGCTAATTAACTAATCATTTACTCAGACTAGGTGACTCATAGATATGACCTATCAGGGTAGACGTCACATCTCCTCGCTCACCTGCTATACAATACACATTATCATAAGTGTAAACACAGGACATGTTCACAAAATAGCAGGGTCAATTAGCACAGAGAACAGACAGATGGCTGGAGGTGATGGCATTAGCATCTCCTTACACTGTATGTCCCAACAGTATAAATCAGTCACTCTATTATACAGGGTCACCAGGCATACAGCTCACAAAGAGCACCGTTCCCCCAAATGCCAGGGCCCATGATCGCAAGGCTAAAGGCTAGCATTCAGTCCCCTCCAAAAGCCTTGTGAGTCTGTCACACCCTCTGTCTCAAGCATTGGCGTGCCCTACCTGGAAGTGATCACTTTCCCCAAGAATGCAGTCTAAATGATAGCTATTGTCCTGTTAGGGACCCCCTCACTGAAGTTTGGAATTAACTGCAAGCTAACACCCAGGTCACCCAAGGTACAGATGCCCATAGAGTAGACCCAGTAGTCGACTATAGACAGGTGTTCCCAGGGTTCTTTGGATACAGAAAGGGCCATTAGTGGTCAAACTGGTGCATACAATGGTACTTTGCTCTGGGCACAGATGGTGCAAGCTGCTAAAAAGTCTATTACATACTTCTTGATGACAGTGCACTGATAGTGAAAGGTCAGGAAGGCAAAAGTTCTGTAGACTGTAGGATGACCTGCCAGCTCAGGACTGTGGGCCTAGTGGAAGGGTAGTCTTAGATGAACTAAGTTCTTGCATTGAAGAAAAGGGGCTTCCATGAGAGGTTATAGGAAGAATTCAAGAATGTGGAACAGTTGGTTTTTAAGTGGTATCTAGGTCCAGGAGGTTGAAGAAGTGGGAAAGAGCATTGACTTGGGCATTGCAGAAGACAGGTTCGTACATAATGACAAAATTAAAGTGTGAAAAGAAAAGGGTCCAGTGGAATTTCCTGGGTTTGAGGTGTTGGGTGGGATGGAGGTACAGCAGCAGACTGGCAGATACTCTAGTAGACTGCGGTGAATTGGTTAGACTGTAGCTAACTGGGTAGAATGTAGCAAACTGGGAAGACTCCAGCAGACTGGGCAGAGTGTAACAGACAGACTGAGAAAGCTTGTGTGCACTTAACCACTTAACCAAGGTGGAAAGTGTCTCTGAAAATGTATTTGAAATGTTTAAACGTTTAAAATCAAAAATCCTTCGCGCTAAAACAATCAATAGTGAAACGAATAAATATTGCTAAGATTGCAGCAAAAACTGATAGTGTTTACCAATACACAAGTGTAGCATAGAATAAAAAAGTGAATTTGTGCAAAAAAACACACATCAATCAATATAAAACATATATGTGATAAATATTGAAATATGCAATAAGTGAGAAATAAATTAAATTATAAAAGTCCATATGTATCAAAAGTCCATAAAAGTGCAAAACGTGCAGTGCACCAAGATGCTTAAACGTAGCTGTGTAGCTCACAGTAAAGTGCAAGTGCTCCTCCGTGTAGTCAGCCTCACAGGCCTCTCACCTTGGTAGCATAAAACAATGCCGTGATAATGGGTCAAATTGCCCATGCCACTCCAGAAAAAACACCCTCACAGGCCCCTCACCTCACTATAGACAAATAGGTGCATTCAAACAAGTCCTTACTGCCCTTTCTGTGGTCTGTGAACATTGAGCCTCACTAGTTGTCTGTCACTCAAAATCGCTCCCTTTTTCTATTGGGGCAATACCTAGCAGTGATTCAGTGTACCGCATCCACAGTAACCACGCAAGATCAAATAACATAAATAAATGAATTAAAATTATATTAAGATTAATTTAGGGCTGTTACTGATCAAAATTTTTGTGTTCGATTAATCGTTTTTTTTTTTTTTATCGATTAACCACTTAAGGACCGCCTACTGCACATTTACGTCGGCAGAATGGCACGGCTGGGCACATCAACGTATATATACGTTGATTTTAGTACCCAGCCGTGGGTCACGGGCGCGCGCCCGCGGGCGCGCGCCCGCGACCCGGTCCGAAGCTCTGGGACCGGGACCGCGGGATTCGCGGACCCGATCGCCGCTGGAGTGCGGCGATCCGTCCCTGGAGCGGAACAACGGGGAGAGCCGTGTGTACACACGGCTTCCCCGTGCTTCTCTGTGGCCGCAGCATCGATCGCGTCATCCCTGTAATAGGGGGACGCGATCGATGATGTCACACCTACAGCCACACCCCCCTACAGTTGTAAACAAACACATTAGGTCGCTCATCCCCTACAGCGCCACCTGTGGTTAACTCCCAAACTGCAGCTGTCATTTCCACAGTAAACAATGCAATTTAAATGCATTTTTTGCTGTGAAAATGACAATTGTCCCAAAAATGGGTCAAAATTGTCCGAAGTGTCCGCCATATTGTCGCAGTCACGAAAAAAATCGCTGATCGCCGCTATTAGTAGTAAAAAAAAAAAAATGAATAAAAATGCAATAAAACTATCCCTTATTTTGTAAACGCTATAAATTTTGTGAAAACCAACCAATAAACGCTTATTGCGATTTTTTTTACCAAAAATACGTAGAAGAATACGTATCGGCCTAAACTGAGGAAAAAAAATGTTTTTTTATATATTTTTGGGGGATATTTATTATAGCAAAAAGTAAAAAATATTGCATTTTTTTTAAAATTGTCGCTCTATTTTTGTTACTAGCGCAAAAAATAAAAACCGCAGAGGTCATCAAATACCACCAAAAGAAAGCTCTATTTGTGGGAAAAAAAGGACGCCAATTTTGTTTGGGAGCCACGTCACACGACCGCGCAATTGTCAGTTAAAACGAAGCAGTGCCAAATCGCAAAAAGGGGCAAGGTCCTTTACCTGCATTTTGGTCCGGGTCTTAAGTGGTTAATCGACTAATTTCGATTAATTATAACGCACATACAGATCCAACTACTTTTAGCTGATCTCCTTGCAGGCTGATTCCCAGTGCAGCTACCAACCACTGGAAAAATGGATAGCAGGATAGAAAAAACACACAAAGGCAGCGCTCGATGGGAATAGCATTAAAACTTTTATAGTCTTCAAGTAGGTAACCAAATAAATATTGCACAGTAGCTACATAAACTGTAAAAACGGAGTAATACCAAACGGTACCAAAAGCAGTCATAAAAACGTGTAGCTAAGTATGATACTGGTATAAAAATGTGTACAACGATACCACTGCTGAATCCAGATGAGGAGGGGTTAACATCAGTCATTCGGCATGTAGATGTCCCCGTGAAGGGAACTATCACAACTCCCAATGGATGGCTGTAGAATCCCAGGTTGATAGAGGGAAGTGATAGAGGGAAGTGTAACAGCCCTTGCGTGTGGCAGATAGTAAGGTCCCGCCGACATGCAGATGTCAAGGCACAGCAAAGGAGCCCTTCAGATGGACACGGCAAGCCCTGCCGGTGTCCGTGACGATACTGGATCTCCGAAGGGAACTCCCTGAAGGCCCGGAAGCCGGCGGAGAGGTGAGTACCAATCAAAAGAATTTTAATCGATCAAAAAGATTTTGATCGATCAAAAAAATTAAAGATTAATTGATCAATTAAAAGTTAATTTGCACAGCCCTTATTATTATTATTAAAAGATGTTTAATATCGCGCCCGTCTTACCCATAGGGCCTCGAAGCCCTAAAGATTATTAAAAATATTTACAAATATCTGCAAATAGTATATGGATATATGCAATAAAACAGATTGGGTATTTGTAATCCTACTGACTACCAGTCAGAATAGGGAACGTAGGTAGATCCCAATGGGAAATACCAATGTTAATCTCTAGGGCTGAAAAGCAGCATTCTGCCTAGGGTAACAGACGTACACCTCGACTGAGCGTACCCAATCCTTAGTCACATTCTTGCATATTAACTCGTTATCCATAATCTTGGCAACAGATAATACCATAATACTGTAAATGATAATAATTATTAAAATATCATAAATATAAAATAATCAATAAAAATTAAAATAAAAAATTAAATTAAAAATTACTCAAAAAACAGTTTAAGTCAAATTCTACATTGAGGCCTCTTGGTGTTAAAGTATTCATACTATGTATCTACTTGGATTCTAGCTGGCTAATGGTCCTCACTAAATGGCTCCCTCTCCACGATTTATTGTATTTATCTATGCCCCAAAACTGCAAATGTTTGGGGTCTTTGTTATGGACCCTTTCAAAGTGTCTAGATACATTATGTTTCGTGCAGCCTTTGATGATCTTTTGGACATGTTCTTTCACTCTAACCTTCAGTGCTCTTTTAGTTCTTCCTACATATTGTAGTTTGCAACTACATTGGAGAACATACACTACTCCTTCTGTATGACATCCAATAAATTCTCAGATATCATATTTCTCTCCTGTACTTGTGGAAATAAATTCTGTCCTTTTTGCTTGGAATTTCTGTGCGTGCTTACACGCAAAGCAGTTTTTACATGGGTAAAAGCCTTTTCCTGTAAAGAAGGAGAATGTGTTTTTAGGGGGGGCTCTATCACAGATTTGACAATTAGATCCTTCAATGTCGGGGCCTTCTTGTATAGGATCCTAGGTTTTTCTGGTAATATCTTCTGTAGGTCTTTATCGCTTCTCAGGATGTGCCAGTGTCTATTAATGACCTTTGCCACATCCTTATACTGGGTGTTAAAGGGGTGGTTCCGCCAAATTTTTTTTATTTTTTTTTTAAATCCTTTCTTCCGCACTGCTAATATAGCATAATGTACTCACATGTTTCAGGAATCTAGGCACCAGTATCGAGATTTGCGGCAAAAGATAACTTTATATTGCAGGGAGATGGACGTTTCCATCTTAGCTGCGGGCACTCTGAAGCCCAACGTCATTGTCTTCCGGGATGCGGCGAATGCTGGAGTCCCAGCATTCACCGCTCTATCCCGCGCATGCCCAGTGTTGACGGCGACAGTTACCATGACAATGGCACTGCGTCCTGTGAAGGACTTGCCCCTTCACAGCAAACACAAGAGGGATCTTTTCTATCAGCTTCTCAGAAGGCACCGAGCAGCTGATAGATGAGGTATGGCGTTTCCAACAGCTTACCAGAAGTTAAAATGGCGCTGTCGTATCCTCCCTTGTCACATGACTGGCTGCAAGAGTCATGTGACTTGCGGAAATAGCGCGATATTAGCAGACATGCTGCTGAGATTTCTTTCCCTCAAATCGTGACGCTGCATTCCCAGCAAGCATAGCGGCCAGGAACGAAAAATCGACGTGCCCATCCCCGCACAGACAGACCAGGAAGTGCCTGATTCAGACTGCAAAACGAAAGGTACAGAAATGTTTTTAAAATTTGTAAATGGCAAAAAAATTTAGGCTGACTGTGCCCTTGTGTGTAAGGTAAAGTTGTTAGATAGGGAGAGCTACCCCTTTAAAGTTTAGGATGATACTCTGAGCTGTTTGTTCTCCATCTTTCCTTCCACTCAATTTATCCTTTAGTATACTCTCTCTGTCTATTTTATTGACCTCCTGAATTTGATTGTCAATCCAGGTGTCTTCATACCCTTTTATTTTAAATCTCTACCCTAATACTTCTGCCTGGTCCTTGTAGTCAGACTCTTTTGTGCAGTTTCTCTTCATTCTTACGAACTGTCCTCTAGGGATGTTGAATAGCCAGGGTTTAAAATGGCAGCTATCCATCGAAAGATAGCTGTTAGTATGGACATTCTTAAAAAAGGTCTTGGTCACCACCTTATTTCCTTCTAGATTAATTTGCAGATCTAGGAAGTCCACTGTTTTTTCGTCAATCTTCCAGACTAGCTCTATATTTAGGTAGTTCGTATTCAAACAGTTCAAAAAATCTTCCAGCTTCTCTTTGCTTCCATTCCATACAATAATCACGTCATCTATATATCTTTTGTACAGGGCTAGTTCTGGTGGGGTGTCATTATATATGGCGAATTCCTCCCATTTCGCCATAAAGGCATTCGCAACACTTGGTGCAAATTCCGAGCCCATCGCTATTCCTGTAGCTTGATTAAAATAGTTATGGTGATACCAGAAAAAATTATATTTCAAACAGAAATCTAGACATTTAATTAAAAACTTCCTTTGTTTGCAAATCAGGTCACTATGCTTTCGTAGCACCCATTTGGTTGCTGCCACTGCTTCATGATGTTTCACTATTGTGTACAGCGATGTCACATCGGCAGTTGCTAGGATTGTCCTCCCCTCCAGGACTGGTACTTTATCCAGCAATTGTAAGACTTGCTTCGTGTCTCTCAAAAAGGCCTTTGTGTTTTGTACAGCTGGTTGCAAAAAGAAGTCGATATATTGACCCATTCTCGCTGTCAGGGAGTCAATCCCATTGACTATCGGTCTACCAGGTGGATTGTCCTTCGATTTATGTATTTTAGGGAGAGTATATATTATTGGTATTCTGCAGGCTTCTGGGACCAAGTATTTAGACTCTTTTTTATTCAGGATGTTTTTCTTACTACCCAGATTCACTAACGCTTGTAATTCCTTCTTATATTTACTGGTTGGATTGCCCAATAGTTTCTTATATGTAGATTCATCTTGTAGTTGTCTCATAATTTCATTGTGGTACTGTTCTTTCGATTGGATTACCACTGCCCCTCCCTTATCCGCGGGTCGGATCACAATGTCCTCCCTTTTCTTCAGTAACTTCATGCCCTTCTTAATATGTATCGGATCCGAATAGTTTCTAATCTTCAAGGACTCCAGGTCTCTTAGAACTAGTCTTTTAAATACATCAATATGTTGGTTGTTGGTCATTTGTGGGTTATATACAGAATTATTTCTTAGGGAACTATATCTTGGTTCCTCTAATTCATTTATTTCCACTCTCTTAGGCCTCGTACACACGAGGCAATCTATTTGTTCAAATCGGTCGGACCGACCGATTTGAACGAATCTGTCTGATAGGATTTTGGTTTGCTCACGTGTACACACGAGCAAACCAAAATCCCCGCCAGCAGACGGCGCGCTGACGTGGCGGTGACGTGGCGGTGACGTTGATGCCACCACGTCACCGCACCAGGAAGTAAAACACTTCCGCGCATGCGCCGAATCCATTCGGCGGCGGTGCGGGACGACATTTCTGCTGGTAAGTGTACTAACCAGCAGACATGTCGGGCGGATGGATTCCCACCCGATAGATTTCAAAGCATGCTTTGAAATCTGTCGGGTGGCCAAATCCGTCGACTCGGCCGTACACACGATCGAATCTGTCTGCTGGGACAGTCTAGCAGACCGTTTCCAGCAGACAGATTTTATGGTGTGTACGAGGCCTTAGATTTAAATGGGTTGTTCAGTATGTATTTCTTTATGTTCAGTTTTCGAACATACTTCTGAATCCCAATGTATGTCTCAAACTTATTAAGATTTTTGGTTGTAGCATGTTTTAAGCCTTTGTCCAATACTGCTAATTCTTCTGAGCTAATCTCCAGACCACTAAGGTTTACCACATTCTCTCCCACTATTCTCTTCTTTGTCTGGATTATTTTTCCCTCTCGGGTGCCCCTCCTCGTTCGGGACTTCCTCTGTTCCCTTGTTGGTGTCTTCTCGGTGAGCGTTAGGGAGCCTGTGGTTTCCGTCACGGGGAGTATTCCCTCCTCTCCCTGTCTAAAAAAGGGCGTTGTGGGTTGTATTGGTTCTGTTGTTGGTATTGGCGTTGTTCATATTCATTTATCTCCGAGTAGTTCCTAATAGGTTCGAATCTATTCTGTGTGTACATCGGGGATCTTCCATACCCATCTTGATGTTTATACTATTGCGGTGGGCCTCTTGTGTCCCTTTGGTCTCTATCATTATTCTGTGTATTTTGAGTAGGTTTTCTTAAAGGGTTTCTTAAACTGTTTCTTCCACTGTTTCTTTGGTGTTTTTTTCGTGTAGTGTTCATTGTTTTGTTGATGAGGTCTCTCATCCCTCTCTCTCTCTACCCCTCTTAGTTCATCCTGGACATACGTCCTCATTGGATCTTCAAGTGGAGTAGGTAGATGTGGGCACTACCGATTCCGTTTTCTGTTGCCATTTAAAAACATTGTCTGCTTTATAATCTGCTATATCTCTTTGAAACTTCTTGATCTTACGTTGTTGTACTTCTAAATCCTTACTGATAAGGTCTTTGTTCAATTGTAATGATAATTTGTTGAAGCCTGTACTGTCCTTATTGGGATCCAGTTTAGATTTCATATCATCTATTTGTTTTTCCACCATCCTTATTTTCTTCTGTTTGCGTTTCATTAAGAATCTCAATCCTTCTAGACTTTTATTGTTGAAGAATTGGTACCATTTGTCCATTGATTCCTTATCTGTCAGCCCATCATTCGGTGGTACATCCCATCGAAGTCTCCTGGGGACAATTTCTTCATTAATATACCTGTCAAAGGAATTGATGTCCCAACATAGGCTGACTTTTTTTTTTAAACGTTTGCCTCCCTTTTACAGCACAGACCGGTGCGGGTGCTTTCACATAGTGAGGTTGATTGACTAAACAAATAGAGTATTTGCAGATTTTTGGTGGCACTGAAGTGAATATAGCTTCATTCTATTTTCAAAGCTCAGTAAATATGCACTTGCTAAGCAATCAGTCTCTATTCCCTTGGGCTGGGTTCACACTATACTACACGACAGCAGTACAAATTTCATCCTACTTTGCTCTGCGACATCTGTCCTACATTGGTCCTACATTGATCCTACATTGGTCCTACATCCATCCGACTTTCATGAACAGGATACTACTTTGAACCGACTTTGTGATAGTCTGACTTGTTCTTTGACCAATCAAAACAATCCCAGAGTGAGATAAATTCCCTTTACTGCTGCTGTAATCACATGTCGGATGTCTGATAAGGACAAGGCTCCTACTTTGGTCCGACTTCAATGATATTCAATGGGCTGAAGTAGGCACAATGTCGGAGCAAAGTAGTACAGGGAGTGTTTTCAAAGTCGGACCGACTTGTGTCGGATCAGTTAAGACAGCTCTCATAGGGAAACATTGATTTTCACACGTGCGACATGAGCTCCCAATGTCGGAGCGTTTGTAGGACAAGTGTGAACCCAGCCTAACTGAATCAACCCCAGTGTATCTCTCTCCCTCTGCTTAAGTGGCACCACCCCAGACAGAACTCCACCTGAAGCAGCTTCCCCCTCACTATGGAACAACCACAATCATAATTTAATTAGGCCTGCATTTTCTAGATTGCTCCAGTTCAGCAGCCCTTTTGTGCTTAATGAGTGCTCACAAGATATATTCCTGTATGTATAAAATGTGTATATAAATATATATATATATATATATATATATATATATATATATAAAAATATATATACTGTATATCCAATAGTACATTCTCCAGTGCTGGACTAGCCATCATAGCAAAAGCCTTTCTTGGCCACACTGCAATCATTTTAAGCTGGAGACCAGACACCCAATAAAGATTTTATAAATTGTTTTATGTAATAAGCATTGTAAGTTGTATACACTGAGGATAATTAGCTATATTTTATGTATGCCCAGCATTTGCTCAATGAAAACATAACAAAGTAATTGGATTATCAGATCCCATCACATTTTGCATGCTACTAATCTTGTCATGTCAGTGTAAGAAATAGACAGGATTTTATTCTTTGTAATGGTATCATCCCCATCAGTATTTATTTTAATTAGCATGGTAAATGAGTGCCATGAAGCAAAGGCCATGAAGGTTTGATGTATTTGATTTTTTTCTACAATGCATCAATTAGCATAAGAGCCATGTTTCTGTAAAAATATAAAACATGTGGCATCTTTATAATAGTAAGGATAATAATAAAAAATAATGATAATATTATTATTATAATAACTGTATAGTCAAGATGCTTAACCCCAAACCATTTTTTTTTTGGTCTGTTCACTTCTCTCTTAGTCCTGGGTGTACCCTCTTTTTCTGGATTCTTGTTGATCCCTTTTTTTTTCTTTCACCTTCTTCTCTGTTCGGAAAAATTCACCATAGCAAATTATGTAAATTACCACATTGAGCTGAACAGTGGGCATGGCCTGAATATACATGATTAAATAGAACTGTATGAACTGCACACATTTGTGACAGTTTATCTAACCACAAATTTACTTTAATTACTATTTCACCTGTGAGAATCTCACAGACAGACATACACCTCAAAATTGAGGTATTTAAAAAATGAGAAATTTATTAACATATAGTAGTTGTGGGTTTGGGATCACTAAAAAGCAGCAACTGTTAGACAATGAGTAGAAATAATGAACATATTTGGAATGCACAGCATATTTTAAGTGCGGTCATCAGTCACGTGACATACATCATGACATACAGTATGCAGCACTCATAATTATGCTTAATACAACATAACAAGCAGAGTGCAGTAGCCAGGAGTATGTAATATAATAAAAAATAAATAAAACTCTGCGCAATTGAACAAAACTATACCCTACCACATACATAGCACATAGGGTAAATCTCTTTCAAACACATGAAAAAAAATATTATCTGAATATCTTCCATCACAAAACATAAAGTGCCAAGTCCAAAATGCACTTTATATGCAAACGATAATGAACATCAAAATATGATTAAAACAAAACAATTCAAATTATTTTTAATTGCAGACTTTTAGCTTTAATTAAAGGGGTTGAACATAAATATCAAGTACAAATTTTAGGAACCGCATCCATTTTTATACACGGTGCCCCCATTTTCAGGGGCTCAAATGGAATTGGACATATGAATATTATCATAAATAAAATGTTAAAAGGTTGGTGAAGGTTTTTGGTGTGTCCTCTATTAGAGCACCTCCTCCCAATAATGATAGCAAAATAAAGGGAATTGAGGGGATTATTGCGGTGCCTTACAAAAAATTGTATAATAAAGACAATTTTCAAAAGAAGACAATAATTTATTACAGTCAATTAATTAAATAACATACAACATTCATGTGGGATATACATTGATGAATAGATATGACACAATTTCCAATAATTTTTATTTTATTTTTTATATTTTGCTGAGAATCCTTTACTCTCAATGACTGCTTGAAGTCTGGAACCCATGCACCTTACCAAAGCCTGTGTTTCCTCCTTTCTGATGCTTTGCCAGGCTCTAACTGCGGCTGTCTTTTTTTTTTTGCAAAATCTTTTTTATTGAAGTGACATTAGCATACAAGACTGGCCCATGCAAGGGCCGAACATTTGCCCACGCAGGGGCAGGTCCTCTGTTGTGACAACATGCCACAACAGGGTACAACATACATCTTAAACATTCTAACTTAACTGATACTATAGCCCCAATGTGGGGAGAGGGTAATTTCAGGATAATCTGTGCTCAAATTGGTTACCGACTGGAGAGTGCAGCATGAGAATAGTTGGGTCAATAAACTAACAAACTGCAGACATATTGTCAATCTAGGCATTTGCTACTTGATCAGTTGCCGTGGTGTTATCATCTAGCCAACAGTTCCATACCTTCTCAAATTTTTGTGGATATCCCCTGCCCGAGTAGGTGGCCCTATACAGGGGCAAACAAGCATTCACTAGGCGTTTCCAGAATCTGACAGAAGGGGGAGACGATTGTTTCCAGGTCATCGTAATGGCCTTACGAGCATAATATAGTAACAGGGATATGAGTATCTTCCTAGCTCTAATCACTGACATTTGTTCCACCAGCCCCAACAAACAATATTTAGGATCATAGGGAACACAAGTCCTAGTGACCTTATTGATCACCTGGAGAACAACTGCGGCTGTCTTTAGTTTTTTTTTTTTTTTGGGGGGGGGGGTCTTTCTGCCTTTAGTTTTGCCTTTGGTAAGTGAAATGCATGCTCAATTGAGTTGAGATCAGGTGACTGACTCGGCCATTGCTGAATTTGGGCTGACAGTATATCTCTAAACACTGCAGAATTCATCCAGCTGCTTCTGTCTTCTGTCACATCATCAATAAACAAATGACTTGGTGGCACTGGAAGCCATGCATGCCCATGCCATCACACTGCCTCCACCATGTTTTACAAATGATGTTGTGTGCTTTGGATCATGAGGTGTTCCAGGCCTTCTCCACACTTTTTCTTCCTGTCATTCTGGTACAGATTAATCTGTCTACAGAATGCTTTTCCAGAACTGGTCTGGCTTTTTTAGATGTTTTTTGGCAAAGTCTAATTTGGCTTTTCTATTCTTCAGGCGTATGGATGGATTGCACCTTGTGGTGAACCTTCTGTATTTGCTTTTGTGAAGTCTTCTCTTGATGGTAGACTTTGACAATGATCATCCACCGCTGTTGTCTTCTGTGGAACATCCAGGTCTTTTTATGTTAGTGCATTCTTCTTTCCTTAGAATGTACCAAACATTTGATTTGGCCACCCCTCATGTTGCTGCTATCTCTCTGATGCATTTGTTTCATGTTTGAAGCCTTACAATGGCCTGTTTTACTTGCATGGACAGTTCTTTGAAAGCATGATGTAGGGTAACAGCAAATACCACACTTAGAATCAACTCCAGACTTTTTACCTGCTTAATTGAAAAAAATAACAAAGGAGTAGCCCACTCCTGGCTATGAAACAGCTTTTGATCCAATTGTCCAATTACTTTTGGTTCCTTTAAAAAGCTGTAATTCCTTAATCCATCATCAAATTTGGATGTACATACCCGCAAATAAACCTGAGAGTGTGCACTTTCAGCCCATGCTCATTATATAACTATAGCTTGACTATGTTTTGGTAAATACCTGACAATTCTAAAATTGTGGCAGTATCCAAATATATATATAGACCTAACTCTATAATGAAACAAGCATATATATAATTAATAGTCCACCACCTTTTCTTCCACCTCAGTTTGAGTCCATAAAAAATAAAATGTTCGTTAGTGAATATTCTAAACGCATCACCACCACAGAGTGTTTCTTCCACCTTCCAAACAGGCTGCTTACCTCATATTTTAAACTATTAAAAATCAGGTCAATATGTGCCTTGCCCTTTAAAAGGGCTGTGTCAATGCAAACTTTCATCTTATGAACACCTTTCCTTCAAAAGTAGCTCAAAGGAACAAAAAGAACCTCTTTCCACAATATATCAGCTTACCAGATCAATTTATTAAAACAGAGGGTTAAAATCTCACTCACAAAATTAGTAAACTTCATCCAGTGTACATAGAAACAATTGCTTCTTTAAACAAGCATTTCCGCCTTACGGTTAAACTTCAGATTCCTATTCAAGATGGCCGACTTCCATTTTTTGTCAGCATGATGGCATCATCCGGCCCAGCCCTTGGCGCGTTTCGTTATCCAATCACGACTGCTTCAGTAGGAAACAAGAGGTTGGCCACATGACGTCATCACGCAGACAGGATCACTTTTGGGTACATCCATGTGAATCAACTTTCACGTCTATTTTTAAATGTCTTCCCGCTATCTTGCACTCATGCTTCTCATTCCAGAATCCTGGCTTTGGCTATTGCATTCTCCTTGTCTGTCTGTCCACCTGCAAGGAGGATTAATGTGATAGGTCTTTGCGTGGAGATCATACCTTATTTAAGCCAGCCAAACCTTCAGTTTCATGCTTATGATAGAGTGTGATTATGTGTGTAATATCTGATCAAGCTCCTTGTCTGTCTACTCTGCTCTGCTTGATTGGATTTCCCTGTGTATGACCTCAGACTGGATAATGACTATGCTCTGATCTCTGCCTGTCTTTTTCCTGGACTGTCACTGAACCACTCTGCCTGTCTGCCAAACGCAAGTACCTGTTTGCTTTGCTCAGTTTGCGCCTGCCCTGGTATTGTAGCCAGGCACGATAACATTGTGTATACGTCCTGAGGGCAACTGAGTACCGGTAGGACTGCTTGCCTTATGGCAAAGGGGGTTGCTATAGGTGAACAACACAATAGCCAGCTATAGTGTCTGACCACCTGCGTTAGGGGTAAGCATGACACCCACTTATAAAGTGCCCACAGGTATTAGATGTCCCGTCTTCTATTATATTGTTACATATTGAATGTATTTAGAATATACAGTCATATATTATGACTCTGAGCTATTCGCTCCCCAGAATACACTTTGATTTTAAAGCCATTCTTGGCTAGGATCCCCCTTTTTTCCCCAGGTGAAGGCTGGGACGTTACAAGCTCTAAAGCTGCACTCGTTTTTGGATAACCTAGTCAGGTATTGGGAGTACCTATCGTTACAGAGTTACTATATGACTAGTGTAATCCCCATGTTGTTCATGGCCTGATGTGTGCTTGATAGTGCTGTACCAATAGACATGAAAGTTGGTTCTGATGGCTGTACCCAAAGGTGATTTTTCCTTCAAAAAAGCAAATCGGTGGTGGAAATATTGCATAGGTGGACCCTGCTATGGTCCTAGGCTGCTATTTCTCTGATAGCAACAATAGAAGTGCTTGCCAGATGGTAAATTCTTAGATTCTTATTGAGGAGCGCTTGGTGCAAAAGTTCTAACATGTTATTCCCAACACGCACATTCCTGTAGAAATAGCTGTGTATGTAAACGGGTGCTGCAACAGCTATCAGCTGGAGCCAAAGCCAGAGTGAAAGAATATCACCAGCATACCATGGATCTCTAAAATGGGTCCAAAGGTTTAATTGGCAATCACATTGTTACAAAAAAAGCAATTTTTTTGAGCCTCACGGGACCTCTTCATTAGGCATGTGATGCATGCCTGATGAAAGAGTCCTGCGAGGCTGGTACAATAGTTCATCTCACTTAAAGGACTTTTTGGAACATTTAATAGTTAAAAACATCAAATATGGGCAACACAATTTGGGGGGAAAGCCTTACACTTCTTTAGGGCGTGAGCAGTCAATGTTGATTGAATCAGAACAGAATGCGCTAGATGATCTGTGTTAAGGCTTGATGAAGACTAATGTCTCCTGTCGTCATTAAAGGCAGCCAGCCTTTAAACCATTAAATGTTCCAAAAAATCCTTAACGTGGGATGAACTGGCGCCCCTCAGTACACATCTAAGAATATTGTTCTGGGGGCAGATTCTCATAGTGTGCAGACTGCTTCTCTGATGAAGGTAGTAGCCTACTTGGGTGCAAGACCTGATATGTAGTCAAACTGTCTGATCAAAAAGGAATAGGCTTTGGTGAGAATATATGTTGACCTGAAGATAGTTTTTACCTATCTTTGCAACCTAGATTCATCTTAACCCATGACTGCATGCATTCCACAATCCCCCTTCCTGTTTTTCTCATACATTTTTAAACCTTATATATAAAAATAGTGGGCCAGATCCACAAACAATTACGGCGGCCTATCTCCAGATCCGCCGCCCTAATTTCAAATCTGCGCCGGCGTATCATTGTTTTGTATCCACAAAACAAGATACGCTGTTTTTTTGCATAGATACGCCGTCTTACGCCGTCGTCCTAAAGTGTCCTATTTACGCTGGACGCTAGGGCCGCTTCCACGTCGAATATGCAAATTAGGTAGATACGCCGATCCACGAACGTACGTACGCCCCGCGCAGTGTTTTTACGTAGTTTGCGTAAATGTAGGTCCGGCCTAAAGTTACCCCTGCTGTATAGAGGCATACGTAATGTTAAGTATGGACGTTGGGCCAGCGTCGATTTTTCCGTCGTTCACGTCATTTGCGTAAACCGTTCGCGAGTAGGGATTTGCGTAAGTTACATTCACGTCGTTTTCATTGATGTTTTGCGACGTGATTTTGCGCATGCGCACTGGGATATCTCCACGGACGGCGCATTTAAAAAAAAACGTCAAATATGTGGGGTCATGTTAATTTACATGACATCACGCCCACATTTAACTTATTTGAATTGCGCGGCCTTGCGCCGCAACACATACACTACGCCGCCGTAAGTTACAGAGGATATTCTTTGAGGATATGGATACGCCGCTGTAACTTACATCGGCGTAGTGTAACTAAGTTAAGCTACGCCAGCGGTACATGTATGTGGATCTGGCCCAGTGTATTTAATATTAGAAGCTGGTTTGAGATATTCCAGTAACTATTAAGTGGCTGTCATAAATTAAAGATTGTTAACTGATTAAATGATATTCAAATGCATTGTTCCCCCGTGGCTCCTCACGTTTCAACGTGGTAATGATGCAGATGAGAAAAGGGTTGCTATAAAGCACTCCTCAGCGCTTTACAACTAGCATTGGCAGCTATCAAAACATTGCATTTTAAATCCCTAATAGCAATAATAGTGAGATGCAAAGTAAAAAACTGATAGCACATTTTATAATTAGGCCCCCAAGTGTTAGATGTTGCTATATTTGAATTGTGCACAGTGCAGTGAGCATTACTATACAAGTCCAGTTTGCAAATTTTACGTGGTTATTGTTATATATTATTAATATTATTATCATCATCATCATCGGGTAATGCCATTATTTACTTTTTATTAAACTAAGCTGATAAGCACATACATAGATCAGACAGATAACATGAATGCATTCATCTTTACACATATATTTATATTAATAAACCATATAGTGTTTGTGTTATTTTAGGTTATATCTTTTAGATTAAGTGTTTACAGATGGTAACTTGTAGGGGATTTACAATTTTAGTTATTTAGGACTTTCGAAAACGGTGCTTTTATCCAGTGTGTGATTGGAACAGATGTGAGCGTATCAGGGTTCCACTTCTTTCAGAGAAATAAAAAATGTCATGATTTGCTGTACAGTGTGACTTTACTTTCTGCCGATTTGTCTACAAAAGTTGCTGTGCAGAAGCATTTGCCCTGCAGCTCTGAGCCATTATAACACGGAGCTAATGCTTTATTCTGTATTAATGCCATTAAATGCTTTTAATATTAGAGCATGTGTTGCTTTATAGCATTAACTAGTGTCTTGCACTTAACTGTATTTCCTCAGTTTATGACACTGCTTACGGCATTAACAAACAGCTGTTTGAATTAAATGAGCACTTAAAGACCCTGTTCATTAACTCAAAAGTTTCATGTGTTTTTAATTCTTTCATTGCAGTTGTATTTTTACTCCAGAAAAAATATGTTTATTAGTGTATGTGCTATCCACTTGTATCACAGATACACACCTGTATGTATACAAACTCGATGTTTGATACTTCACTAGTCAAACACATTGGGTTCTGATCATTTACACAACAGTATAGCTGCTTTCGTCATAAAACACAATATTAAACACTCCTGCTACAGCTGTCCTCCTATTGCTTTCTTACAGATAGCTATTTTTAGAAAAATTGCCAAAATATAGACCTGATGCTTCTTGCAGAAGATGCCAATTAGGTAGTTTTTTTTGTATTTAACAGGGAAGTGTGGGATATAAAAAAATATATATATTCTGCAATTATCCCCTGCCGACTGTAAGACAAAGAACTGTGTGCTGATTGCTTAGTTCTCGGCTTAGTTCTTGGCCATAGGCGTGCGCACAGGGTGTGCCAGGTGTGCCCAGGCACACCCTAATCACCCTGTGCTGCACATATTCCCCCTGCTGTTTGGATGCAGAGAAAAGGACTCAGGAATCTCTGTTCTCAGCCCCTTTCCCTGTCTCAAAAGTGAGATATCAGGGGTCTGTTTAGGCCCCTGATATCTCACCAAAGCCCCCCAATGGTGCTCCTAAAAAATTGTAAAAGAAAATAATAAAAACATTGTAAAAAACAATAAAAAAATTAAATTGTAAAAAGTAATAATAAAAAAAATAATCAAAAGAACTACTGACAACAGTCCCTGCCCACTGACACCATCAACTGTTCTACTGACGCTGTCCATTGCCCTACTGCCCTATATATATATATATATATATATATATATATATATATATCTATATATATCTATCTATATATATATGTATATATATATATATATATATATATATATATATATATATATACGCATGTGTGTTTGAGTTTTGGGGTGCACACCCTAATGTAATAGGTTGCGCACACCTATGTTCTTGGCTTAGTTCTCGGCCTTCACTGAGCAAAGAGCGGTGACTGTCAGTCACCTCTTTCTGCTCTGCTCCTCCAGCGCATGTGGTGGGAGCAACTGGCTTAGGCTTTCAGTGGCACAATGAGAGGCTGAGCCAGCTGCCAGTCAGTATTCTTCCCGAGACTTCTTTGTCTCTGTGATGTCGATTAACAGCCGACTTTAGCATGCTGTTGGATGAATCTGGGTAACAGGATTGTGAAAATAAGGGCACTTCTGTGACCCAGAAGAGAATAAAAAGTTTTGGTCATACTTCTCTTTCAATGTCCAACAAAAACTGATATCGTAGTCTACTTCATTGGGAAAGCAGATCACAGTTAGTGAAATATGTTTAGCAGACAGTGGTCCACAACCAATAGCTTGAGATGCCCCAGTTGAAGTTCTTGGAGACGAAACGCGTCAGGCTTGGTACACCTGCTCCCCATATTGCTTTTACTTTTTATGCTATAGTGATCACTTTTATGTACATTTGGTTTTTGTCAATAAAAACCTATCCTTTTTTACCTGCACCATTTGGAGCATGTTTTTTCTTCCTTCCGCATGACCTGCCTGGATATCAAGTTTTTCACACTCCATGAGTGCCTATCTTGTGAGGATACCCCTTTTTGTTTCCACCATTCTTCTGAAGTGAGCAGACCTTTTTTGGTTTTTGCCACCAATCTCAGTCTGTGCCGATCCATCCAAAGATGAGGTTCCAGTCCAGGATTAGAGCCAACTAGCCGGACACCTTGTGAGGAATCTATCATCGGGCCTTCATTCAGCTGAGCAGATTCGAGTGGAATCCTTTCATGCGTCTACCCACGTGGGTAGGTACCAGAGCATGATGGGACTGCGACGTCACAAGATAGGCCTATATAAGAGGCTGGGAGCCGTGCGCCGTCATAACAGCGCAAGGAAGCGTTGAGTCAACATCTGGAGAAGAGAAGAAGACGTGACAGAAGAGCAGACTGGCCACCGCTAGTAATTGAGCTAACACGAAGATAGCAGCGGCCAGTCCTGAAGAAGAAGCAGGCAGAGAGCGGGAGAAGACCCTGGAGAGTGGAGAAGACCCCCCGGAGAGCGGAGAAGACCCCCGGAGAGTGAGAGAAGACCCCGGAGAGTGGAGAAGACCCCCCGGAGAGCGTAGAAGACCCCCGGAGAGCGGGAGAAGACCCCGGAGAGCGGAAGAAGGCCCCCCTGTTAAAAGAGCTAAAGAAGAGGGGGGCCGTCCGGAGCTGTCTAATAAAATACTTTAATACTGTCTAATAAAATACTAATAAAATACTTTAAAATACTTTAAAAACCCTGTGTTGTTTATTTTGTGTTTACACTTTGCCTCCAGGTGAATTGGTAGAGGTACGATGTACCCCATATTCATTCACCTAGGGTGGGAGGCCGGTATCTGGGGGCCCCCTTATTAAAGGGGGCTCCCAGATTCCGATAAGCCGCCCGCCCGCAGACCCCGACAACCAACGGCCAGGGTTGTCGGGAAGAGGCCCTGTCCTTATCAACATGGGGACAGGGTGCTCTGGGGTGGGGGGGCCGCTGTGCGCCCCCCTGCCCCAGAGCACCTGACCCCCCTATGTTGAGGGCATGCTGCCTGGTACGGCTCAGGAGGGGGCGCTCGCTCGCCCCCACTCCCTTCCTGACCGGCCGGGCGGCGTGCTTTGGAAACGGGTCTGGTATGGATTGTGGGGGGAGCTCCTTACAATCCATAGCAGACCTAAGGGCCTGGTATGTCCCCTGGGGGGGAACCAATGCCGGATTTATATTTAAAAATATGGCGTGGAGTTCCCCCTCATGATACATACTAAGCGCCGCATGTAGATTTTGGAGGGAATCCAAGTCGGAACACCCCGTCCCTTCTATGACGCTCTCGCTGGAATGTGCTTTGTCTATTCCAGCGAGTGCGAGATGTCGGCACCCTGTCGCCGAGAATCAGCGCGATGCTGTCGTGCTGGAAACACATTCTCGGTGACAGGTACTGTATATCGGAGAACAATTAACAGCTACAAAATGATAAACAGAATCTTTTGATAAGGAACATCTAGCACTGAAATGGGTAGTTTTTGTTATTTGATGTAGTAATACAAGAGTGCATTTATCAAATTTTTGTCATACATATGTTTTTACTCACATTGACTGCACTTATTCTGAGAGAGTGGATTATTGTAAACATGTATATGTGATGGTTTGCCGCACGAGCCAATTTTGAAATTTTTCACATACATGTTATAATTCGAGATTTTCCTAGCTTGTGACGGAAAATATTGATTATATGAAGACAGGAGGCGAGTATCTTATGCATTAATCCTTTCTTTATTAATGCTCACAGCAGATAGTGTAAACCAAAGTAAAACCATTTAACGTAAGTAGTAAAGAAAAAACAGTAGGAACTACGTATCCCAGCAGCCCTGGGTCTTAGCCACTCCTACTAAAGTCTCTATAAATGTCTCGTTCTATTCTGGATCCTCCTCTTTCTTTGTGTGAACCTTGAGGTGTCTAGATCCAGGTGTATACTTGCAACCTTCCGTCAACCGTCGCTCCTTCGGGCAGTCGGACCACGACTCTTTAGCTGAAGACTCCCGAGGTAACGTCCACAGGTCCCAACAGGTTAGCCAACTGGGCTACTCGGACCAGCAGGTCATCCGAAAACGGGGAACATCACCCGAACAGCATATTAAACGGGGACGATGTCAGTAGCCTGAAATGAAACACATGACCGTGAAAGGGTGGGGAGGGAGGGAAGATACTCGCCTCCTGTCTTCATATAATCAATATTTTCCGTCACAAGCTAGGAAAATCTCGAATTATACATCAGACAGGAGGCTCATATCTTATGCAAGTTCAAAGCTCAACACAATATTCATACATCATTGCGAATAAAAACATTAGCTCCGAATCATACATTATAAGACAGACATAGTGACATGTTCCTCCGGTCTGAAATAAAAGAGGCGGAAAACTGTCTCGGAAGACCAGTCGGCCGCCAGTAAGAGGTCCGAAAGGGATCCTCCGGTGGTAACCACCTTGGTAGCCATGGCTCCTCTGGTCGAGTGTGCTCCGAACAGGGTGACGTCTATGCCCGCCATAGCCATGGTTGACTTAACCCAGCGTGCCAGTGTGGCCCGGGGAGACCGGTTGGTGAGGTCTCACGTAGGATATTAAAAGTTGCGAAGAACCCGAGGTTCGTAGGTCGTTCGTGCTAGCCTCGTAAGCTTGAAGGCACCTGACCACACAGAGTCGTGGGTGTGCCGGAAAAAAGGGGTAGAACACCGAATGTAAGTTGGTTTTGGTTCTGCGGACAACCGTGAACCTTACCCCGTGGGGTGAAAACTGACGTCTAGAGATATCTAAGGCCCTAACGTCTGACACACGCTTGACGGAGATCAGGCATAGCAGGACCGTAAGTTTGAATGACAGCAGTTTGAGGGACAGCGAATCGTTATCTTCCCATCATGTCGAGGACCTGGGAAACGTCCCAGGTGGACTGATATTTGGGGCGAGGAGGTCGTTTGAACCTGATGCCTCGGAGCAGTCTGCAGATTAGAGGGTGTTTACCGATTGGCAGGGAATCCACCGGAACGTGGTAGGCCGATATGGCAGACCTGTAGACATTGATGGAGCTGTAAGCCCTGCCGGAGTTAAAGGAATCCGCCAGGTAATTTGCTACGACGGTGACAGGAGCACGTACGGGATCAGCCTGCCGTTGGTCACACCAACGTACCCAGAGTTGCCAGGCTGATCGATATGCCGATCGAGTCCCGGGGGCCCAGGCCACGGAGAGGAGATCTCTAGCTGAGCTTGAAAGGCCGACGTGCGCGTCCGGCAACCCGAGATCAACCATGCTAGTAGCGTCAGTGTGCCCTCCTCTACTAGAGGGTGAACGCCTTTGGTCGGGTGGGACAGGATGTGAGGGAAATGGGGAAGAAGTCTGGGGTGGTCTATGGCCAGGTCCAGGAGGAGAGGGAACCATGGTTGTGTCGGCCACCATGGCGTGACTAGAACTATCGTCGCCTTCTGGCACGTAGTCTGCAGCAGGGTCCTGGGGATCATTGAAAATGGGGGAAACGCGTAGTGTATTCCCCCTGTCCAAGAGTGACGGAAAGCGTCCACTGCCGAGGACCCTGGATCCGGTCTCCAACTGAAGAAACGGGGCAGCTGGTAATTGAGACGTGAGGCGAAAAGGTCTATATCCAAGGGGCCCCAGAGTAGATTGAGTTGGGCGAAGATCGATCGGTCCAGGCACCATCGCTGGCGTCGATAAGATATCGGGAATTCCAGTCCGCGACCGTGTTGGAAGAACCCGGAATGTATTCCGCCATAAGGATGATGTCTCGATACAGGCAGAAGTGCCAAATCTCTGCGGTAATGTCTGCCAGAACTTTGGATCTGGTGCCCCCTAAGCGGTTGATGTATTGTACCGCTGCAATATTGTCCATGCGTAATAAAACACAACAACTGGACCGTTCCGCTAGGAAACTCTGAATAGCGAAGAACGCCGCCAAGAGTTCCAAAGCGTTCATGTGCAAAAGGGATTCCTCCTTGGACCAGGTCCCTCCTGTTGAGGTTTCCCCCAGGCGGGCGCCCCAGCCCCGGCGGCTCGCGTCCGATTCCAAGATAACATCCGGGCGTGAGTTGAAGATCGTCTTGCCATTCCACTCGATGGCGTATCGGAGCCACCATCGTAGTTCGACTTGGGCTTCCGAGGAGAGGGGAACTTCGTCCGCATATCGGAGTCCCTGGCGGAGGTGTAGGATTTTTAGCCTCTGGAGGGCCCTGTAATGCAGGGGGGCCGGAAAGATGGCTTGGATGGATGCCGCAAGCAGGCCTACTATGCGGGCCAGGACGCGTAGGGACAAGAACCCTTTGCGGAGTACCGCCCTGATCTCCTTGCGAATCAATGCTAATTTCTCACTGGGTAGGCGAAGGACAGCTAGATTGGTGTCCACGGAGAAACCCAGGAACTCCATCTCCTGGGCCGGGACAAGCACGGACTTTTCCTGATTGATCAGGAAGCCCAGACCTAGTAGAAGGTTGATCGTCCAATTCATGTGGTGGTATGCTTGAGTCTTGGAGTAAGCTATAATGAGGGTGTCGTCTAGATATATGATCAGACGAACTCCTCTGGACCTCAGTGATGCCACAACAGGTTTTAAGATCTTTGTGAAGCACCACGGGGCGGATGACAGCCCGAATGGGAGGCATGTAAATTGCCACGTGCGTCCCCACCACCTGAAGCGGAGAAGGTGTTGTGATGCCTGGTGTACGGGAACGGTGAGGTAGGCGTCCTTTAGGTCCACTTTTGCCAACCAGTCTCCCGGGACAAGGAGATCTCGGAGGCAATGGATGCCCTCCATCTTGAAGTGTCGATAGGCGACATGTTGGTTCAGATCCCGAAGGTTTATAACCGGGCGGTAACCTCCCCCTTTCTTCTTGACTAAGAAGAGGTTGCTGAGGAAACCTGGGGAGGAGGGGTCGACCTCGATAACGGCTCTTTTGGATATCAGTTCCCGGAGCTCGTTGTCTACAAGGGCCACATTCTGTTCTGCAAACCGGATGGGGGGTGGAATCACTCCCAGGATCGGTAGGGATATTAAATCTATCTGGAAGCCTGTCACTGTATTTAATATCCATGAATCTGCCGTAATCGCAGACCAAGCGTGGGTAAAAAACATTAGACGACCCCCCACAGGTGTGAGTGGCAATGGGATGCGTGTGATACGTACCGGTATATGGGCGGGAATGAGGATATCCTCTCTGACCGCGTCCTCTCCAGGATCTGCCACGTGGTGGAAAGAAGGGTGCGGGTTGCGCAGTGGTGGAGTACTAAGCGGGAGCCTGAGTGAAGTGAGGTTGGGCAGCTGACCTCTGAAAGGGTCTGCCGGAGTTATAGCGGCCGGCAGAACGGCCCCTACTTCTGCCAGCCCGGGAAAAAACTCTATTATTGCCTGTTCTCTTGAGTGATGTTTGTGCCTTGTCAAGGCTGTTAAACATGCCCACAAACTTATTTATGTCTTTGACCAGGGAGTCGCCAAAGAGCATGCCCTCTGCTGAGGGGCCTGGTTCTGATTCTGCCAGGTGGGCCAATTGCGGATCGAGCCGCATGAGGATTGAGCGTCTGCGCTCGACGGAGCAGGCGGTATTGGCACTGCCCGTCAGTCATATGGCCCTTTGGGCCCATCCACGTAATTGGGCTAGGTCAACCGCCTGACCAGTGGTTGCGGCTTGTTCCGCTAGATTAAGGATCTTGGTCAGGGGTCCGAACAGATCCAGGATACGGTCTTGGATGTTTTTAAAAGATCGGTCTATCCCTTTCTTGGGAAATTTTCCCGTTTTCAAAAGATATTTTGCTAAAATGGGGTCGACCTCAGGTGTCATGACCGCTTTCATGGGTATGTGGGGGCGAGGGCATTCCGCTCTCAGCTTGTTGCGGTTGGACCTCTCTAGGGGCCTGCGTGCCCAAAGTTCGATGTATTGGGACACGTGGGGAAGGGGTGACCAGTCCCCAGAGCGGGGGTGAGAAATGGCATCCGGGTTGAACAACGGTTCACCCATGGCATCAACAATATCTTTGCCCTGGTTGTCAGGGTTGGCCTCCTGTAGGAGTGCCGGTGCCCCCGCATCCTCCTCTTTGTAATAATAATAATCAGACCCTGAGACCTCAGATTCATCCGACTCAGCGGATGAATCGTCGTCTGACTCGAGGACATACGAGTCTGGTTTGGCCCGTTTGGCGGGTCCGTGCCTCTTATGTGACTCCCTGAGGCCCAGGGGTTGAAGGGGGTCTGAGGGATGCGTGGGGTGGCAGTCCGTGTGGGGATCTGCTCCGAGCATATTCTTTACTTCCCCTGCCGGGGAGTCATAAACCGTCACCGTGTGTTTCCTC
Source organism: Rana kukunoris (assembly GCA_029574335.1). Lineage (NCBI taxonomy): Eukaryota > Metazoa > Chordata > Amphibia > Anura > Ranidae > Rana > Rana kukunoris. The sequence goes on along the minus strand of CM056053.1, from coordinate 356,102,275 downwards.
TTTTGGGAGGATTTACCCTTTTTTACGGTGGATTGTGTGTCATGTGGCATGGGTACAGGTAAGTTGGGGGTTTGGGTTGCTCCAGAGGAGGGGGCAGCTACAGTTAAAGCTGCCTGTATGGATCTATGGATGAGATCCTGGAGCTGGGCAGTATTCAGGATTTGTGCTGAATCCAGCACCATCTCCTGAGCTCTGATGAGGGGAGAGCCTTCTTCTGTCATGCTGCTGAGAATAGTCAGCGCTGTGCAGAAGGAAGGAGGTATGGTTACAGGGGTGGACTAGTTGTCGAAGACAGGGAATAAAATTCCCAGAAACGCTAGCTAAGTATGGCTAACTCTACCTTGTTGTGGGTTCTCACTGTTAGTATGCACAGGCTCTGCCTCCGACCACCGCGCCGACTGGTATGCGATGGGAGGCGGGCCTGAGGGAATTGTGCATTCTAGGGCGAAGTCTCGCGAGACTTCAGCCCTGGAGCGCTGATTGGATGACGCCGCGCGATGGGTACCGCCCCCTTCGGCCTGCGCGTGTCTCGATTGGACGGGGGGAGCGGTGTTGAGGATAGGGTACAGGGAGGCAAAAGGTCCGCCTCCCTGTACGCGCGAACGTTGTCCTGAGGGGAAAGGAGGAAGCCAAGATGGCACCTCAAAGCACAGGACAGGGAGGGGAAAAACAACAGGGCGCAGAGCGGAGCTGTCGACGAGTGCAGCCACAAGGTGGGGGCTAGGGAGAAACGGCACAGAGGCAGTAGAGTGCCAGAAAAAAGTGCAGAGGTGACGGAAAGTCAGCGCCAGAAAGCCCGGTGGCAACCCCAGAAAGTGCAAGGGACCCCGGGATAATAGCTGACAGCTCCCACAATTCAGGCATACACTTACAATATATATATATATAAACAGAATTCTGCCAATAGTTATCAGTCTACACAAATCAATGCACAATCAGCAAGAGACATTGCTAGTACTTTTCTTATAGCTCCGCCGTGAGCAGAAAGAAAGAGGAGGATCCAGAATAGAACGAGACATTTATAGAGACTTTAGTAGGAGTGGCTAAGACCCAGGGCTGCTGGGATACGTAGTTCCTACTGTTTTTTCTTTACTACTTACATTAAATGGTTTTACTTTGGTTTACACTATCTGCTGTGAGCATTAATAAAGAAAGGATTAATGCATAAGATATGAGCCTCCTGTCTGATGTATAATCAGCCTTTTTTGCTAGAAAATTACTCAGAATCTCCAAACTTTCTAATAGGAGAGGTCCTGGAGAATAAAATGGTGGTTGTTGCACAATATTTGCTTGTTGTTTATTCTATGCAAATATTTTTTGGGTAAAATGTAAAAGATGTTACACCAAATAAATACCGTATATACTCGAGTATAAGCCAAGTTTTTCAGCACATTTTTTTGTGCTGTAAAATGCCCCCCTTGGCTTATACTCGAGACATCTTTTTGTGACTGATCTCCTCTACAAGTGTGCAAAGTTTGTTGTCCGCGAGACCTACGACCTTCCATAGACTCCCATGTTAAATGGTAATTTCTCTGGTGACTTTGGGGACCCGGTACTGGCCAGTTGTAGGTCCCCTGGACCCGGAACTTGGCACACATGTAGCCCCATTTATTCTCTACAAGTGTGCAAAGTGTGTTGTCTGGGGGACCTACGGATGGGGAGCAGCAATTTTTCAAAGCCGGGCACCCCTTTCATAGACTCCCATGTTAAACAACAGTCTAGTCATAGACACAGTGAGGCATGGGCACAGTGAGGCATGGACACAGTGAGGCATGGACACAGTGAGGGATGGATACAGTGAGGCATGGACACAATGAGGCATGGACACAGTGAGGCATGAACATGGACACAGTGAGGCAAAGTGAGGCACAGTGAGGCATGCAGGTGGACACCCTAGGCTTATACTCAAGTCAATAAGTTTTCCCATTTTTTTGTGGTAAAATTAGGTGCCACAGCTTATATTTAGGGAAGGCTTATACTCGAGTATATACGGTAGATACCGAACGTGTCAAGATTTACAATTGCACCTGCCTGTAAAATGACAAGTACAATAACTAAAATTAGAATTAGGCGATGCTTTAAAAGCTGTCCCAGATTACCATTTCAGAGTTAAACATGAGCTTTGGTGCTAGAATTATTGGTTTCACTCATTTGCAGTGATACCTCAAATGTGTGGTGCAATCACTGTTTACATATGCATTCGGGACCATCGTGTGCACTTGCATTTGCGCATGAGCGTGAGGGTTTAATTTATTTTATTTAAATGTTTTTACAATTTTTTTTTCATTTTTATTTTTTCATTCAACTTTATTGGTATCACAAGGGATAAACAACAACCCTTGTGAAAGCTTGGGCACTGGCAGATCCTCTTTATGGAGAAATCTGAGGCCTGTTAGACTCTCGATCCCTCTTCTGCCCTCCAAAGCAGCGAATCAAAGGGAAATCCAATTGCTTGCTTCAAAGGCCAGTAACGGTTCACAGCACTGGAACTGGAAATGACACAATCCTCATTGCTCCCAGCTTTTAACAGAAAAGATGAGTGAATGAATGCTCCACCATTCTCTCTGTGGGCAGCTAGCCCAACCATTGTAGCAGTCCTGGGCTCCCTGTTGGAATGGTAGAGCCCAGGAACGGTGGAAGACCCCTTCTCAGCCCTGTAAAAGTTGTTTACAAGCCTTTTACATGAAAGTCAGTCTCTGACTCTTGCAGCTGCATGCAGCCTTACACCAGGATCAAGGCTGCAGCTCCAGAATGTATGTATATGTATGTATGTATGTATATATATATATATATATATATATTAGGGCTGTGCAAATTAACTTTTAATTAATCGATTAATCTTTATTTTTTTTGATCGATCAAAATCTTTTTGATCGATTAAAATTCTTTTGATTGGTAATCACCTCTCCGCTGGCTTCTGGGCCTTCAGGGAGTTCCGTCGGAGATCCGGTGACATCACGGACACCGACGGGGCTTGCCGTGTCCATCTGAAGGGCTCCTGTGCTGTGCCTTCATATCTGCTTGCCGCCGGGACCTTACTATCTGCCACATGCAAGGACTGTTACACTTCCCTCTATCAACCTTGGATTCTACAAACATCCACTGGGAGTTGTGATAGTACCCTTCACGGGACATCTACATGCCGACCGACTGATGTTAACCTCTCTTCATCTGGATTTAGCAGTGGTATCGTTGTACACATTTTTTACCAGTATCATACTTAGCTACATGTTTTTATGACTGCTTTTGGTACCGTTTGGTATTACTCGCACCATTTTTACAGTTTATGTAGCTACATCAATTTTATCTCCAGTGCAATATTGATTTGGTTACCTACTTGAAGACTGTAAAAGTTTTAATGCTATTCCCATTGAGCGCTGCCTTTGTGTGTTTTTTTGTATCTTGCTATCCATTTTTCCAGTGGTTGGTAGCTGCACTGGGAATCAGCCTGCAAGGAGATCAGCTAAAAGTAGTTGGATCTGTATGTGCGTTATAATTAATCGAAATTAGTCAATTAATCGATAAAAAAAATAAAAGATTAATCGAACACAAAAATTTTGATCAGTAACAGCCCTAATATATATATATATCAATTCTGGATGGAAAGCAGTTAGAATTTATTTTAAAAATGTACTACATTTATCATGCATTAAATAAACAGAACTATATAACAATAATAATATGAACTATTATAGATATATAGAGTTGCCTCCCAGTTTGTGATAATATACTATACAAATTCACAAGAGTATAATGCCTCAAATGATACTATAATTTATATACTATACAATTTACAACCAGACTATGGTGATCATTTTTAAATTTTCACAACATGTACATATGCAACCATAGTGCCATCAGTTCGCATAGCACTTTACACAATACGGGAGAAAGTACATTCACAATACACTACAATACCAAAGGGTTAGTATCATATGCTCATATAAGTTTACTTACTCTTAAAGTGAGGAACAAGAGATAAGGGTAATAACTGTGAGGGATGAGCTGATATAGAGAGTAGAAGTATAGGCCCAGATTCACAGAGCGATTACGCCTGCGCAACAGGAGATGCGCGTGCGTAAGTCGAAATGTGCGCGTGCGTTTCGTTGCGCGGCATCCCCAGAACGAGATACGCGTCCCGCGTAATTTCATTAGACTGGCGCATCCTTCCGCGCAAAAGTGCGCTAGACACACCATTGATTTGCTAGTCAAATATACTAATGAGGGACTTACGGGGATCCACAAAACAACGTTGGGGCAGCGCAGGCGACGCAGTGTGCGCAACAGCAAAATGTCCTGTCTAAAATTAGAGCATATAAAAGCTGGTCTAAAAAGAGAAAAAATGTCTACTTGTTAGATAAAGCAACACTGTTAGTGAGCAGCTCAGCAGTCACACGTGTTGCACAACAATCTGTATGCCAACATGCCAGGGGCATCGTCGCACATAGCTATACTACTGACTTTAGATGAACAAAGAAGGATGAGGGCACGGAGGATGGCACGGAGGATTGCACGGGAGAGGATATACCGCACCCGCATAGACCTGTTTGGCATGAGTGATTCTGAGGTGTTTCGCATCTTCAGATTCACCCCTCATGCCATCCTGGAATTAACCACAACCCTGCAGGAGGACATCACCAGCCCAACACACCGCTCACATGCAGTGCAGCCACTGGTCAAGGTCATGGCAACACTCCATTTCCTTGCCAGTGGCTCTTTTCAGCGTACAAGTGGAGTGGTGGCTGGGATGTCACAATCCTCCATGAGCAGATGTGTGCACCAGGTTGTCCCTGCAATTCTCAGACGCATGGCCAACCAAATCATCAAACCCACCACTGAGGAGCTGCGGCTGAAGGCAATGACAGATTTCTACAGAATTGCCAGATTCCCACGCACTGTGGGGGCCATTGATTGCACACATGTGGCACTACAGCCCCCCAGGAGACAGAGCACATGTACCGGAATCGGAAGCATTGGCATTCCATCAATGTACAGGTGATAGTCGATGCCCAAGGCCTCATATGGCACGTCCGTGCCAAACACCCAGGGTCCAGCCATGACAGCTACATATACAATCAATGCCACATCCGAATGGAATTCGATCAGAACGTGTATGGGGACACCTGGCTGGTTGGTGAGTGACATGGGAGTCAGGCATGACTATCCCCTCCCATGATGCACACATCACAAGGGGCACATGCATGACTAACATCCTCCTGTCTTTTCCCTTACAGGTGACTGCATATCCACTGGGACCCCATCTCATGACTCCTATCCGGAACCCCCAAACCCCAGGAGAGGAAAGATACAATCAAGCACATGCCCAAACACGAGCAGTGGTGGAGCGCACCTTTGGCCTCCTAAAGCCACGTTTCCGATGCCTGGATAAGTCTGGGAGTACCCTCTTGTATTCCCCAAACTTCGTGTGCCAGATCATCGGTGCATGTTGCATGCTGCACAACTTTGCAGTAAGAAAGGGCCTGCAGATTGACCTACGTGATGACCTGACCCCTGAACCAGACAATCCCCCCCTAACCGAGGCTACCCCGTCTTCTGAGGGAAGAGCAGCCAGGAGACAGCTCACATTGGGCATCTTTGCACGTTAAACATACACATTAATCATGGCACAATGAGAATGCATGCATGCACACCACTGTGGTCCCTAGCACACACACCCCACATCCACATCAAATTGGATTGGCACCAGTCCACCATGCAGGACTTGTGAGCAGCAACGCCACGCCAAGGCTCCAATTATGTCACTGTACATTCATACACCATTCACACGGACCTGGGGATCACTTCTCCCTGGTCCTGGGGAACCCTTCTCCACCAAAATAGAGGGTGACACCCCTTTTCCGGCAGGAATGTCACCCCCACATTCACACAGCATTCACAACCCAAAAAAAAAATGACCTGCAAAAGCAAAAAATTTCCAGCAAAAAAAAAAAAACTATTTAAAAAAAAAAAAAAAAAATGGGGAAAAACAAATTATTGCCCTCTGCGTGAGCCACGCCTGGGGCGCCCCCGGCCACGGCCCCCGGCTTCTCAGGGGAGACTCATGGGGAAGGGGTAAAACCGGGGAAGGAGGAGCAGCCCCTGATCTCTGCCCACCTGGCGGCCTGCCCTCCAAGGCCACGGCTATTCTGTCCAGGGCAGCACCAAGTGTTGCCGTGTTGGCCTGGATAGCCAGGGTAAGGGCCCTCACATCCTGCCCAACGCCTGCTGATGTCGTCTGCAGTTCATTTAGGCAGGTTGTGAAAGCCCGGGAGTGGGAGTCCAGGTTCCCCAGCGTATCCTTGATGGAGGACAGGCTCTCTTCCATCCGCACCAATGTCTGGCTGACCTGTCCCAGATGGCGGGTCTGGAGGAACTGGTCCCTTCTCAGAGTGGCGGGCAGGAGATCGGCCACCCCCCTGGTGGTCTGGGATGACATCCTGCCTCCAGCTGATGCTTGTGGCCGGGGAGAAGGGGAGGCCCTTGTGAGGGGAGCCATGTTGGGGGAGGAGGGGGGGGCTCCCCCTTAGGGAGGCCTGCCTGCTGCCAGCCAGAGGGGAAAAGTCCTCAAAACCCAAACATCCAGTGCCTGACATGGACTCCTCCTCCTCATGATTCTCCTCCTCCTCATGATTCTCCTCTTCCTCATGATTCTCCTGCTCCTCTTGAACCTCCTCCGCGGACTCCGGCCTTGTTGGGGGGGCCTCATTAGGCTGCTGTCCTGGGGTTGGTGCGGTCAGGCCAGATGGCCCTGCACCCTCCTGCACATCTGTGGATGACACAAAACATTCACAGGTTGGAGGATCCACACACTTGCCACATATTCCCTTTCACCCCCTCCCCCACACATGCTACACACCTGATATTAAAAAAAAAAAACTTACCTGGCACCACGGGCTCCGGACTTGAGTCAAAGCCGGGCAGGCCCGCAACTTCATGCCGATGAAAGGTCAGGGCCACCGCACGCTCCTCCGCTGTCAGGCTAATACGGCATGGTGGGCCCCCTCCTGTGCCCCTGGCATGGGCATGCATTCTGGCCAGCTTCTGTTTGACCAGACGCCGGAGGTCATTGATTTTTTTGTCAATCCCAGACCGGGTCCGTGTCTCCCCCTGCCCCGCTGAATTCACCTGGTCAGTGATCCTATCCAAAATCTCCCTCCTCCTGGCCGGGGTGGTGTTGGCACCCTGTGGGCCGTGGAGGTAACGCCCATACTCGCTAATGGCCAGGGCAAGAATCTGTTTTTCCACAACTGTAAAATTCAGCTTTCGTTTTTTCTCAGTCATCCTTCCAAAAAAAAACAGTCCCAGTCAACAAAATTCACCCACACAAACAAGCACAACCAATCAAAAAAAAACACACACACACAGAGAGAAAACTACTCAGCAAGAAACAGTCACCAAAAAACAAAACAAAAATACAGCAGGAAAAGAAACAAACACAAATATATCAATCAAACAAACAGTCTCTCAAACACTTATCAAAAACCACTTTCAAAAATCTACTAACAAACACTTGATCACACAGAACACTAATCTGACAACTACAAAACACACCGCAACGAACAACAGGACAAAAGCACTTGGTTAAATGGGAAGGGACAAAGGGATGTACTTTTGCAAAGGAAGTGCGTTTGTGTGTGTCTATTTATGCTGTTTGCGTAGTTCACAACGTTGCCCTAGTCCATTTCCAATTTCACTGATTGCGCCGCTCCCGAGTTGTGAGCATGCGCACAGCGGAGCTGACATGGTCTCCTTCAAGCGCGCATGCGCGAGCCGGCCGGCCCTTCATTTGCATGGGGTCACGGCTCATTTCAATGTAACACGCCCACGTCCTTCCCAATTTGTATTACTCCTCCTTACGCCTCTGAAAAAACGTTACGTATGCGCAATTTTCTGCGCAAAAGCTACCAGAATAGGGTGATTACGCGACAAAATTGCGCAAGTCTAACGTAAAGGCTGTGCGCTACGCCGGTCCAATAATGCGCAGATGTACCTGAATCTGGGCCATGGTTTTTAGTTGGAATCCTACAGATTAGTAAAGGGAAACTGCAATTAAATGCACAGTCTATAACCTCATGTAGTACCAGAATTGTTTGTACCGAACAGCTCCTAAACCAGAATAGTGGAACATAGTCTTCATATGCATTCTATGTTTGACAATTTCAAAAGTCCGATTTATTGTGACTGGCAACAGCTCTCCAATTCACCCTTGGTATTCTGTGTGGGTGGCATCCTGTGGGCTTGCTAAGTTTTAGCAAAGTAATACCTTTATTTAAAATGGTCCTTCCACTTACGATTTTATTTGTATTTTAATAGGGAAGGGTTCTATATTATTTGTAACCTCCTACTTGGTTATTTTGGAGACCCTTCTGACCTGGTGAGTTGTGGCTTAATATACTGTATAGTGGTCATGAACTAAAATTTCCCTGCAGAAAGGTAAAAGGATTGGGCAACAGTTACTTTGCCACATGAAGGCAAAGGAATAGGGCAACAATTACTTTTGAAAATGAGGTTGTGAGGTTATGTTTTTTTTACTGGTGCTAAGGCAGCAGATCAAGGTAACAGAAGAGCATGGTAAAAAATAGCACACGCCTGCTACCAAATCTGGGTAAACCTGTACTCATTATAGGATAAGTGTATTTATCCCAGTACCTGAGTCGTTCATGCTTGCACAGCCAAACTCAAATTACATTAATGGACAACTCATGAACCAATTAATAGGCTTTCCATTTCAGTGAATAGAGTGATACTGTTCATCTAGGAAGATTTTGGAAGATGCTGAGCAAGCTTCACAGAAAAGATTTCAAGACGGAAGCATTGTATGTAAGTTTATGCTACTGCATATACAAATTATTAGTAAGTGGAGAAAGCCACGTTCAGAATCCCTTAAAGGACATATGTGCTGAGAGTAATATGTAGTCTTCATTGCTGAATCCCTAATCCAAACCAAGCATGTAAATCAGGAATATGGACTTCACTCTGACTTTACTGAGCAGTGACTCATGTATTGAAGCCAAGGGAAGCACAACAACTATTGTTATTCCCAAGTGAACAACAATACTGGTATACTTATTGCACCTAGTATTGGTTAGGTACTCAATATTGCCTTGATATTAACCTACTGTACCACCTTACAGCAGCTCATACAATGGAACAGGGAGTACTGGGATTAGTTCTGTAATGTGCTCCAGGACCTGGATCTGAGAGCTAGCAGTGGTTTCTACATCACAAGAATGACTGAAGGGGGTTGCAAATCCTTTGGTTAGTAATATGGTTCCGTAGATACTCTGCCTTTAAGTGGATGAAAGTGGATGTAAACCTGATTCATGAAATCTGAGCTGGGTACATATGCAGTGTTTTGTTATCTCTCTTCAAAGCACTATGTCCCTCATTTTCTCCTGCTCTGTTATTCTGTTTTCAGCCTGATAACTCCTGACAAGTTCTGTGTCACATATGATAAAAGCAGCCAGAGTTTTGTGTTGGGGAGGATGCTATAAATAGATTAGCAGCGTGCTGACGATTCAAGGGACAGAGCTGAAAGTCTCTACCTATGAGGAGAGAGAGTGTGTGCCTTTCCTCCAGTCAGCTGTCTTAGCTGTATGCCCAGGCTTCACTGCGGTAGTAACCAGGAAGAGAAAATCTTCTAACACGATGTGCACTTTCTCAACAGTATATAAAGATGAGGACAGTAGATATACAAGTAAAATTTATGTAGGGAGATTTGTTTCATCTCTGTGTATGAATTGAGACCGTTCACTTCACTGGGTATATGTGAGGGTTTATATCCACTTTAAGCAGAAATCTCTGTTTAAATTTAGTATTTGCCAGGCTGTAATTCAGTTCTTGGTTCTCCCTTGGACTCTGGTTATTGCTTCTGCTTGCTTTGGGTGAATGTCCATGGCATTCGTTTGAAAGGCTGCACTAATTACAGATATAGTATCTCACAAAAGTGAGTACACCCCTCACATTTTTGTAAATATTTTATTATATCTTTTTATGTGACAACATTGAAGAAATGACACTTTACTACAATGTAAATTAGTGAGTGTACAACTTGTATAATAGTGTACATTTGCCGTCCCCTCAAAATAACTGAACACACAGCCATTAATGTCTATACCTCTGCCAACAAGTGAAAATGTCCAAATTGGGCCCAAAGTGTCAATATTTTGTGTAGTCACCATTATTTTCCAGCACTGCCTTAACCCTCTTGGGCATGGAGTTCACCAGAGCTTTACAGGTTGCCACTGGAGTCCCCTTCCACTCCTCCATGATGACATCATGGAGCTGATGGATGTTAGAGAGCTTGTGCTCCTCCACCTTCCATTTGAGGATGCCCCACAGATGCTCAATAGGGTTTAGGTCTGGAGACATGCTTGTGCAGTCCATTACCTTTAGCCTCAGCTAGTTGGAATACTGCCCTGCGGCCCAGTCTCCAAAGGGAGGGGATCATGCTCTGCTTCAGTATGTCACAGTCAGGGCAGGACTTAGGGTGGTGGGGGCCCCTGGGCTTGAGTGTTGAAGGGGCCCCCTGGAGCAAGGGGGGGAATTGAAGTTGTTGAGCGGGGGTGCGCATTAAAGTTGTTGAGCGGGGGGGGCGAATTGAAGTTGTTGACCGGGGGGGGGGCATTAAAGTTGTTGAGCGGGGGGGTGCACATTAAAGTTGTTGAGCTGGGCGGGGGGGAGTGGGTGACTCTCATCTGTGCACGGAATAAGGCACAGAAAACCCCTTGGCCCTTTAATAAAAAAAAATTTTTTTTTATAAAAAATATAAAGAAAATGTAAATATTTTTATTAAAAAAAAGGGGGTTTTAATAATAATAATAATAATAAATTAGAGCTGCACGATTAATCGTCAAGAATCGTTATCGCGATCTTTTTCCCGTTGCGATTCTTGATACAGGGTTTTGACGATCTTTCACATGAAAATAATTTTCTCTCTGCACTTTGGTATGCAAAGAATTTCCTGTCTGCTCTCAGCCAAAAGTCAGTCTGGGCAATCTGCCAAGTTTTGGAAACATTCTTTATCAGTGGAAAGTTAAGTCTAAACATTGTATCTCTTCAAAGGAATTAACTTCTGTATGTAAATTAGGAATTTTTAACCACTTAAACACCAAACCTTTTTCTGACAGCTCTTTTCAAGTTAAAATCATTTTTTTTTTGCTAGAAAATTACTTAGAACCCCCAAAGATTATATCATTTTTTAGTAAAGACCTTGGCCTAGAGAATAAAATGGCGGTTGTTGCAATAATTTATGTTGCACTGTATTTGCGCAGCAGTCTTTTTAAATGCATTTTTTTGGAAAAAAATTACTTTAATGAATTAGAAAATAAAATAGGCAGTAAAGTTAGCCCATTTTTATTTTTTATATATATATATAAAACATTTTTTTTTATAAAAAAATAAATAAAAAAAGTGGGGGTTGCTGTCCGGGGGCCCTGGGGGCCCAGGGCCCCTGGGGACCTCCAGACCCCTAAAAAAATAAATAAAAAAATAAACATTTATAAAAAATACATAAAAAAGGGAGGTTGCCATCCGGGGGGTCTGGGGACCTCTGGGGCCTTTTAATAAAAAAAAAACATTCATAAAAAAAAGAAAAAAAGGGGGGGGTTGCCACATGGGGCCCTGGGGACCTCTGAGCCCTTTAATAATAATAAATATATATATATATATATATATATATATATATATATATATATATATAAATGTAAATTGTTTTATAAAAAAAAAGGGGGGGTTGCCATCCAGGGGCCCTGGAGACCTCTGGACCCTTTAATAATAATAATAATAATAATAATTTTATATATATATATATATATATATATATATATATATATAAATATATAAAAAAACATATTTTTTTATAAAAATAAATAAAAAAAGGAAGGATTGCTGTCCGGGGCCCTGGGGACCTCCGGACCCCTAAAAAAAAAATTTTTTTTTTTTTTTAGAGGGGCCCCCTATTGGGCGGGGCCCATGGGCTTTAGCCCAGTCAAGCCCACTGGTAAGTCCGGCCCTGGTCACAGTACATGTTGGCATTCATTGTTCCATTTATGGTTGCACTCATGCAGCCCCAGACCATAACACTCACACCACCATGGCTTGACTGTAGGCAAGACACACTTGTCTTTGTTCTTCTCTCATGGTTGCTGCCATACACACTTGACACCATTTGAACCAAATAAGTTTATCTTGGTCTCATCAGACCACAGGACATGGTTCCAGTAATCCATGTTCTTAGTTGGCTTGTCTTCAGCAAACTGTTTGCAGGCTTTCTTGTGCATCATCTTTAGAAAAAGCTTCCTTTTGGGACGACAGCCATGCAGACCAATTTGATGCAGTGTGCGGCTTATGGTCTGAGCACTGACAGGCTGACCCCCACCCCTTCAACCTCTGCAGCAATGCTGGCAGCACTCATACGTCCATTTCCCAAAAGCAAACTCTGGATATGACGCTAAATGCGTGCACTCAACCTCTTTGGTCAACCATGTCGAGGCCTGTTCTAAGTGGAACTTGTCCTGTTAAACCACTGTATGCTCTTGACCACTGTGCTGCAGCTCAGTTTCAGTGTCTTGGCAATCTTCTTATAGCCTAGGCCATCTTTATGTAGAGCAACAATTCTTTTTTTCAGATCCTCAGAGAGTTCTTTGCCATGAAGAGGAACCTGAGACCTTGTAACACAAACAAGCCACTTGACACTGGGAGGGAAAATGGCTAATTGGGCCCAAATTTGGACATTTTCACTTAGGGGTGTACTCACTTTTGTTGCCAACGGTTTAAACATTAATGGCTGCATGTTGAGTTATTTTGAGGGGACAGCAAACATACACTGTTATACAAGCTGTACACTCACTACTTTGTAGCAAAGTGTAATTTCTTCAGTGTTGTCACATGAAAAGATATAATAAAATATTTACAAAAATGTGAGGGGTGTACTTATTTTTGTAAGGTACTGTATGTATATTTGTATTCCCCTGGTCAGTTACTAGGAGGTTTATCGCCAGTGGTGCAGGGCTGTGAAAGGTTAAAGATGTTTAGTAGTGATCTTGGTAAGTCATTCCTACCTAGGGAGGAATTAGTATGGCTTTCTGAATTTCTGAATTTCTGAATTTCCCAGGCCTTCTACCTTGGGAGGATGACCATGTGCTCATGGACAAACTCTGAATGGGGATCCTGAGAATCTTGGTGAAGCTTGGTCCTCAACCTATGTGTGACGGTTATTCCTCAAGGATTCTGTAGCTGAACCAACAAATTAAATGTTTGTGGGTGATACCGCGCAAAGGAAATGTATACAGATGGAACTGCTGCCTCCACATATACAGCCAGATGGGTGGAGTACAGATAATGATAGAAAAGGAATGTGGGGTCTAACCCATACACTTTAACAGCATTCTATTTTTTATGCTGGTTTGAGTTTTTGCAACATGTATTTTGGAACACACCACAGAGGGTGTAATACACACACAATTGATTTATTGGTTCACACACTAGATATCTATCACATACATCTTTCTGACTCGTTCGACGCACGCACCATAACTTAATAGCCCTGGGGTATTCCCATACTCCTAGAGGAACAGGGCCACACCCACATTTCTGAACCAACAAATGTCTCAGGCCTCGTACACACAACCATTTTCCTCGGCAAAATCCATCAAGAAAAAAGCTGGCAGAGCATTTTTGCCAAGAAAAACGGTCGTGTATATGTTTATCGTCGAGAAAACTGTCATGGAACGCGACGAGAAAGAAAGAGAACATGTTCTCTTTTTTCTTGTTGGGAGTTTCAATTTCCTCGTCGTGTTTCTCGTCGGGCTAGTTTTCGATGAGAAACACATTCGTGTGTATGCTTAGAAACAAGCGCATGCTCAAAATAAAGTATGAGACGGGAGCATACCTTTGGTAAAAGTAGCGTTCGTAATGGAGATAGCACATTCGTCACGCTGCAACAGACTGAAAAGCGCAAATCGTCTCTCACCAAACTTTTACTTAACACGCAGTAACATTAGATTAGCAAAAGCAGCCCCAAGGGTGCCGCCAGTGGAATCAAACTTTCTCTTTATAGTGCCGTCGTACGTGTTGTACGTCACCGCGTTTCAGAACGACGAGATTTGTCTTGATTGTGTGTATGCAAGGAAAGCTTGACAAGATTCTGGTCAAGCTTGACAAGAACGTCGTCGAGGAAAACAACGTTTTTTTTTGCGATGAGATTCTCCGTTGTGTGTACAAGGCCTTACAGTCAGGTACTTCTTTCACAGAATGTGGGGCCAGCTTAAAGGTTCTTCATCTCTAAAGACTGTAAGTAATTTTGTCACCATTTGGGAGTCTGTTAGTCCACAGGTTGCCTGTTCCTTAACCCTCTCTCCCAGGAGTGTTGATTGAGAGTCAATAAACAACATTTCTTGCAACTAAAAGTAATGGGTGTCCATCTGCACACTTCCACTATTAAAGTAAAGAACTAGGCCCTTAGATAAAATGCTAGTCTACCCTGCGAGATACAGTACCTTATATGCTTTGGAGGTAAGGGGGTGGGCTACAGTTCATATACAGTATGTAATGTATTTAGAGGTTTGAAGTTCAGCTTTAATCAACGCTAAATGCAATGCTCTCCCTTAAGCAATGTAACGCCTAATGTAGTATTGAGTTTGAATATGCTAAGGCCTGAGCTCAAAATGACATCAGTTTTTAAGATAATGATTTAAGAAAAATGTTCTCAATATTTATTGAAATTGTGCTATATGTTACATGTACAAATTTTATAAGATTTGGCAGGTCACCTTTATACAGTTTGTTTTTGTTTAAGGCAATTCAGCAGGTCAATTCTTGCTTGTTTGACAGAATTGTTTTCTACAAACTTTATGAAATACTAAATTCTTCTTCTTCATAGAGTTATAAGTTTTTCTTTTGGTGAAGTTAAAAATGTATCAATTGTTTATGCCCTAAAGAGTTCCCAAATATATTAAGCTGAAGAAGACAGAGTGGAATCCCAGTGTTCCCATTAACAAATAGTGACATAGCATGAAAGTTATGCCTTGTACACACAAACGGAATTTCCAATGAAAAAAGTCAGACGGAATTTTTTCATTGGATATTCTGACCTTGTGTATGCCCCATCTGACTTTTTCAGTCGGAAATTCCGACGGAGTTAGAAAGAGAACATGTTCGGAAATTCCGTTCGTCTGTATGGAACTCCGTCAGAGAAAAAAAAAAAAGCATGCTCAGAAACAATTCGACGCATGCTCGAAAGCATTGAACTTAATTTTTCTAGGCTCGTCGTAGGGTTGTAGGTCACACGTTTTTGACGGTCGGAATTTGCTGTGTCTGCAAGACAGCTTGAACGGAATTCGTCGGAAAAAACCTGTCTGAGTTTATTCCGATGGAAACTCTGATCGTGTGTACAGGGCATTAGTGATGTTTAGGATCAAAGACAATTCTGATGGTCTCACAGAAGATCACATTTCTCCACTACCGTTATATATTCCCTTGCACTGCCTCCAGATAACAAATGTGTTATTAAAATGTTATGCAAAGGCAGAGCAGTATCTCTGGTGGAAGTAACAGAGGCAATGGTGCGCAAACAAAATCAAAGTCATAATGCTACTCAGAGGTCTTAGTTGAAAACAACAATATTTACAGGACATTCAATTTGTTCGAACAGTTTCACCATCTGGCGTAGGCTGGCCACACTGGTTAACAATCTAGTTCTAATAGAACTTAAAAGCCCTACTGCAGGCAACACTTTTGTGTGACTTTGGGCAGAGTGAAAAAAAGTTTAAGCCTATCCCAGTTGGAGGGGTGCTGAGTGATGGGAAATCTGTCCAAAGATGGGAGACGTGTTCAGTGGTGGTGACACCCTGCAACACAGAGGTTATAACCTTTTTCAGGTTATTATCACTGTCTCTTCCTTTCTGTCTCAGCTAAAATATTGTCGCAGCATTACATTTCTGCTATCAAAAAAAAAAAAAAAAGCAGAGGGAAACTTCCCCCATTGTAATCACAGAGATTAATAAAAACTTGACAGGTTCTTAATGGGTGGACTTCCAATATATTCCAAAATGCAGAGCTCTAGTATCACAACAGAGCTTTTGAGCAATGTGAGCCTTTTTTTCTTAAATAGGTAGATTTGAACTTTCCATTCATCTGCCTTTCTCTATTCTATTTATGGTTAGTGGCATCTTTTTTTATTTTCCTTTCTTTTCCTACCTGCTGTGGGCTACATAATTTCTTCTGGTTGAGCTTGCTTTATTATTTAATTTTGCTTAATCTCTGACCTCCCCCCATTTCCCTAACTCCACCACATTGTTTTCCTTCTCACTTTTCCTGCCCTCCTTCTCTCTGCTCCCATTCTCTTTGGGACTTGGGCTTTTTTGACCATTCCTGATTATTATCAGTTCCCTTTTTTCTCTTTTCTTTCTGTCAGCATTACTAGAGGTTTACATGGATTGGAGCAGTTAAGGATTGGAGGCCAACAGGTGGATCACCTCTCCACCTAATACTTAAGTAAATGTTTTGATATAGATCACAAAAATGTAACATCTGAATCCGATAACTGCTCCTGAAACTCTGGGTTTCGTAACAAAGATCCATTTCCCACTTGGGCATTTTCAGGCGACTTTGGGCTAAAAATTGTCCTGAAAGCAACATCTTTCGGGCGGTGTGTGACCACCTCTGCCATTGGAATTAATGGGCACTGCTGCCGAAGTGCCTGCAATGCGCTTTGGTGGCGGTGCTTTGTGGGCGCTTTTAACACTTTATTCAGCCGCTAGTGGGGCATAAAATTAGCAGCCATTACCGCTAATGCCCCCCCAGTGTGAAAGTAGCCAAAGTGTATCTTTATATGGGCCACTCCACCTTTATTAACGTCTTCAAATAAAATCTGAACAAAAACAAAGAATTGACTGAACTATTTACCCTTCCCAAGTCTTCCCACAAAAAAGTTTTGCCAGGGGTTGTGCTTTAATACCCATCAACTAAGTTATATTTGGCCTTTCTTAAGTAATCTAGTATATTAAGTAAGCCCTTGCATAAAATTGTTAGGCTTGCTTCCTATTAACTTTATTCATCTAAAGATACCGTGGTATATGAGCATATTACCAAACCTTCAAGCACGGAATAATAAACAACATAAATGCATCATCCAGTATTCGTCATTTATTACATGGAACAAACAATATATACTCAAAAACAGGGGGTTTCAATAACCCCAGTATAATTTAGACCAGAATAAAACACATAAACAGAATCTTATCCAAGCATTTGTCATCAAATAATCAACTCAAAGCATCCACAGAGCGAGCAATGTTCATGTGAAGTAGCAAAGTGAATAAAGTTCCTAAGCTGTGACTTCAGCTACATATTCATGCATTAAATATAATAAACTATTATGAAGTGCTCTGGACAAACAACTATTATGAGACGTTCGTTGCATGTAAAATTGATACTCTTGACAAAATGTACATTAAAGCTTTTAGTCATCACACAGCTCGTCCACCAGGAGCTGTCACAACTGCCCCATGTGCCACCATATTTGTCCCTGCATATAGACTACTAAAGCAATGTAATCAGGCAATGTCAATTTAATAGCCAGCTGTAACTTACCATATTCTGAAGGGTTTCCACCTATTTATAGTTCCGTAAAACCAGTCCCAAACACCTGTGACATAACAGCTACTCCTGCATTATGCACTAATGCACAAAATTTTGGGCAAAATCAGCTCTTCACCAAGTGATCACCTGATATAGGAAGGGCTAATGTTGTACAAAATTGATCTATGTCATTAGAATAAATGGGATAGTCGCACAACAGCTGTGATATACTTCAAGGGTTTTGGGACTAAGGCAGTGTTTCTCAATTCCAGTCCTCACGCCCCCCCAACAGGTCATGTTTTCAGGATTTCCCTCAGATGAAAAGGCTGTGGGAATTACTAAAGCCCCATACACACTATCAGTTTTCCTGACGGTTTTCTCTTCAGGTTTACCAAAACCATCTAATATGAGGTCACACCTCAAGAGTTTCAGTTTGTATGCAATCAGACAGGCCCTTGCACTACATGGTTTTGGTAAACCTGAAGAGAAAACCGTCAGGAAAACTGATAGTGTGTATGGGGCTTAAGGCAGTGAAACTGATCAAATCACCTATGGAAATCCTGAAAACCTGACCTGTTGGGGGGGCGTGAGGACTGGAATTGAGAAACACCGGACTAAGGCCTCGTACACACAGGCAAGAATCTTGTCAGGAAAAAAAACGTTGTTTTTCCCGACGAGATTCTTGGCAAGAACACACTAACCTTTTCAAAAGAACCACGGTTCTCTTGAAAGGCAAGAACGCAGTGACATCATCGCGTATGACGAGCATGCGCTTGTCATCTTTCGATGCCGTCGCCGCCATCTTGCTTCACCCTACCTATGCTGTGGAAGCTACCGCGCATGCGTCAAAGTCATTTCGAAGATGTGCGGGTTTCCATGGCGACAGGTAAGTATACACACTCTCGGGTTTCTCCTCGGGAAACAGGCCGACAAGAATTTTGACGAGAAAAAAGAGCACAGGTTCTCTTTTTTTTTTTCTCGTCGAGATTCTGGCCAGATTTCCTATTGAGAAACCTGAAAGCCTCGTACACACAAACGATTTTCTCGGCAAGAAAGCTCTGCCAGCAGTTTTTTTGCTGGTTTTTGCAGAGAAAACTGGTCATGTGTACGAGGCCTAATACTGTTAATGGCTGAAAGAGCCAATTCCAAAACAACAAAAAGTAGTATACTTCTGTCAAAGTGCAGCTTGGCAGGTAAAGAAAAGTATGTGAAGAACCCGTTTAGAAAGAAAGATTCTTGTGGATTTACAGTATGAATGCATAAACATATACTATATATCTCTTCTTTAAAAATTCACGGCAGTCCATTATACTGCATGAGAAGACTGTAAAACATTTTCCCATTGTCACTGGGCACTGAATGGTAGTAATCTCCAGATTCTGCAATAAAACCAGGGAGCACAGTAGTTTGTTGGAGGTTAGTAGCACTTGTTAATTTGATCAAGGCTGAAGTTTACGGAGGATAAAGTAAACAATGCAAACTGCAGACACCATCAGTTTCCTCTGGTCAGTGAAGTGTGGTCTGTTCCATTTACACTTCACAACAACATCTGATGGGCTTTGTCAGTGCTGCACAGAGTAATTAAACCTGAAATCAATAGCAGGCATTTGTCATGTTTACAGCCGCTCTTTCTGCTGGGTTAAACTCATCAGTTTAGTGCCGTTCTGTTTTACTGCTGAGACACGCTCCATTATTTCTTCAGGTACAGTTGAGATATTCAGTTACAGTACATGTCCAATAGTTTGAATACATCAGTAAGATTAAAAGGGGCACAGAATGAACATTTTTATTTAATTTATCCCCTGTATTCTCAAGAGTTCCATCTTCATTTTTCTTTCCTCCTACACTTTTACAAAAATATGATTGCGCCTGCTTCATATATTCTCAAGCTCCTCTATTGACAGCTTGAAGGTGAGTGCAGGGGACAGGCCAGTGGCTGATGATCAGTCTATATTTCATGCAGCTACAACCTTGTTCTGCTTGTTTTTCTCAGCATGTTGAGCAGAAGAAGTGAAACTTTAATGAAGAAGGTTTATTTACTTATTAGTCTCCCGACCATGGACATTGATCATGCTTAACCTCCATTAGGGAGTGATTTACTAAAATGAAGTGAAGAGCAGTGGTCACTGTACTCATCCAGGGAGGGAATTTAAAAAATAAAAACTTTTCTTACACACACCTGCATTTTAGTGTAAGTAAATCGCTACCCTTACTATAACATGCATGCTCAGATTGTCATGAACTCTGAGTGATGCTCAGTAATTAGCATCCTTATTTAAAGGAGAACTTTGCTGCATATTATCTGCTGCCAAAAAAAAACATGGCTTTTTAACACTATTGGCTTGCAGCTGAATGAATCTTGGACATATTTTACTGCATGCAATCACATTTTTTTTTACATTCTTTGATGTACATTTTTTTATGGCGCCTTAACCCTTTTATGACCAGAAGTCACAAGAGAATGCCCATACCACATTTAGCCGTGTAAATTTGTATAGGTTAACGTGCCAAAAAAAAAAAAGAATTGTCTACCTAAATCGTTTTTTTTTTTTTTTAAAGCTGAACTCCGGCAGACAGCTAATTTCACCATTGTAATACATATATTGGAGCTGTTCTACCTGTCAAATGACTTGCATTTCTGTCTAGCCATTCCTAAGATTTACATAGACAGCATATACAGGTTGGTCACCTCATTTGTGATTGGACAGGGAATGAGAAGCACAGGCCATTTCTCTGCTCTCTAAAGGCTAGTACACATCATGAGGTTTTTTGTTCAACCCTGTTAGTACAGCAATCTCCCCCACTGAGCTGTTGTGTTCCGACAGGGGGACGTACTCCCCACAACCCCACCAGAACACTCCAGTCAGCACTCTCAGCCATTGGTTTTCCAGCATGCACTTCGGACCGGCTGCCATACACACAGGCTGAATGTCAGACGATTTTTATTGAACCCCCCGATGTCGCCAGATATACGGCATGTATGTACTAGGCTTAATTCTGTCAGAATGTGTATTGTCATCAGTTTTATGTTATTTAACCACTTCCATACCATGCAAATTCCAGCACTCCTCTCCTACATGGAAAAATAATTTTGTTGCTAGAAAATTACTAGCAACAAAAACAGTATATATATATTTGAGCAGAGACCCTAGGGAATAAAATGACAGCCATTGAAACTTTTCTTATTTCACATGCAGCAATTTTTCAAACGTGATTTTTTTGGGGAAAAAAAAAAACACTTTCATAAAAATAAAAGGCTGCATACACCATCACAGAATGGTACTGTATGTATATATTATGAGGTAGTACAGTGCCATGTCATGAAAATATAAATTTGGAGTTGTAAAAATTTACTTTCTAGGCACCACTGATAAAGGAAAGGGGAAGACAAGGAGGGGGGAGTAAAGGGCAGAGGAAGGAAGTAAAAGGAGGGCAGGTGGAAAGGGGAGAGAGAGGGAGGAAAACCGGTAAGATAGAACTTATAAGACCCCACATCTCTCCTTCAGGCTGAAAAGCCTGAGATAAAAAAAAGAATCATCTCAGGCTTTCCTGCCGATCCCCCGGCATTGTTTACTTCCGCCGGCCCAGACGTGACCTCATAATGTCACACCTGGGTCTCCGAAAGTCATAGAGATTGTCGGGGACCATCTGTCCCTTGTATTTCTTCTGGCACCGGCAGATTCCTTCTCCGGCAAGCCGGGAGAAGCATCGGAGAGCAGCAGGAGGTGGGTGGTGTCCCCCTCACCGCCTGTAAGAACAATCAAGCAGCTGAACAGCCACTATGATTGTTCTTATAGTGTAGGGAATTGGTAGCTGAAAAAAATTATATCTGAATGATGCCTGCAGCTGCAGGCATCATTCAGATATCACCACTGAAAGCCGAGGACATCATATGATGTTCAGCGGTATGGAAGTGGTTAAAGTGGCTCTAAAGGCTGTACTCTCCTCCCTCTCTCTCCCCTTAATGCATTCTCTGCATTAAAGTGTTTCTATAGCCTTAAGGTTTTTTTTTTACCTTAATGCAATTTTGCCTTTAATATCACTTTAATATGAAGACAGGTAATTTGTTTCATCCTTCACTGTTCGATATAGAAAAATGATAATCCGTAATAATCCTAAAATGAACGTGAAAGAAACAATAGCCATTGGTGGTCAGTTGAGAAGGAACCATCTTATCTTGATGGTCAATAAGAAAGTTGCTCACTTACATGTTCAGAGGAACAAGGACCCCATACCTTTGGTGGTCACACTGTAGTACAGTTCCCTTAGGCCTCGTACACACGAGGGGATATGTCCGCTGAAAACGGTCCGATGGACCGTTTCAGCAGACATCTCCGCTCGTGTGTATGGGCTAGCGGACAGATTTGTCCATCGGACAAATTTCAAAGCATGCTTTGAAATTTGTCTGCTACAAACCTGTCCGTCGGATATGTCCGCTGGTTAGTACGGTAAACCAGTGGACATATCCTCCCACACATGCGTCGTATCCTGTGAATGGATCCGACGCATGCGCGCGGAAGTGTTTACTTCCTGGTGCGTGACGTAGCGGTGACGTGGCGGCGTCAACGTCACCGCCGCGTCACCGACACGTCACCGCGCCGTCCGCCGGCGGGGAATTTGATCCGATGGTGTGTACACGCCATCGGATCAAACTCCAGATCGGACATATCCGATGGAAATGGTCCGCGGACCGTTTTCATCGGATATGTCCGATCGTGTGTACGAGGCCTTACATTAATGGCCAGTAAGCGATGACTCCATTACACTGGTTGTCAGAGAGAGGAAGAATGCCCCTCACAATGGTGGTAATAGGGAAAATGTCACCTTTATAGATAGCTAAAAAGATAATTTGTATGAGTGGTTACCTAGGGAAGAGGGGTACTCTGCCATGTGAAGTTGGCCTCATATCTGCAGGCACCAACAGACAGTAGGTCAGTTTGGCAGTGCTCACTACCTTTAGCCACCTCTGGAGGAACACTAGTTGAAAATAGCTGCTTATGTAAAGCATTCTCAGACAAAAATGGGCTTGTCCGTCATATCGTTATTAGTAGTCACAGAATTATTAGTATAAATTTCATGTAAAAATATGTTTGCTTTTACAAAGTAAGTAATTCATAAAGTGTACATTGCCTTTTCTATGGGATATAGAAAAGCCTAAAAAGTATAATGTGCAAAAAATAGTGTTAGAAGTAAGGAGATTTACTCTACCTTTTTACCTTTTCATGTACAATCTAGTTTTTCATCTCCGTATTTAGCAGAGCGGACTGAAATAAGGAGATAAATTCCACTGATTGGTTGTCAGTCTTAAAGCTGGGAGGCTATAGGGTAGTGAGATTTTACTTAAAAGGCTTTTGTTTGCTGTAGCTAAGCTCTGTGATTGGTAAAATAACTTGCGTAACAAAGTGGATTGGTATAGCTTACTAATTAATTATGTGCAGTATTAAGGGCCAGATTCACAAAGCACTTAAGCCGGCATTTCAGGAGATGCACTGCGTAATTCTAAATATGCGCCTGCGTATCTATGCGCCGTATCCCCAAAACGATATATGCCTGAAATCTAGAATTTTTCGACCGACGTAATTTCGATAGACCGGCGCATCGTGCGCGCAAAAATGCGCTAGACACATCATTGATTTGCTAGGCAGATATGCAAATGAGGGAGATACGGCGATTGTAACACCATCGGCGTTACCTTGTACAGAACGAGCGCAGCTGTATCATCCGTAAACAGCTGCGCTCCATTCAACACCCTGTCATCGACACTTTCGACGTGCCGTCGAATCCTGCGCCCCGTCCAGCATCCTGATTCCGTCATTTCCGACGCGCCGTCGAATCCTGCGCTCCACGCTGGAACGCGGAAGCGCGCCTAGCGTGTGTCCAGCGACAGGCCGGCTATTTAAACCTCCTCTCATGGCGGCTCAGTGTCTGGTTATTAAAGGTGACGCTCGCCGCCATCTGAGACCCAAGACCTCCTCCTGAGTCCCACAGTTCCTCACCTTGTTAAGGAGATCACCAGGCTCACAGCACCAAGTTCTACACCACGGACCCTGCTACTATCTATGACCTGCTGCTTGGCCACAGAGCTGGCAATCTACAGAACCATAGAGGCATCCTGCACCTGCTACTAACCACTTTCCAGGAAGGAACTGCACACCTGGTCACATCTAAACCGCAAGTACCCACAGCTTACTGTATCAAGCCTGTATACTCAGAATACTGTTCATCCTGGATTGCATACTATGATTTATTCTTGATTGCTGATACCATATATTTGTAGAGACTGAGACGTATTACGAGGATTCTCAAATAACCTATGGTAGATGCACCACACCATCAATAGGAGATATATTGCAGGAGGTTGTGATGAAATAACCCATGAGCTCTGTTTAACATCATAGAGCAACCAGGTGGTTTAATCTGAGTATCCTCCAGAATAAATAATTACCATTTCATCTCCTATTCATGGTGACGGCGTAGCCGTTACAGAATAACCAGACCATATATATATATTAGATGGATCCCGCTGATTTAGCGAATCATCTACTGGGACTCACTCAAAGGGTAGATACCCTAACTAATTCTTTAACTGAATTCCGCCTAGAAAATGAAGCTCTCCGCCAGCAGAACCTTGCTCAGGTTAGAGAGAGACCAGAACCCAAGGTCTGTACTCCAGAACCTTTCTCTGGCGATAGGAAACTTTTCCGGCAATTCATCAGCTCTAGTCGCTTGATGTTCGAGCTACGTCCCCGTACTTACTATACTGATAGGATTAGAATTCTCACCCTCATCTCATACCTCAGGGGTGAACCGAGAATTTGGGCCGACGCCTATCTAGAAGAACACGGGGATCTCCTTGGAGCCCTGGACACTTTTCTCGCAGAAATGTCCCTCCTTTATGAGGATCCCAATAAACAGTTGACTGCTGAAAATTCCATCAGAAATCTCAAACAGGGGAAAAGACCAGTGGAGGACTACATTTCTGAATTCAAATGTTGGTGCCGAGAGACCCAGTGGACAGATATCGCACTCAGGAACCAATTTCGGCTAGGCCTGACAGAAACTTTGAAAGACGAAATCGCACGTGTAGAACTTCCACCATCCCTAGAGGATCTCATGCAACTGTCCATTACCATAGATCGACGTATTCGAGAGAGAAGAGCTGAACGTGCCAATGCGTTTTTCCCTTCACCTTTCAGGAGAGCCAGATCTCCCCCCAAGGAGCTTCCGATGGAACTTGGTGCGATTAAAGGTCCATTAAGCACAGCGGAGAAACAACGCCGCAGAGACCAAAACCTCTGTATGTACTGTTCTGCTCCTGACCACGTTGTATCCACCTGTCCCCTTCTTAAGAGGAATTCAGAAGGTAAAGATCACCACAGAAACAAATTTAATTTCACTGGAAGTATTTCTAACCGTTACATTATTATTCTTCTAACCTTACAGTGGGATCAAAAAACGTTCTCCATTGAAGCAATGGTCGACACTGGAGCCTGTGGAAACTTTATTGACTCTAAGATTGTAGAATCTAATAAAATACCTTGTGTGTTCAAGCATACCCCTGTGTCACTCACTTTCATTGATGGTTCCAGTTCCCCCACAGGTCCAATCACATTCCAAACCTCACCCCTTTGGGTGACTTGTGCTCCAGGTCATACTGAGAGCCTCATTTTTGACGTCATCCAAACACCTCTATTTCCAATAATACTCGGACTACCTTGGTTACGTCTTCATCAGCCTACTTTCCAATGGTCTACTGGTTCCTTAACCTTACAATCCTCTTACTGTAAAGAGAACTGTTATCCTAATTGCTCTATCTCCTTCACAGAAGTCTACCCTCCTGATCTTCCACCTCATCTACATGATTTCGCCGACGTTTTTAGCAAAACCAAGGCAAACTTGCTCCCCCCACACAGGATCTATGATTGCCCCATAGACCTTATTGCTGATGCACCGATTCCGACTGCTCGGATTTATCCATTATCCCAACCTGAACTTGTACACCTCAAGGATTACATTGACGAAAACCTCAAAAAAGGTTTTATCAGACCTTCAACCTCTCCAGCGAGTGCAGCTATGTTCTTCGTAAAGAAGAAGGACGGCTCACTCCGACCAACTATCGACTACCGTGCACTCAATAACATTACTATAAAGAACAGATATCCACTACCATTAATTCCAGAACTTATCGAACGACTCCAGACCTCAAAAATCTTTACTAAATTAGATCTGAGGGGTGCCTACAATCTTATAAGAATTCGATCTGGTGATGAGTGGAAAACAGCTTTCAAAACTCGCTATGGCCTCTACGAGTATACCGTAATGCCCTTTGGGTTATGCAACTTTCCAATACTTTATCAACGACATTTTCCGAGATTTGCTCGACGTTTGCGTTGTGATTTATTTGGATGACATCTTAATCTATTCAGATTCTCCCGAAGAACACATCAAGCATGTACGCTGGGTTTTGGCCAGATTGAGAACACACTCTTTATATGCCAAACTTGAAAAGTGTGTTTTCAGTCAGCGCATTATTTCTTTCCTGGGATATCTAATTACCCCAAACGGAATACAGATGGAATCATCGAAGGTACAGTGCATATTATCCTGGCCTGTTCCCCATTCCAGGAAGGCTCTACAACGTTTTCTCGGATTCTCCAACTACTACAGAAAATTCATTAAGGATTTCTCTACGATCGTGAAACCACTGAACAATCTCACTAGTAGTAAGACGCCCTTTTCCTGGTCTGATCAGGCACAGAAATCTTTTGACCTTTTGAAGCTCAGTTTCACCTCCGCACCAATCTTACAACTTCCTAACCCTCTATACCACTTCACATTAGAGGTAGATGCGTCACATTTTGCTTTGGGAGCGGTACTCTCTCAACAAGCTTCAACTTCTGAACCTCTACATCCGGTAGCTTTCTACTCTAGGACATTATTACCTGCCGAAAAGAATTACCCCATTGGGGAAAAAGAACTCCTTGCTATAAAGGATGCCCTGAGCAATTGGAGACATCTCTTGGAAGGTTCCAAACACCCCATTACCATCCTCACTGATCATCGCAATTTGCAGCATTTGAGGGCCTGTAAAACCCTTTCCGCCCGCCAAGTCAGGTGGAGTTTATTCTTTGATAGGTTCGACTTCAACATCTCCTATCGTCCTGGTACTGAAAATGTCAAGGCTGATTCGTTGTCACGTATGCATGACAACCAGACAATTGAAACACCTCCCGTTTCTATAATTCCACCCGATCGATTTATTGGAGCATCTATTCCTTTCCGGGACCTACTGGTCCAATCTCTCCCTAGCGAGGTTCCCCTAATGCCCCAGGGTCTCAAGAAAGAACCTAACGGGCTATTTACCTACAACAATAAGATTTACGTTCCCGCCACCTTACAACCTCTACTTCTCAAACAACTTCATGATGCTCCTCTGGCAGGACATCCAGGAATAAGTAAGACCATTCATCTAATTAAAAGAAATTACTGGTGGCCCAAGCTTTCACAGACCGTCAGTGATTATGTCAATTCCTGCACAATATGTGCTGCCAACAAACATTCCAGGAAGCCGCCCTATGGTCTCCTTACTTCGATTCCAATACCTGAAAGACCCTGGGACGTAGTCTCTATGGATTTTATAGTCGATCTCCCCAGGTCTCAAGGTGCCAACACAATTCTAGTTACAGTAGACTTACTAACAAAGATGGCTCACTTTATCCCATTGAAAAATTTACCAACTGCTCTAGAAACCGCACAAGCCTTCCTTCAGAATGTCCTTAAGTTACATGGGTTGCCCTCCCAAATTATCTCTGACAGAGGCACTCAATTCATTTCCAGATTCTGGAGAGCCCTCTGCCAGGCCTTGCAAATTGATCATCGAATGTCCACTGCGTACCATCCTCAAACGAACGGACAGACAGAACGAGTAAACCAAACACTGGAACAGTATTTACGCTGTTATTGCACCCATCTACAGGACGACTGGCATCAATTTCTTCCTCATGCCGAATTTGCGTATAATAACGCTTCCAGTTCTTCCTCCGGATTTTCTCCTTTCTATGCAAACTATGGGTTCCACCCCAGATCTGCTCCAGTTTCCGTTCTCCCTAACAATGTTCCCGCTGTGGAACATTACCTCTCCACCTTAAAAAGGACCTTAGGAATACTCCATTCTAATCTTTCTGCAGCCCAACAAAGACAGAAGAAGTATTATGACTCCCGTAGGACTCCACCTCCTAAATACAAAGTTGGAGATTTGGTTTGGCTCTCCACTCGAAATTTACGCCTTAACATCCCTTCAAGAAAACTCGGTCGCCAATTCACTGGTCCATTCTCCATTTCACATATCATCAACAACAATACCGTTAAACTACTTCTACCTCCGGATTGGAAGATACATCCTTCTTTCCATGTCTCACTTATTAAGCCTTTCACTCCTAATCCATTCCCTAACAGAGACCCTCAACCCCCTTCTCCTGTTGAGGTTCTCGGTGAGACTGAATATGAGGAACAGAAGATTCTGGATTCCAGGAGACATAGATCTTCCCTGCAATATTTAATCCGTTGGAAGGGTTACAGCCATCTTGATGACTCCTGGGTAGATTCCTCCGACATTCATGCTCCCCGGCTCGTTAATCAATTCCACCGCAGATACCCTGATCGACCATCACCTTCTGGGTGTATATTTGGGACCCCCTTGAGGGGGGGAGTATGTAACACCATCGGCGTTACCTTGTACAGAACGAGCGCAGCTGTATCATCCGTAGACAGCTGCGCTCCATTCAACACCCTGTCATCGACACTTTCGACGTGCCGTCGAATCCTGCGCCCCGTCCAGCATCCTGATTCCGTCATTTCCGACGCGGAAGCGCGCCCAGCGTGTGTCCCGCGACAGGCCGGCTATTTAAACCTCCTCTCATGGCGGCTCAGTGTCTGGTTATTAAAGTTGACGCTCGCCGCCATCTGAGACCCAAGACCTCCTCCTGAGTCCCACAGTTCCTCACCTTGTTAAGGAGATCACCAGGCTCACAGCACCAAGTTCTACACCACGGACCCTGCTACTATCTATGACCTGCTGCTTGGCCACAGAGCTGGCAATCTACAGAACCATAGAGGCATCCTGCACCTGCTACTAACCACTTTCCAGGAAGGAACTGCACACCTGGTCACATCTAAACCGCAAGTACCCACAGCTTACTGTATCAAGCCTGTATACTCAGAATACTGTTCATCCTGGATTGCATACTATGATTTATTCTTGATTGCCGATACCATATATTTGTAGAGACTGAGACATATTACGAGGATTCTCAAATAACCTATGGTAGATGCACCACACCATCAATAGGAGATATATCGCAGGAGGTTGTGATGAAATAACCCATGAGCTCTGTTTAACATCATAGAGCAACCAGGTGGTTTAATCTGAGTATCCTCCAGAATAAATAATTACCATTTCATCTCCTATTCATGGTGACGGCGTAGCCGTTACAGCGATCCACAAAAGTACGTTTGTGCGGCGCAGGCTACGCGCTGTGCGCATCAGCTGTTTGTCCGGTCTAAAGTTAGTCCATATAAAAGCAGGTTTAAAATTAGACAATCCGTCTACATGTCAGCTAAAGCAACACCGTTAGGGACGAGCTGAGCAGCCACACTTGCAGGACAACAATCTGTATGCCAACATGCCAGGGGCATCCTTGCTCAGAGCTATACTACTGACTTTAGATAAATGCAGAAGGAGGAGGGCACGGAGGAGGGCACGGGAGAGGATATACCGCACGCGCATAGACCTCTTTGGCATGAGTGATTCTGAGGTGTATCGCATCTTCAGATTCACCCCTGCTGCCATCATGGAATTAACCACAACCCTGCAGGAGGACAACACCAGCCCAACACACCGCTCACATGCAGTGCAGCCACTGGTCAAGGTTCTGGCAACACTCCATTTCCTTGCCAGTGGCTCTTTTCAAAGAACAAGTGGAGTGGTGGCTGGGATATCACAATCCTCCATGAGCAGATGTTTGCACCATGTTATCCCTGCAATTCTCAGACGTATGGCCAACCAAATCATCAAACCCACCCAGGAGGACCTGCGGCTGAAGGCAATGACAGATTTCTACAGAATTGCCAGATTCCCACGCACTGTGGGGGCCATTGATTGCACACATGTGACACTCTAGCCCCCCCGTGAGACAGAGCACAAATACCGCAATCGGAAGCATTGGCATTCCATCAACGTACAGGTGATAGTCGATGCCAAATGCCTCATATGGCACGTCCGTGCCAAACACCCCGGATCCAGCCTTGACAGCTACATATACAATCAGAACCCCATCCCAATGGAATTCGAACAGAACATGTATGGGGACAGCTGGCTGGTTGGTGAGTGACATGGGAGTCAGGCATGACTGACCCCCCCCCCATGATGCAGAAATCACAAGGGGCACACGCACTACTAACATCCTCCTGTCTTTTCGCTTCCAGGTGACTCTGCATATGCACTGGGACCCCATCTCATGACTCCTATCCGGAACCCCCAAACCCCAGGAGAGGAAAGATACAATGAAGCACACGCCAAAACCCGTGCAGTGGTGGAGCGCACCTTTGGCCTCCTGAAGTCATGTTTCCAATGCCTGGATAAGTCTGGGGGTACCCTGTTGTATTCCCCAAACGTTGTATGCCAGATCATCGGTGCATGTTGCATGCTGCACAACTTCGCAGTGAGAAAGGGCCTGGAGATTGACATACGTGATGACCTGACCCCCGAACCAGACAATCCCCCCCTAACCGAGGCTACCCCGTCTTCTGAGGGAAGAGCAGCCAGGAGACAGCTCACATTAGGCATCTTTGCACGTTAAACACACACATTAATCATGGCACAATGAGAATGCATGCATGCACACCACTGTGGTCAGACACATCACATCATCATCAAATTGGATTGGCACAAGCCCACCATGCAGGACTTGTGAGCAGCAAGGCTCCAATTATGTCGATGTACATTCATACGCCATTCACACGGACCTGGGGATCACTTCTCCCTTCCGGCAGGAATGTCACCCCCACAAAAAAAAATGGCCAGCAAAAAAAATCAGAAAGGAGAAAAAAAACTACCGCCGCTGGCGTGACCCACGCCAATAATTTCCTTCTCCCGCAAGGAAAAATTTAACTTTCGCTTCCTCTCACTCATGTTCACACAAAAACTCTCTTCAAAACAATGACCCAAAATCACTCACCAAAAATCACTCACCAAAACAGTCTCCAAAACAGTCACCAAATATCTCAAAGACACGTCACAAACCAACAAACGCTAACAAACAACAGAACCTTGCTGTAGGAAGGGGAACAAATGGATGTACTTTTGCAAAGGAAGGGCGTTTCTCTCGGTCTATTTAAGCACTGTGCGTAGCTCACTAAGTTGACCGGGCCTAGTTCCAATCTCACTGATTGCGCCGTGCCGAGTTCTGAGCATGCGCAGAGAGGTGCTGACCATAGTCTGCTTCATGCACGCATGCGCAATCCGGCCAGCCCTTCATTTGCATGGGGTCACGGCTCATTTCAATGGAACGCGCCCTCGTCCTTCCCAATTTGAATTACACCGCCTTACACCTCGGAATTTCTGCGCAAATACTACGAGGATACGGTACTTGCGCCTCTACATTGCGCCGGTCTAACGTAAAGGAGATGCGCTACGTTGGTCAATATATGCGACAATGTACGTGAATCTGGCCCTAAGTGTTTAACTTAAGGAATGAAAAGGAGATTGTTGTACATTTTATTGGTATTATGTCATTATATATTGCTAAAAATATAGGTGCACTGGCTATAAGTTGGGTAATTATCTTCTATCCTTGGCAATATGCAGAACTAATTTGTATAAAATGAAAAATGTTTAAGCGACTACAAAATAAGTTTTGAGGCTGATTTATTTTTGTAGCCTAAATTGTGTGAATATTCACTTCAATTATCCAATCATGTGAAAAGTAAATCCATGTTTACTTATTTCATCTGCACATGATTTTATAATTGAAGTGAATATTCAAGTCACTTGAGTGGAAGTGGAATGAAGTTAAAAATGTATTTAAAGTAGAACTATGGCCTCCCATGAAAAATATGCACGGCAAAACTTTATTATAGGTACATTTGTGCATACAGTTTTCTCTTGGTCCCCCTGCAATGTCCCACAAGTACCTGTTGATGTTACTGAGAAATTCACTTAATACAGCTTCAAAGTGGCATTGATGCTGGATTGTTCCTGAATTCAAAGCAGAGTTGCCACTCTGATGTAGGAGGCTGTGCCTAATTGCACTATAGAGGGATAAATACATGTTGCAGGTACATGACTATGACCATTGTTACTGCTGATTCATAAGCATGTAGCTTGTTATGCCGTGTACACATGATCGGTCCATCCAATGAGAACGGTCTGATGGACCGCTTTCATCGGTTAACCGATGAAGCTCACTGATGGTCCGTCGCGCCTACACACTATCGGTTAAAAAAACTATCGTGTCAGAACGCGGTGATGTAAAACACAACGATGTGCTGAAAAAAATGAAGTTCAATGCTTCCAAGCATGCGTCGACTTGATTCTGAGCATGCGTGGATTTTTAACCGATGGTCGTGCCTACTAACGATCCGTTTTGTTCTATCGGTTAGGAATCCATCGGTTAAATTTAAAATGAGTTGGCTTTTTTTTAACCGATGGTTAAATAACCAATGGCACCCACACACGATCGGTTTTGACCGATGAAAACAGTCCATCAGACCATTCTCGTTGGTTTAACCGATCGTGTGTACACGGCTTTAGTCAGCATCTGACCAGGTCTAGTCCTGCCCACCTCTTTCTTGATCAACAGCTTTGTTCTCACCGTGAGCTACAGTGTCTCGTTGGGGGAAGGTGAGACACAAATGAAGGAGGATTTATCTTACTTAGAGAAGGTAAAAGAGGCTTGTGCATCACATAGTAACTGGACTTGGTACTAGTATAGACAGTCATACAACAGCTTTCAGTTGTACATTAAGAATTAACAGATGACACTTTTTTCTCCAGTTTTGCACTTTTAATGATTGTTTCCAGTTGTGTCACAGATTACAATTATAGCCACACATCCCAACAGGTCATGTCTTCAGGCCTTCCATTATTTTGCACAGGTGATTTGATCAGTTTTACTGCCTTAGTAATTACAACAGCTGTTTCATCTGATGGAATTCCTGAAAACATAACCTGTTGGGGCACCGTGAGGTCTGGAGTTGAGAAACACTGGTTTAGAGCATGGTAGTGGACCTCTCAAGATGAAAATGTGGTGTGCTCTCAGCTCCTGAGGTGACCTCTAGTCACCTGCCAATGGGATCGACTGTTAGGGCCAAAGGGGGAACTGGTCAGAGAATACCCATTCATAACTCTTATGCCGCGTACACACGATCACTTTTTGTGATGAAAAAAAAACGACGTTTTCAAAAACGTCATTTAAAATGATCGTGTGTGGGCAAAACGTTGTTTTATGTCTTAAAAAAAATGACCTAAAAAAAAATTCAAACATGCTCGATTTTTTTGTGTCGTTTTTCAAAATTTCATTTTTTATGTCATAAAAAGTGATCGTGTGTGGGCAAAACGACGTTGAAAACTACGTTTTTAAACCCGCGCATGTTCAGAAGCAAGTTATGAGACGGAGCTTCAATGGAACAGAGTGCCTTCGAACGTGGTGTACATCACCACGCTTTGCTAGAGCATTTTGGAAAAACGATGGTGTGTATGCAACGTCGTTTTGGAAAATGAAGTTCGAAAAACAATGTTTTTTTTCATGAGATAAAACGTTGTTTTTTTCATCACAAAAAGTGATCGTGTGTACGCAGCATTACTCCTTGATGAGGCTCAGTTAGAATGCAGGCTTCTTGTTTGCCGGCATGCTCTGCTGCACGGAATAGTGAATTGGTATTCAATTACTATAGCATGCCATAATGTATTTTCATATTTTGAACATATTTTCAGTTATATAAGTATACTTAAATTGTGCAGTATAAATTATATATTTGTAGTTGTCCCTGCAACCTCTGGACATCTGTCAATATGCTGGGGGACAGTGCCCAGAGTTGTGTTCACATACTGCATCCAGCAGACAGGCTGCTCATGTAATCCAATACAGAGCAGCTCTCCTGCCTCTAAACAGCACCTTCTAATGGTGGCCAGGAACTTTATGGGGGGCTGCAGGGGCAAATGCACATGCATTATTCATTGTTATATTCCATTTATTATTTCATAGAAAACAAATATGCTTAAGTTATTATTTTTTAATTCTCTAATGCAGGCAGCATTAGAAGCAGCACTTACAGAAAATACAGCACTAGCTTCGGAATATAAGACTTTTCAAGAAAGCTATTTGGATGAGAAAGACAAGTATATGGTCAATTATGAAAGCAGGCTGAGGAGAGAGGCAACAATACGAGACTACTTAGAGGTAAGTCAGGATCATCTTGAAGGTATTACTAGAATAACTGTGTCTACTTATAGGGTTCTTATAATGAATGTGGGAATGTGTATTGCCTCTTGTAAATGTGTGCAAACATATTCCAAAAGAAGACAGAAGATCGTTCTAGAACTAAACTATCACTTCTTGTTGACATTATATTCTCGGAGTTGAATGCACCTCGAAAGTACATGTGACATCCCTAAGGCCCCTTTCACACATGTGGACCATTTGTTCATTTTTCATCCATTCATTGACGAATGAAAAATGGACATTAATGCTCATCCATTTACTTCTGCTTCTGTCAACATTCCTTTTTTTAGAAGGGATCAAAGTCCTATTAGGGCCCTTTCACACGAGCGGACGACGGGCCCCTTTTCTTAAGTCCGTTTACGGACTCACAATGCTTCCCTATGGGATCGCGGACGTTAGCAGATGAGCATCCGCCTCTGTCAAGATCCGGTTTTTCAGACGGAAGAAAATCCTATTTTTCTTCCGTCTGGCGGATCGGATGAATACGGACAGACGGTCCTTATTTATCCGATTTCCCCATAGGGGAGGGCGGAGGAAAGACAGGGCGGTCCCTGCACAGTGTGCGGGGACCGCCCAGTCATCCGACGGCTCAGCGGGGATTTTACGGAGGAATCCCCGCTAAACAAACGGGCTAACGGATCAATACGGATCCGCTCAGTGTGAAAGAGCCCTTATTCTTCCATTAAAACGGATCAGACGAAAAATGGATGTAAATGGACAAATGGTCAGTTTTTGCATGAAATAATGTCTCTGGGACGCAAGTGGTTTGGAACTCTACTTGGCGGATATGAAAAAACTCATGTAAAAACGAATGAAAAACTGATGACAAACTGATGTAAACTTTGACTGAACTGAATGAACGGCATGTGTAAAAGGGGCCAAAAGCTCATTCAGTCCTGAGAGGCTTTCTAGTTGCCTAAGAACAGTGGTACAGATTTATTTACACTGTAACAATAAAATAACTGTTGTTAGGAACCAATAAAGTTATATTTTTCATGTTTGAATCATTTAACAAAACAAAAACAGACTGTACTCTCAAAGTATTTACTGAACAGACTTTCTGCTTACATAGATACCGTATTTTCCGGCGTATAAGACGACTTTTGGCATGTAAAAAAATGCCTCAAGACTCGGGGGTTGTCTTATATGCCGGGTACCTGTGTGTTCAGACTGCGGCCGTCCATTATTTAAAAGCCGCGCTCCTCCATGCTGTTCCGTGATAGGCGGAACACTCATTTTCCTAGCAGAGCCTCTGTTTCAGTGTTCCGCCTATCACGGATGCCTTCTCATCCTCGGTCTCGGACAAAAGGACATCCGTGATAGGCGGAACACTGAACAGAGGCTCTGCTGGGAAAATTAGTGTTCCGCTTATCACGGACAGCATGGAGGAGGAGGCGCGGCTTTTGAATAATGGACGCCAGCAGCCTGACAAACAGTTCAAACAGGAGAAGGTAGGAAGATCGTGACAGTGAGGTTGGCAATGGCACAGTGGGCCACATGTAATGACACAGTGGGGCATATGTAATGGCACAGTGGGGCTTGTGTAATGGCACAGCGGGGCACGTGTAATTGCACAGTGAGGCATGTGTAATGGCACAGTGAGGCATGTGTAATGGCACAGTGAGGCATGTGTAATGGCACAGTGGGGCATGTGTAATGGCACAGTGAGGCATGTGTAATGGCACAGTGGGGCATGTGTAATGGCACAGTGAGGCATGTGTAATGGCACAGTGGGGCATGTGTAATGGCACAGTGGGGCATGTGTAATGGCACATTGGGGCAAGTGTAATGGCACATTGGGGCACGTGTAATTGCACATTGGGGCACGTGTAATGGCACAGTGAGGCATGTGTAATGGCACAGTGAGGCATGTAATGTAATGGCACAGTCAGATTTGAGAAAAGCTAAAAAAAAGCCTGTTTCTGTCAGTGGTTGTTCCTGTCAATGGTTGTTCTGGCTACCCCTCAGCTTCCAGACAGACTAGTAGGATGGGGGTAGTCTTATACGGCGAGTATATCCCAAAACCAAAATTTTAGCTGGAAAATTAGGGGGTCGTCTTATACGCCCAGCCGTCTTATACACAGGCAAATACGGTACATAAATCTGTACCAGCATACAAACAGCTATTCACTTGCAAATGTTGTTTAGCAGTAACTACTCCAGCAGCCGAACGGGCACCAGCTGGTGATGGTTGGGTACCTGGAAACAAAATTGTACTTTCCCTAATCTTTTTGGGGAAACCTTACCTCAGTTAGTTTTTCCTTTCATGTAGGAAGTGCATATCAAAACAGCCTTCTCTGAATGTTCAGTGCACGCTAAAAACAGTAATGTGTGTATGAATTTAAACAGAGTTTACAATTTTTTAGTTAAGCCTTTGAGGTCACTGGGTGCACAAACATCTGCATGCTCATGCAAACACAGGTGTAACTTTAGTAATTTCTCAACTGGCTGACCTCAGCAGAGAGACCACTGTTTCCACGTAAAGAGCAAGGGTCCTTCTATAAAGCACGCCGACAGGAGACAGGCTTTTGATCAGTCTCTGAGGCGGTACCTGGTCACGCTACGTACGTAATTTCCGGCCCTGCTGTTTGTTGGTTCCTGTGAGGTGGAACACACGACACGGACAGAGTGCGGTGGGAGCACGGCAGATCCCCTGACTACCGATTAGAGCCAGCAGCCCCAGTGCCGTGATAGGCACTTTTAAATGTGAGTAGCCATTTGGCTAAGTTTTATCTTTGCTCATTTTTTATTAAACGAAATTACGCTATGGATGTTTCCATTGTTATTTCATATCCGGCCGACACCTTTAAGGAGGAAGTCGCCTAATATCTCCATTTCAGCCTATGTGAGCCAGCATTATCCTGCATAAGCTCTCATTGATTCTCTTTTTGAGTGAAGGAGTCAATGTGCTCTGGTAAGCAGATTACTTATCCAGTCACTTTGGGTGTTTATTCAAGTTTGGATCACTTGGATCACTTCTCGGTCTTATCAGTATATCACAGCAAGCACGGAATGGACTTTGATGTTTTATGGACTTTGATTTATTATCATAATATTTTTTTGTGCTTAAGATTGGGACTGAATATTATTTGCACTAATTGATATTTCACAATATTTTTTTTAATCATATGGTGTTTGATAATTTTTTGTGCATATTTGTTTAAGGGCCCTTAAACTGAAAGTTAGGCTGTCACAAATGTAGAAAAAATACATTAACAAAAACCCAGAAAAGCAATCTAGTGTTTTGTTAACAAAAGAAGATTTGTGACTGATTGCTGTGGGTCAGTACCTTGTGACATTGTCATAGCTGTTTTGTCTGCTGATTGATTACCCCAGATTGTGTGTTTATGTACATTTATTTGTCCATTTTGTTTGATTTATTACAAATTAGTGATATAAGTGGGGAAAAAAAAGCATGCAAATCTAAAGACAGGCTAGGAAGAACTTTTATCAAGTATGCTAGAGCGGCCCTTTCATTCTAATATGAAACTATTGTAAGGATCATTGCACTAATGCAGGAGGATTTGTGATAATGTTGCAGAAATTTTTACTGTCAAAACGGAACTGCAGTGTAATGGCTTTTGTTATCATGGCTTCTAATAACTACTCAGCATAAATTGACCCCACATATGTTAAACTGAAATAATATGTCAAGCACATAATAAGATAAAGGAGACATGTAAGATGCCTTGTCAATTCTGTTATAATGCGTGGGATAATTTATCAGACATTTGTTAGCAATTTCTACTACATTTAGAACAAAACTTTACTATAGAGAAGAAAGGGTCAAAGCACATCTCTAAAATGTAAAATCACTTGCTAAAGTATAACTAAAGCAAAACTTTTTTTTTTTTGCTAGTTTTGGATAGAGTGGTGAGGGATTAGAACTAGGGTTGCCAATTTTTCTTCAAGCAAAACCTGTACACTTTAGCTGAGCATGGGATTTTTTCTTTAGTATATACTTTAAGATTGTAACAGACCTGGGACACTTTTGGGCACTCTTAAGAAAATAATAATGCAGCGCACATAGTGCCCCCCCCTCCCCATTCCCCTGTGAAGCCCTGTTCTGTGCCACATTCCTGTGAGAATAATGTGTCTGGGTTTCAAGTGGACTGAAATCCAGACACATGTTTCAAAACCCATACTGTCCGGGTGAATCCCAGACAGATGGCATTCCTAATTAGAACACCTATCTGTCCCCCTGTTAAGGAGAATCACCCTCTCTATTTGTCCTGTTTACCATTAATATTGAAAGTGAAAGTAAAAGAAAATCCCAAATTGTGGGTTGTCCCCAGAAACGTAATAGAGGGAAAATCTTCAAATAGGGACACTAGTTCTGGTGGCCCGGGGGTCCCCAAGGAATTCCTTTAATTTGCAGGGATTTCCCCTCAGTTCCTGTTTGGCTTTGGGACAGGAAATTAAGGGAAATATCCACAATAGGACACAGATGGCCAAAAACAAATCTGACAGTGGTTATAACCTTTCCTTGCTCAATCCAAAATCCTCCTATCCCTTCCAAACCGTTCCTCCTATACCTCCCCTCTTTTTTTCTCTTTCCGTCCCTAGCTTTTCTATTTTTGGTCTTCCTCCCGCTCTTACTCTTCTGCTGGTTTACTTATTCATTCCCATGGTTCATTTCATTCACTTAATCCAAAGAAAAAAAGACCGGGAGGGGGTCGAGATACAGCTGTTATGGACGAGCAGCATAACTACATCACTTGATGGACTCTATATGCAAACTGTATACTTGAACTGATTGTTGGAATGTATGCTAAGGCTTCTGTATACAGTGAGATTTCTGGACCCTGTGTTACTTGTTCACTGTTCTGGTCTATTTGGATAAAGAAATAACAAAAAAAGCATGGTCATTTTGTATGCAACACTCTGAAACAATATTTACTATTGCATATGATTTAAGTCATATTTCACATTGGGGGTTTCTGTTCCATTTTTTTTTAAGTATTTCACAAAAAAGAATACAAAGTTAAAACAAATAATGCGTATCTTCCACAATGTAAAATACAGAGTGAATGGGTTAAAGTCCAATCATTAAACTAAAAAAAACATAGAGAAAGCACTTTTCCAAATATGAATCTTCACAGTCAGTATTGAGTGCACCAACAATGTGGGGTAAACCCATAACTTGTTCAAAACTCTAAATGATGCATTAACAAGGTGCATTTTGGCCTAACTGTACAACTACAAATTGTGCTTCCAAGCTTAGGGTCAGCTCATAAACAATAATGGCTTGGAGCCGCACTTGTTAGTAACTGTATATGTTTGTGGAAGAGGACCTCTAGGAAAAAGAAGGCGCATCCCTCGTCACCCAAAAATCGGTCTTCACTACAGTTAGTAGTAGCTTTTCTAGGTTTAGAGGTAGTAGGCAAAAAGACCTAGGAGATAAAATAGCAGAGACAAACAAGAGGGAAAGAGAAGAGGGGAAAGGTTAAGAGGGAAAGTAGGGCATGACCTTGCACGCCAAGTACCACCATTCTGAAACTGCTTTAATCGGGTATGGATCTTAGATTTCCAGTCAGGTACTTGACCCATGGGTCCCAAACTTTCTCAAACATCCTCATGTTATTATTTCAAAATCGCTGACATGCGCTCATTAATCACAATCCAAGAAAGTTTATGCTTGAGCTGTTCGAATGGCAAGACTGCCGATTTCCAAGATTTTGCAATAATAATTGTTGCTTATTTGAATATAAAAGCTATGCGATGTCTCTGGGGTCTCGAAGCTGACTCCACCTTACAGTCCAACAGATCCTGTCTCTGGGATTTGGCCAGATTTACTAGGGTGAGAATGTAGATGAAGTTGTACACTCTAATCCAGAAACGCCTTACGTTTATGTGGTAAACGTCATCCCTTTGTGTCCACAGCCGTGGAAACACAAGGGAGACACGCATAGTTGGCTATCCTAACCGGTACAATGTATCATCTCAGTAGCTTTATAATTTGCTTCAATAATAGAGGTATTAATGAGAGATCCTGAAGCTTCCTGGGCTATAGATTGTCATTTGTCTAGCTCAATAGTTTCCTGTAGGTCAAATTCACATTTTTCAATGTAACCATGTTTAACAAATATTAAAAAAAAAATATTCCCCCGGATTTTAACAAACTTCTGACACAAAAATTCCATGCAGGACTCACATTAGGGGTTTACAAGAAACTCTTGCCTGTGAAGATAAATCCCTCAATTTATTTTAATGTTATTTATCGTTAAAATATCACTATGCACACAGCCCCCTTTCTATTCAATTGTAAGCAATGTTCAGAATTCTTTATATATATATATATATATATATATATATATATATATATATATATATATATATATATTCTCTTTATCAAATGCCCTTAGAATATTTTTTAATGGCTTTGCTTGTCAGAATCAAAAGTGCATCCTGATCATGTTCTTTGATCTTTATATGTAGTGTTTACTCATGCATATTCAAGAAAAGACTCTTCCTCCATACACAATTCTGAGCATTGAGTTCACCTGTGGTAAAACAAGTAGAACGTGTACAAAATCTGTATATACTAAAGGTGCCTCCCACAATTGTCCTAAGTGATCTGCAGTCATATGCACACAGATACTCAGTCACTGCACATTGACCACAATGTCTAAGCTGTCTTGTTCTTTCCTGAAATGGACCAGTGGAGCCAAAATGGCGCAGCTGGAGGAAATACAAAGTGATATTGCCATTTATAATGAAGACAAAAAATATATATAGAAATATCAAGCTCACTAGGATATGGACATTCAGTATTATAGACAATATTACCCAATGGCAATAAGAGCAATTAAAGTATATCTAAAGCCCACACTTTTATTTTAGTTTTAGATTAGAGTAGGGAAGGGTTAAAACCAGATTTATTTGCTGTCTGTAACAGAATGGACCGTGACACCCAGAGACTTTTTAAGGATGGGGGGTAGTCCTGTGCCAGCATCACTAATGACTCTTGGGTCTAGGGCCATCCTGTGCCCCTTTTGGGCATAGGATGGCTGAGAAATGATAATTCATGTTTTGCAGGATATCTTGAAATATTACAAGTTGTTAAAGTCTGACTCCAACAGGTCAATGTTTCATTCAATGTAGGGACACATGCTTTTGAGGTGTTAATTGAGTCTGCTCCTAGACATTACATTGTGTGATGCTAATACTGTTTTGTGTGTGGAATGTACTTGTCAACTGTAGTAATTAGGTCATGTTAATTATGTCAGTCTGGTGCCAAAATGTCTGACATTGGAATGTGTATTATGCAGGTGAGTCAGAACATCTGGGGGATAATTAACTCCTCTAAATTTCATTATCTAAAAGAATGTGATTGAAGCTCCATTGTGTGATGTGTGGGTGGAGTGTGTCTTTGTTCCTTTGATTACTGTAAAATGTTTGTACTGTATATAAGAAAGCTAAGGTACCATTACAAGTATTCGTTCATACATTTTGGAACCAGTAACAGAGCTGAGTCTCGTTATTCTGGGAAATTGAATGGATCGTGTCTACATGGTTTGTCGGAGTGTCGGATAAGCTGTCTTGGGTTGATGGAAGATCGTAAACGGTGGTGACCGTTACAGTGGTGACACAGCAGTGGGATGATTCCATCGCCAGACAGACGGCTACAAGGACACGAGCTGAAAGGCCCAGCGTAACAGACAGGACACCCAAGGAGGAAAGTTTTGATCGGGCTGTTAAACGTGGACTGGCACAGTATGGTCCTAATTCTCCACCGGAGATCATAGACCTGGTTTTAGCAGCTGTGGATGCCACTTGGCTACATCAAAGAGGTGCTGCAGCAGCAGAAGTCACAGCAGCACCAACTGAAGAGAGAGGTGTGGATACCAGTCTCCATGGAAGAGGAATTCAGAAGGAGGTTACAAGAGATGCGGATACAGCACAGAGGACCAGTATCAGAGGAAGCCCTGCTGGGATGGTCGGATGTGATTAGTTGCCAACTCTGGGAGGAAGCGCTAGCTCTTGAGCAGCAACACCAAGGAAAGGTCCTGCCCTCCATCCATGTAAGGTACTGGCCGCAGTATGATGCACGAATGCTGTTGTTGGGGGAACAACCGAAGCAGGAGTGGACAGCCGAGTTAAGCAGGCTGATCCGGGCCGAGATGCGGTTGGACAAAAGCTACAGAGCCCTCCGGTGGTATGTAGCCGAAGAGTGCCTGTGGTCAGCGGATGACAGCCCCACGGAAGGCTATGACTATGATGGCCTGGGATTGTTGTATTGGAGGATGTCCAGTGACCCTGACTTCGGGGATGATCGGGAGTGGCGCTTGGAGGACATAATGGAGCACAGAGAACAATAATTGAATATCTCGGAAGGGCACTGGTTACAGAAAGA
The DNA here is from genome assembly GCA_029574335.1 of Rana kukunoris. Lineage (NCBI taxonomy): Eukaryota > Metazoa > Chordata > Amphibia > Anura > Ranidae > Rana > Rana kukunoris. The sequence goes on along the minus strand of CM056053.1, from coordinate 356,059,840 downwards.
TTTGGAGTTTCTGGCCATTCAGGAATGGGAGCTGGAGATCGCCTACGGACAGCTGCTAGACTCTGCTCAGCAGCAGGGTGTGGCTCCCGTTGCCTGGGACTATGAGGAAATTTTAGATGACAACTGTGAAATCCTGGCTGATCAATCGGCAGTGGAAAATCTGAAGATTGCCATTCCCAAAGCTGAAGCGGATGACGTGGAGTTCCAGGGGGCCGGGGCAGTTGGCTCATCTACCAGCCACAGAATACAGAATGTATGGACTTAATGGACCGTTCAGAGGATGTTACGGTTTATGTATACCCAGCAGAAGAGCTGGCAACAGAGCAGAGTGGCACAAGCCTCTGCTCTCAACTAGCAGGAGAGGGAGTTCCTGTGGTAGTGGATAGGACTGTGGTCTCCACTCACAGCAACCGAGCAGAAGAGCTGGCAAGGGAGTTCCTGGGGTAGAGGATGGGACTTCAGTCTCATTTAAGCCTAAGTTTAGCGTAAATTACAAACATAAAAATCATCATAAGAGAATAACCTTTATTTAGCATTAATGTGTCCTTTGTGCTGATACGTTTTGGTTTGTGAAATTTGGGGAATTTTCATCTTTCTTATTTCTCTGACCCTGCCACCATAAGCTTCTCTCCCCATGATTGGTGAGTCTTTTTATGGCCCCCTTTCTTTATATATGGGTCTTATATGCCTCGTGTTTCATTGAAACGACAATCACTCATATGTTTTGTTTGACCATTACAGCTGGGACCACTTTGTTTGGTTTTATTGCTGATCAGCGAGTTGAATCTACTCATATATTTTTCCACCCCCCATGGTGTGGAGGTCCCTGGAGATAAGAGACAGCCCCCTTTGGACATTTGGGGTGCCATCCGACTCTGCCACCGCGGCTGTTTTGGGATATACATGTCTTTCTTGGGGAAATTAAGGAGTAGAAAGGGTAAGTTCACTTTAAGGTTCTTTCCCCCTTTTTCTCTCTCCCCCTCTTCCTGGAGGTCCTTTTGGAACTCCTTTATCTATTTTTGTCCCATATGCCCCATGCATGTATCCACATTGTACTTATATGTATAATTATGTAACCCTTTATTCTGTTTTGTGTCTTTGCTTTCTATACTTACTTTTTGTGTTTTGTTGTTATAGAGAAAATAACTGTACAACTTTCCCTGATGAAGATAATTTTGAAACGCGTTGGAAAAACTGTCCCCACCCTTAGCTTTGTCCTGGGGCATGGGATTTACAGCATTTCTTGATTAATAAGGTTTAAACACGTTTTTTGATATTGTTCAAGTGTAATATGCAGTCTATGTAATTATTTTTGTAATAAATTAGTATTTTTTATGACGTAGTTGTCACCCCCTATTATTGTTGCCTAGAAAATCCCACTCATTTAGAGGTATTCACATTTCCATGGATCAAGGGATGATGGCAACATCATGCCACCACACATGAGCCAACTGTTTTCATGAATTATACAGGATATACTAATGGGGCACAGGCAGATGATTGCTATCTCTGCCCCCTCCATTCAGATATCCTGTGTCATTCATAAAAGTTGCAGTAAGCTTTCCTAGTGGAACTTACATAGTTACATAGTTAGTCTGGTGGAAAAAAAGACCATCTAGTTCAACCACAAAAATGGAAAAAAAATTTTTTAGAATCCTATATACACAATCCTATACTTACAGTTGATCCAGAGGAAGGCAAAAACCCCCATCAAAGCATGATTTAGTTTTTCCTCCAGCAGGGGATTCCCCAAGAGGCAATCGGATATTTCCTGTATCTGCCAGGAAAAGACAGGCATAGTCATATTTTTTGATGGGAGCTTCGGACATTCTCTCAGTTGTATTAACCAGATTATTATGGTGGCGGGGTCAGAGTTAAGGATGTGGGGTGGGTGTAATACAGACAAAAAATTCTGCTAAACCAAAAAGAATCAGCACAAGGGACTCATCATACTAAATGTAAGTTATGTCTCTTGTACTAATTTTTATGTTTGCAATTTAGGCTAAACTATTTACATATTCTGAGCAAGCAGTAAAATTTCCTTAAAAACATGCCCTCACCTATGCATCTATATACATTGTGAAGAAAATCTTCTTCAAAGTTCACAACAGAGGCATGTAAATCACACCTTCTTTCTTGTTACCTTCTATGGAAACAAAGTCTTGGCAGCCCTGTAATGTAAACAAACACCAGTAAGTTTGTAGGCTTGCAAGCTGCTAGAAACCAACTGAAACCTGAATTTAAAGTTTTTGTTGTGGTCTTTGAGGATCTCTGAAGATGAATGACTTAAAGTGGAACTAAACCCACCAATTTAACTCTTTCCCAAAACTGTATCACTCAAGGCATGCCATGGCTGAAAACTGCCATGGTTGATTGTGCTCACCCCCACATATTAAAGTCATGAAATGGTTGGTGTCATAGCTGATCACATGTACTGCACCATGGCAACTGCATATCAAACACAAACTAAGATAGCAGCTTCTGTTACTGTAAAAGACAAGAAGGTTTAGTTCTGATTTAAATAAAGGATATATATGGTCACAGCATACACTTTCAATTTATAACATCAGTATTGTAATACAAACACAAACAATAGTTATTTTTGTCAATGCAATACAAGCTGACTTGAAAAATCACTTTCCATTTTGTGAGTTTTGCCCATAGGCTGACATTCTATCAGTTGTATTAACCAGAATAATATGGTGGCGGGGTCAGAGTTGGATGTTGTAAAGACAAAAATATCTTCTAAACCAAAAAGAATCAGCACAAGGGACTCATCATACTAAATGCAAGTTATGTCCTTTACCACAACTTCCTTCCTGGATTCCCTGCAGTCATTGCAGCCTATTGCTGTTTAAATTCAATTTCTAAGGACTATATATCCCATGGTACCTTGATGCCTGCCAACGGTAATTCCTGTACTGACTCTGCCTCCTGAAACCCCTACTCTCGGCAACTCTGTAGTTCAGGAGACAGGCTCTGTCAAATTTGTGACACAGCAGTGCCTACTCTCAGGGCATAGTTAAAGTGTGTCAAAGATTTCAAAGAAATAAATGTATGGGGATATTCAAAAAGTTTACATACTTCAAGATCATTGACAACCATCAACTTACTGGTACGATGCTAGACTTCGCGTGGTTATAGTGGGATGATGCCTGCAGACATCATCCTGGTATTGTTTTTTAGACCCGACAGTCAGCTTTCTTGTAAAAGCAATCCTAGCAGCTAACCCCCCTCCCACGCCTTCCGTGGCTTTCTTAGGCTGTCCTGTCCCACCGGGACAATCAATCAACCAGCTGGCACTTCCGCTGGCTATTTATAGAGGTAAACAGAGACGGGCATGGCTCTGTTCAACTCTATGTTGGGCTACTAATGGCGCATACACACAACCGATTTTTCCGTCGGAATAAACTATTACGGGTTTGATCCACAGAATTCTGCTCAAGCTGTCTTGCATACACACAGACACACCGTCAAAAAGGCGGTGATGTATAACACTACGACAGACCTAAAAAAATGAATTTCAATGCTTCTGAGCATACGTCAAATTGTTTCCGAGCATGCATGTTATTTTCTCCGTTGGAATTCCATACAGACGAATGGAATTTCTGGAAAAAAAATTCATACAGACGAATGGAATTTCGGAAAAAAAGAGAACATGTTCCGATGAAAAAATCCGATGGGGCATACACATGGCCGGAATTTCCGATGAAAAAATTCAGTCAGACTTTTTCCATCGTAAATTCCGACCATGTGTACGCGGCATTAGACATTAAATGCAGCAAGGCTCAGTGGGCTGCAGTCAGGCAGAAAAAAGCATGAGAGAATGGACAGCAAAGCCACTGTACTGTCACTTCCGATATCTGTTAGTATCTTGAGCTACTAGGTGACATGCAGCTTTAGGACACTGCATACTCCAGTAGGGAGAACAGAAATATGGGGTGGAGAAACTTCAATTAGGGTAGTGCTGGGTCGTCAGAATCTCTATTAGCATCTAAAACTAGTATCTGTACATTAAGCATTGCTGACATCAGTGTTGCCAGTGTTAAATCTTTGAGGGATGTTGAGGGGACCAGTCACTGAGCCCAGAGGCTTCTGTTCACCATTACAATAAGTAGGCACCTTTTGGCTAAGAGAAGACCAATATGAAGAGGTTGTCTTGGACATTATAAATATTTACTGAAAAACAAAGAATAAAACTAATAAAAAAGACATGCAGGTTTAATTATTATAAAAAATTCTGTGTGCCTGAAGTTTAGATTTAGTCAATTGACGTCCGGGAAGTGGTTGTGTAATCCTGACTGAATGTCTATTGATAACATGCCGGCACGTGCCCGTGGACTCTGACACCCTGCATCTCCGATCTCGGTAAAGAGCCCCCTGGCGGAGGCTCTTTACCACGTGATCAGCCGTGTCCAATCACGGCTGATCACGATGTAAACAGGAAGAGGCGCTGATCGGCTCTTCCTCACACGCGTCTGACAGATGCGAGTAGAGGAGAGCTGATCGGCGGCTCTCCTGACAGTTTATCAGCGCAGCCCCCCATTGGATGCCCACACTGGACCACCAGGGAAGCCCACACTGGACCACCAGGGAAGGGGGCAACAATATAAAAACAAGAAAAAAAAAGAGAACAATAGATGCCAATCAGTGCCCACAAATGGGCACTGACTAGCACCATGAGCACTGACTGGCACAATATGGGAAACAAAAGTGATCCCCGGCAATGCCATCAGTGCCACCCCTCAGTGTCCATCAGTGCCACCTCTCAGTACCCATCCATGCCCAGTGCCCACCTATCAGTGCCACCCATAAGTGCCTCCCATGAGTGCCCATCGGTGCCGCCTATGGGTGCCCGCCAGTGCCGCCTATGAGTGCCCATCAGTGCCGCATACCAGCGCTACCTATCATAAAAACTTTATTTTTTTTCAAAATGTTCTGTCTTTTTTTAGTTGTTGCCCAAAAAATAAAAATCGCAGAGGTAATCAAATAACACCAAAAGAAAGCTCTATTTGTGGGGAAAAAAAATATGAAAAAATTGTTTGGATACAGTATAGCATGACCGCGCAATTGTCATTCAAAGTGCGACAGCGCTGAAAGCTGAAAATTGGCTTGGGCAGGAAGGTGCGTAAGTGCCCGGTATGGAAGTGGTTAAATGAGACCCCTAGACTAGTACATTGTTTTTCTGTTGTTTGTAGCTTTGTTTTTAAAAACCTGCAAAACTCTCTACGCTAAAACTCTCTACGCTAAACTTCTGCAGATCTTTCCAAATTCATGTCTAATAGCAAACATAATACAAAGCATGTTTTTAATGATCAAATAATGAATTTGAACCCAGACATTCACATCCTATGCCCTTAAATATGATGCTGTGGTAGTATAGAGTCAAATTTGTAAATGCATCATTTTAACACAGAAAATATACTTGCATTTTAATATGAGCTGCTTATATTAAATGACAATAAACCTAACTCTTTAAGCATCATTTAGAAAGTCTACATACTTGTCACTTATTTTTGTCTTTGTTGATGATAAGAATTGCTTCTAGCTGAGCCTGAATAGCAATCTCCCAAACACCCCTTTGTTTACTAATGTTCTACTTTTCTTTTTATCTAATATAATTTCTTGTTTCTCTAGTTATAGCATAGATGAACCCACAGTTAGCTGGGAACATTTGCTATTAGCTTCTTTTTCTATAAAAAAAAAAATTAAATTTGAGGATAATCCTACCTCCAGAGCTTATTCTGTTCCTGGTCATTGACTGTGACAGTGAAAAGGCTCATCTGAACGCACTGGAGCATCCAATCTAAAAGCATAAAACATATTACATTTCATGAAAAAGCTAATTCAGATTGTTTAATTCTGGTAATATTGCCTCTGTCACCTTCAAAATCAAAATGTTCTTTCCTGTTATTATAAGGAAAACAACCAAATTGCTAGAAAACCCATTTGAATATACAGCTGCCTTATGTTGCATACTAATTTGATGAAAAAGCCTCTGCTGTCTCTTCATGCACTGTACACTGTGGAAGGTGTTTCAGTACATTTTGGTGGTGGACAGCAGTCCTGGACTGGCTTCAGAAAATGATTGCTGGACAGTAAAGCAGCTGTCCTCGCTTATGTTGTTTATTCATTCATTTTTTATAATACACTAACATTCCTACCAATAACAATAATATTAAATCAATATCACTATCCTAGTGTTTGATTTTTTTTTGTTAAGGCAATTTTAGCTGTGACTCTCTATTTAAAGTGGACCTGTTACTATATAAAAATGCTTAAAAAGAGAGGTGTAGGGAAGAACTTTCAATAGGGAAGGCTTTTAAAAAAAAAAGCATTTTTATTTCTTGCCAGTATTTCACGTTTAACATAACAACAAATTGGAGATTACAATAGGAATCGCCTTGAGTTGGCTACACAGGGCCATACAACAATAACAATTTATAGGTATCCTAGAAAACAAATACCCTCCATCTACCCAGTAAACCTATTCTCACCCACTCCCTTCCATCCCAAAACTTGTCTCCTGCAGGGCTGTGGCAATGAAGTGTTGTAATAAAATTAGGGTTAATTGCAATTGTATAGTAGACATGTGCACACTGAAATATTTTGTTTCGAAATTTAGTTTTCGTCCAAAAAATAAATGTATTAAGTTACTCCCAAAATTCGTATTTTGTTTATTTTGTTTCGTTAAAAAATGCATTTATCCGAAAATCCAAATAAATTAAGTTTAAATATGTCATTGATGGCTTATGGTGCCTGTCGAATGTTTTAAGAAGATTCGACGGAGCAGCTAAACTGTGCGACGCCGCAATTGTACATTTCCGGTTAAATGTTCCGCCTACAAGCTATAGAAGAATTCTAATGTTGTATGACACTGGTAATAATTATATTTATAAATTATTATTACTAGTCAATTGGAATTCTTCTATAGCCTATGGGCCAAGCATTTGACCGGAAATGTACGATTGCGGCATCGTACAGTTTAGCTGCTTGTCGAATCTTCTTAGAGCTTTCGACAGACACCATAAGCCTTCAATGACAGATTTGACGTGTGTATGTTTTTCACTGCTTCGTCGAATCTTCGTCGTTCATGTCAAATGGTCTACCATTTCTCTCTATAAGTCAAATCTTTCTTCTCTATGTAGTATAATCTTGGACTAACAGAGTTATGGTTAGGCACATTCGACCGTAGATTCGATAGTCACAGATTGCTATTGTCAGCGTCATGTCAAATCTCCTATCTATATCGAACTGTTGTAGCAACGAAAATGAAAATAAAGCATTTTTTTATGTCGGATGTACCTCATAACGTGGAGTCACAACCCAATACGGTAATCTCTGAGGACCATGAAAATAGAGGGCTATAATGGTAATTCTATCTATTGGCCAATCTTAACCAAATACTCTTCTCGCCTGGTGCATAAGTGTGTATCAGCAGGTCATACCCAACCCTTATTAATGTGAAGTGCTCTCGCGCCACCAAATAAATAAATAAATATATAAATAGATGAATAGATATATCGTGTAAAAAGTGTGTGATAAAATGAATATGCTGTTTAATCTAAATTGAATAAATAAATCTCTTCAACAGTGAATGAATAAAAGTGTGATCAGCGCATAAACAAATTTGTTTATGCGCTGATTACACTTTTATTCAATACCCAACCCTTACCTGGAATTTACCCTGCAGTGGAGAAGGAATCCAACCATGCCTTGCAAACCTTAGTAAATTTATTTTCACAACCTCTGGAGATGTATGTTGTTTTCTCGAGGGGGATCATGGAATTGACCAAACATTTCCAGAAGGACACAGGTGAAGGAGCAGGCTTCTTCCAATGTAGGAAAATAACTTTGATCTCCCTTTTCTCCAAAAATCCATACACACCTAATGGTCCTGTAATCTACTTTTCATTAAATAGTTACTTACTGTATTTTTCTGCTTTCTTGTAATGCCCTCTGTCAGCTCCTTAATCTCTTCTTTCCCCCTTCACTTCTGTTGGCTTGAAATGAGCAGTGCATGTTAGTTGCAGTCATGTGCACTTCTCTATGCGCACCACAAATCCCATAGTCCCCAGTCTATCAAATGAGTGACCAAAAGAGGGTAGTTATGTTCCCATACAGTGGAACCAAGGAGAATGAATGTAGCCACCCTCTAACTGGAAGCCAAATGCAGCAAAAAAGGAATTCTGAGATTTGGAGTAGGCTGATATCAATAGAAGGTACTTTTTTGAGTTAAAGAATATAGCCAAAGCTCCTGGGGATCACAGATGTGCAGTTTGTTCTGCACTTCTGTGACCCACTATTGACTGATGTCACTTAGGCAGGTCAGGCTTTGAATCAATTCCAACTCCAGTTGGGATCCACCCAGATGCCTGGACCGGAAGCTGGCTCAGCCTCTTGGCACACTGCTAAGAGCCTGAACCAGGCACTACAACTCCATCTCACCCCTACAGTCCTGCACTCCAGTGAGCGCTGGAGGGGAAGAGCAGAGTGCTGGTGACTGACAGTCACCGGCTCTCTGCACACTAAAGGCTGAGAACTGAGTGTTCAGTGGTCTTTGATCACTCAATTCTCAGTCTTACAAGTGACTGGGGACAGATGCAGCATAGGATCGAGAGGATATGAGTATAAAGCCGCGTACACAGATTGGTTCAAACCGATGAAAACAGACTGAGGTTCGTTTTCATCGGTCCAAACTGATCGTGTGTAGGCCCCATCGGTCCGTTATCCTTCGGTCCAAAAACAGATGGCTTGCTTTAAAATTCAACCGATGATCAAAACCGATCGTTAGTACGCACAAGTATCGGTTAAAAATCCATGCAATCAAGTTGACGCATGCTTGGAAACATTCAACTTCTTTTTTTTCATCACGTCGTTGTGTTTTACGTCACCGCGTTCTGACACGATCAGTTCATGAACCGATAGTGTGTAGGCACATCAGTCCATCAGTCAGCTTCATCGTTCTCCTCGGATGGACCGATCGTGTGTACAGGGCTTAAGTGTTCATTCCGCCATTTTGTGTCCTCTACTTGGCATGTGCTCATGCTGTGTGTATTTGTGGTCTCTGTCCCATGATTTGACCATCTGTGTACCTGAACTCAGTGGTTTTGGGTTATGGCTGCACACACCATCCCCTAACTGGACCATCTAGTCAGTGGCATCAAGGTCCTACCAATGCTTGCACTTTGAGATTATATCCATGTGATGGCTCTTCTATGGTGGCAATTTTGTCTCCTTATTTCTATCTATATATCATAGATAATAGATTTCAACTCTGGTCAGTGTGCTACTGGATATCTAGCATATATCTACATGATTTGTTGGATGCTTTTTGATTTTTTTCTGCATTGTAAACTCTGTTAATACTGCAAGGTGGATCCTGAAGAAGCCTTGGGCGAAACATCCATATACCTTCTGCTATTTACCCAAGCACAGATGTTTATATATATATATATATATATATATATATATATATATATATATATATATATATATATATATATATATATATATATATATATATATATATATATATATGTATATACAGTGTAAAAGAAAATCAATCAGCGCAATAAAAACACAAAATAATATAATAGTGAGCAGCTGAACACTAGGAATCAATTAAATAAGTTCCTGGAAAGATATAAACAAAGAATAGTGCAGCGCTATATAAAAGTCCATCCACAGATCCTCCTTGTGATAATCCAATAGTGGTAAAAATCACACACAAGATATAGAGACCCATCTATATCTTGGGTGTTTGTCTGTTCATCCCTACATTTCGCTGAAAAAGTCCTGCCCTAGGGATGCAATGTTCGGAGGGAAGGACGTGACGGCACCTGCAGCCACTGCTTCACAAGCAACACATGTTTTTTATCGCTGTTTACCCTGGCACTGGATCAGTGCCTTGAAAATGTGAGTTTTATACATTTGTTTTATTAAACCTTGTGCGCATACAAAGTATACTATGTTATCTCCTTTTTTTATATGAATGAATCATCATTTGGCCGGAGTGTATCTGTTTTGGCTTCATGCTTGTCAGCTGGCAACATCATCCCCTGGATCTATCCCTTATGGGAAAGCGCTGTTGACCCTGATCTTGCTATAGGGTCTGATTTGGGAGGTGAGAGGACACTTTTACTACTGGTGGAGGTGTCTTTCTTCTATCCACGATTCATCACCTGCATGTGTGTGATTTTTACCACTATTGGATTATCACAAGGAGGATCTGTGGATGGACTTTTATATAGCGCTGCACTATTCTTTGTTTATATATATACAGTGCCTTGCGAAAGTATTCGGCCCCCTTGAACTTTGCGACCTTTTGCCACATTTCAGGCTTCAAACATAAAGATATAAAACTCTAATTTTTTTGTGAAGAATCAACAACAAGTGGGACACAATCATGAAGTGGAACGAAATTCATTGGATATTTCAAACTTTTTTTAACAAATAAAAAACTGAAAAATTGGGTGTACAAAATTATTCAGCCCCCTTAACTTAATACTTTGTAGCGCCACCTTTTGCTGTGATTACAGCTGTAAGTCGCTTGGGGTATGTCTCTATCAGTTTTGCACATCGAGAGACTGAAATTTTTGCCCATTCCTCCTTGCAAAACAGCTCGAGCTCAGTGAGGTTGGATGGAGAGCGTTTGTGAACAGCAGTTTTCAGTTCTTTCCACAGATTCTCGATTGGATTCAGGTCTGGACTTTGACTTGGCCATTCTAACACCTGGATATGTTTATTTGTGAACCACTCCATTGTAGATTTTGCTTTATGTTTTGGATCATTGTCTTGTTGGAAGACAAATCTCTGTCCCAGTCTCAGGTCTTTTGCAGACTCCATCAGGTTTTTTTCCAGAATGATCCTGTATTTGGCTCCATCCATCTTCCCATTAATTTTAACCATCTTCCCTGTCCCTGCTAAAGAAAAGCAGGCCCAAACCATGATTCTGCCACCACCATGTTTGACAGTGGGGATGGTGTGTTCAGGGTGATGAGCTGTGTTGCTTTTACGCCAAACATAACGTTTTGCATTGTTGCCAAAAAGTTTGATTTTGGTTTCATCTGACTAGAGCACCTTCTTCCACATGTTTGGTGCGTCTCCCAGGTGGCTTGTGGCAAACTTTAAACGACACTTTCTATGGATATCTTTAAGAAATGGATTTCTTCTTGCCACTCTTCCATAATGGCCATATTTGTGCAGTATACGACTGATTGTTGTCCTATGGACAGAGTCTCCCACCTCAGCTGTAGATCTCTGCAGTTCATCCAGAGTGATCATGGGCCTCTTGGCTGCATCTCTGATCAGTCTTCTCCTTGTATGAGCTGAAAGTTTAGAGGGACGGCCAGGTCTTCGTAGATTTGCAGTGGTCTGATACTCCTTCCATTTCAATATTATCACTTGCACAGTGCTCCTTGGGATGTTTAAAGCTTGGGAAATCTTTTTGTATCCAAATCCGGCTTTAAACTTCTCCCCAACAGTATCTCGGACCTGCCTGGTGTGTTCCTTGTTCTTCATGATGCTCTCTGCGCTTTAAACTGACCTCTGAGACTATCACAGTGCAGGTGCATTTATACCGAGACTTGATGACACACAGGTGGATTCTATTTATCATCATTAGTCATTTAGGTCAACATTGGATCATTCAGAGATCCTCACTGAACTTCTGGAGAGAGTTTGCTGCACTGAAAGTAAAGGGGTTGAATAATTTTCCACGCGCAATTTTTCAGTTTTTAATTTGTTAAAAAAGTTTGAAATATCCAATAAATTTCGTTCCTGATTGTGTCCCACATGTTGTTGATTCTTCACAAAAAATTACAGTTTTATATCTTTATGTTTGAAGCCTGAAATGTGGCAAAAGGTCGCAAAGTTTAAGGGGGCCGAATACTTTTGCAAGGCACTGTATATCTATGTTTTGATTATACCAATTCACACTCAGTCTGTACTCAATATTTTGTGATTTTATGTATCTTAGAATAGTGGTTTACCGCTTCTGGGCACTTTAAAACCCCCATCTCCCACAGTCTCCCCCTTGGGAGAGACATGGGAAATATTTTCTTCACAAAAAAAAATAATGAATACATTCTTTAGGATCACTTTAAGCTCCTGCCATTTTTTTTATTTAGCCCCCTTATCTGTATCTTAAAAAAGCACACCTTTCCATTTGAATCGTATGCAAAAAGACAGGTGGAACATAATTTGGTTGCTATGATACAACAGTTTTTATTTCAAAATTCTATGTTGACAAATATAACCCATAATGTATGAAATGTAATTCAAGCAGATTGTGAATGGAGGCAGTTTAGGTCTCTGTATGAAACTGAAAGTAAAGTAGTGAAATTTAAATATGTGCCTAGTCAGTTTTTGAAAATGTGTAACATTTTTATGTGATGAGATTTTTGATGAGTAATGCTCAATGGGTTTTCATTTATAACCTAATTTATGTTTAATTTGAACTTTTTTTTTACATACATGTATTCCAATTGCTGAAATTTTTCATGACTGAATCATAAGTTAAAGTGCAACATCAACAAAACAAAGCATCTCATATCAACAGTTGACTAAACTGAAAAGACATTTATGGCATGGCAGGGTGAGACATATCACAGAACTAATCAAATAGTTTGGGAATTTTTTTATTTTTTTAACATTTTTGGAATCCTCATTTAATTTTCACAAACACACATTGACACCAAACTTTTTCAGAGAATTGGATTCAGAGAATGTGCACACATTGGGCCAGATTCTCAGCGGCGCTACGACGGAGTATCTCAGATACCCCGTCGCATCGCCCTTTTTTTTGCCTCGTATCTATGCGAGTGATTCCTAGAATCACTTTGGCATAGATACGGCTGAAGATCCCACAAGTGTAATACCATTACACTTGCGGATCGTAGTTGTAATGACAACTCCGGCCACTAGGTGGCCTTTACGTTGTTTTCTCATTTGCCTATGCAAATGAGGCTACTACGCGGATTCCCGATCGCTTTTACGCCGCCCCGTCGTCGTGTACGTCGTTTTCGTCTGCGTAAGGTTACCCCTGCTAATATGAGGGTTAACCTTACGCAGTACCGTCGGATGCCGTCGGGTGCCGTCGGATGCCATGTTAAGTATGGCGTCGGGTCAGCGTCGGCTTTTTCCGTCGCTTACATCGTTTTACTAACTCATTCGCAAATAGGGCATTGCATAGTGTCGATCACGTCGTTTTGACGTCGGTTTTCACGACGCTTTCCGACGTGAGCTGGAGCATGCGCACTGGGCTTTTTCCCAGGCCGGCGCATGCGCAGTTTGTTCGTGAGGGGGCGCGCTTAATTTAAATACAAGCTGCCCCCTTTGAATTACGCGGGCTTACGCTGGGCGATTTACTCTACGCCTCCGCAAACTACGGAGCAAGTGCATTGAGAATACGGCACTTGCTCTGTTACGTTGCGGCGGCGTAGTGTAAATAGCTTACGCTACGCCGGCGAATTTGTATGAGAATCTGGCCCTTAGTTTAGAACTAAAGATGGTAAGGCCTGGAAAAAAAGAAAATTTTCAGAATTTTTTTTTTTTGTAATTTTTTTTCAGGAAAATTTTAATAATGTGTGGAATATGTTATTTTACAATAATAAGTAATATATCTATGACTTGGTGTACATTCTATATCTAATGAAGACCTTAATTAAATATTTCTGAGACTGAGTAAAGTCTATACAGGCAGTCCCTGGATTACAAACAAGATAGGGACGGTAGGTTTGTTCTTAAGTTGAATCTGTTTGTAAGTCGTACAATTTTTAAGTGTAGCTCCAGCCCAAAAATCTACTTTTAAGCTTTTTGGATAGCATAGGGAAGGGTTATGACCCCTGTAACATTTGTTTTGCTGTCTGTGCCCCTGTTCAGAATATTTCAGCTCCCTTTCTGTCCCAATGACAATTGGATTTTGATTTATTTTGTTAGGGAAACATGGACTGGTGATAAAGCATCAGTGGAGACACCTTTTTCCCATGGTAACTCTTAGGCCGCGTACACACGATCAAATCTATCTGCTGGAAACTGTCTGATAGACCGTTTCCGCAGACAGATTCGATCGTGTGTACAGGCGGACAGACAGATTTTGCCAGCAGACAGATTTTAAAGCATGCTTTAAAATCTGTCTGCTGGGAATCCGTCCGTCCGATATGTCTGCTGGTTAGTACGCTAACCAGCAGACATATCTGCCCTCACATGCGTCAAATGGATTCGACGCATGCGCGGAAGTGTTTTACTTCCTGGTGTGGTGACGTGGCGGCGTCAACGTCATCGCCACGTCACCGCGCTGTCTGCCGGCGGGGATTTTGGTTTGATCGTGTGTACAGCGATCAAACCAAAACAGCCCAGCAGACAAATCTGATCAAATCGGTCTGTCAGACCGATTTGAACATATTTATTTAATGGTGTGTACAGGGCCTGACAGGAGTGAATTTCCCTTCCTAGGGGTAGATTTCTTCTCACGTCCTTTTGTCTCCCTCCTTTTGTAAGCAGGAGTCGTTTGTAAGTCGGATGTTTGTAACTAGGGGACACCAGTAATTTACTGCAACTTCTCTCAGCTGAAAACAAGCAAATCCTGGAATAGAGTTCAAGTAACACTGTACTTCTCAATGCAGGCCTCAAACAAGAGAAATATGCATTTTTGCTACTAGGGGGCACTGAAGGGGAAAGGCTTTAGTTTAGTTTGTTTGTGGGCTCCATCTTGTACCTCCTTGAGGTGGTTAATTTTTGGGATACAGTAGATGATAGTTTCTCTCCTCTCAGCCCTTAATTGACAGGTAAGAGAGTAAATATGTCTGACAAATTAGTTTGTCTTTATAACCTTTAAATGATTCCTATTAAAGTTCTCAACCATCACAGCATAATGGGTTACCTATAGTCTGTTTAGAAAATCGTTTTTTCTTTTCCTCCTCTTAGTAAAATGGTGATAACAACATCTAGAGTTTGGAAACATGTCTACAGTGCAATTTCTGCTGAAAGCAAAGCTGCAATTCGCAAATATTGTCAGAAGAAATATTATTTTCCAACTGCTACAAGGATGACAAAACACATCCTTGTATGCCAGAGGTACCCAGAAGACATTAAAATATACTTATGAAATTAAATGATGATGACCATAATGAAAGTGCAAGTAGCTTCTCCCTCCAAAGCTCTCATTCCAGACACTTTTTCTGCTGCTTTTGGATCATCACAAAGTGTTTCTTCACCAGCAGCATCTTCAAGTAAGAACGTGTTACAAATCATAGCCTCCCAAAAATACGCAATACCTTAATCTATAGAGAAAATAACACCCGAATATCTGGACAAAATAGATCAAGCTTGTATAAGAGCGATATATGCTTCTGGGTCAGCATTGTCAATAACTGAAATGCATATTGGCAGGAGGCTTTTACATTATTAAGAGGGAAATGGGTGGTTACCTGTTCTCATGTATAGGTGAAATGTTCTTTTTAATCCATTTTGTAATAAAATTATACAATTTTAAATAGCAAATTTACTTTACTAAATAATCTGTGCTTTTATTTCAAGCATAATACTTTTATATACACTGCATTCACCTCCCCAGTGTAACAAAATTACTTACATTTGTGAAACTACTTTTTTTCCCCCAAAAATGCAGTTTTTCGGGAAAAAAAAATGGGAAACATGCTTTTTACCATGGCCTCAACATTTCTGGAAATTTTACATTTCTATTTAGGACACAGGTGAATTAGATAATTTATTGGGAAAGAACTGTATTCACTGATGATTCCCAATTCATTTTCACCATTTCACTCTCATGAAGACATTTGAAGGAAAGAACAGGAGAAAGGGTTGACTGGTTGGTGATGTCTTGACCAAGGCTGAATTTATACTTACCTGGGTCCAGACAATACCAGGTCAGCTGATATGTCTCCAATTCAGTTTGTTGCAATAAGATGAGTACATTGTTGTGAATGAATAGATGACCTAACACAGTGTTTCTCAACCTTTTTCCAGTCGGGGCGCCCTTGAAAAGTATTTTCAGTCTTGAGACACCCCTGTCCAAGACTTGGTTCACGTCGATGTGTGTTGCGGAATATGTGCAAAATCGCGCTCGTTCTTGACACACAGACAAATGCTCTGTTCTTTAGGGGTGCCATTAATTGTTAATGGTGCCCCATCCATTGGCGAACATGGGTTGCTTTTGTTATGGCACAATTTAAAAAAAAGGGTCGGGGACTTCTTTCCCCGCATTACTGCGGGTAGGGAAATGAATGGGCTGCCCTACACGCAACACGCATCCACACAGAACCAAGAGCTTGTTCACATGTCAGGCTGGAGGGGCAGTAAAACCACATGGTTGAGCTGTTTTTTACCACCCCCAACTTTTGCCCCTTTAGCTGCAGAGGCAACAGCTGGGGTGTAAACATGCTGTGGCTGCAGCTGGAGGTATACCCAGGGTGAATGGGGCTGCACTGCAACTACCCCGCAACTTACGGGCTTAAAACAGGTGGTGAGGAGGCAAGATATGCCTCTTTACTGGCTGACAAATGCCCCAGAAAAGCGATATGAACACAAATTGCTTTTCAGAGGAGCAGCAGTCTTTGCTGCTATCTCAAACCCTACAAAAGTAGTTCTGATGGTACAGGAATAGGGGGGTCACAGTGGCGACAATTGATGGGCACAGTGGCTGCGTTTGGTGACACAGTGGCTGCATTTGATGGACACAGTGGCTGCATGTGATGGCACAGTGGCTGCGTGTGATGAGTACAGTGGCTGCGTGTGATGAGCACAGTGGACGACAATTGATGGGCACAGTGGCTGCGTTGGATGGCACAGTGGCTGCGTTTGATGGCACAGTGGCTGCATTTGATGGGCACAGTGGCTGCATGTGATGGCACAGTGGCTGCGTTTGGTGGCACAGTGGCGGCGTGTGATGAGCACAGTGGCGACAATTGATGGGCACAGTGGCTGCGTTTGGTGACACAGTGGCTGCATTTGATGGGCACAGTGGCTGCATGTGATGGCACAGTGGCTGCATGTGATGGCACAGTGGCTGCGTGTGATGAGCACAGTGGCTGCGTTTGATGGGCACAGTGGCTGTGTGTGATTGGCACAGTGGATGCTTTTGGGCACAGTGGTGACAATTGATGGGCACAGTGGCTGCGTTTGATGGGCACAGTGGCTGCATGTGATGGCACAGTGATTGCATTTGGTGGCACAGTGAGACTGCACTTAATGTTTTTTTTTTCTTTAGTCAGAGAAGGCAAGCTCAAAATAACAAACATTTTTTTAAACTGCTATTTTTTATTAAAAAAATTATGGTCACCTCAGGCTTTTTAAATAAAAAAATAGCAGTTTAAAAACATGTTTGTTAGAAGCTTGCCTTCTCTGACTAAAGAAAAAAAAACAAAAAAACATTGAGGTCCTCAGCTCAGTCCAACACCCCCCACCCCCCAATACACAATACTTTCTTACTTACAGTCTCTGACTTGTCTCTGTCTTCTTGCAGGCAGTTTTTACTGTAGGCACTAGGCAGGCCAGGCCCAGGTGCAGCAGCAGGCTCCTCGTGACTTGTCCTGTTTTCTGGCGCCGACAGTCACTCTCGCTCCCTCCTCCCTCTCACCTCCGGCCGCCGGTGTGACGTCACGCGGTGCACGTCGGCGGACTAAACCAAATCAATCCTCCATGGGGGGGGGGGCGAGGAGACACACAGGAGGAAAGGGAGCCAGCCAGGAGCGCACGCGGCAGCCAGTGAGTCGGCGCCAGCGGGCACACAGTTTAGTGACTGCGCTGTCACATCTGGGGGGGATTTCGCAGCGGCACACCTCTGGACTCTTCACGGCACACCAGTGTGCCACGGCACACTGGTTGAGAAACGTTGACCTAACATTCTGTAGATATAACTATACTTTAGTCTATAGAGCAGACATTTTACTTTTACTTTTTGACTGAACATATTCTTGTAAACAGGGCTTTTTTTCTGGGGGAACTTGGTGGAACTCAGTTCCACCACCTTTGGCTCAGACCCTTTGGTGCCCACTCACCACAATCACTTGTGAACACAGAAGTCTGGTTTATGTGTTTACAAGTGACTGCTTTGTAACCCCCTGAACTCTGCACACTGTATGTAATGCAATTCTGGTATTTAATGCCCCTTTAAGACCCTTCTACTGTTTGTGAAATCTGAACGGGTCGTGGTTGAGTTCCTGTACCTATTTTCTGAGAAAAAAAGCTCTGCTTGTAAATGATAAAACAAAGGAATATGGCATGGACATACTATACATATTATTAATTGCTGATACTCCAAACTTAATTTTTCATACCACACTCTTTTGAGGAATAACTACAATGAAGCAGTTGTTCTTGACTGGCAATGTGTCCCATTCTTCAGCAAACTACACCAGTTGATGGGTTCCTTCTCTCGTAAATATGAGTTTTAGCTTTTTCCATATTTGTTCTATTGTATTTAGAACATGAATCCATTGGCTACTTCTAATGCCGCGTACACACGGTCGTTTTTTGCGATGAAAAAAAACGTTGTTTTTTAAAACGTCATTTAAATTGATCGTGTGTGGGCAAAACGTCGTTTTTTGTCTTCAAAAAAACGACAAAAAAAAAATTCCAACATGCTTGAATTTTTTGTGTCGTTTTTCAAAACGTCGTTTTTCGTTTCACAAAAAGTCACCGTGTGTAGCAAAAACATTGTTTAAAACAACGTTTTTCAACCCACGCATGCCCAGAATCTAGTTATGAAGCGAGCTTCAATGGAAAAGAGTGGTGAACGTAACCTCGCTTTTTGTGAAAAAAACGATGGTGTGTATGCAACATCGTCTTTGAAAAGTGACGTTTCAAAAACGTCGTTTTTTACTTCACAGAAAAATGATCGTGTGTACGTGGCATAAGGCCGCGTACACAGGATCGAACATGTCCACTGAAATTGGTTCGATCGTGTGTACAGCCTATCGGACCGTTTTCCAGCGGACAAAAGTTTCAAAACATGCTTGAAAACATGTCCGCTGGAAACCTGTCCGTTGGACAGGTTCTATGGTTAGTACACAAAATCATCGGACCAAAAACCCGCGCATGCTCCGAGTCAAGTTGACGCATGCTTGGAAGCATTGAACTTAGTTTTTTCATCACGTCGTTGTGTTCTACGTCACCGCGTTCTGGTCCGAGGGGATTTTGGTCCGATGGTGTGTACGCACATCAGACCAACAGACCACTTCAGTCTGGTCCGATGAAAACGGTCCGTCGGACAAGTTTCATCGGACATGTCTGATCGTGTGAACGCGGCCTTAAACGTCTAGTGCTTGTTTCAGAACTATTCTTTGTTTATCTTAGAAATATTTATTCTAACACCCGCCATTAGTTTTTGATCCAAAATACCTTGTTTATCATCCAGTATGATACTGTAGTGCTCTTCACAGATTCAAGGCCCCTGGTGCCATAGACAGCAAAGCAACCCAATAACACAGAGGTATTCAATTTAAAAGAACCACAATTGTATTCACATTTCAAACGAGGAGTTGCATCATTTTTTTTTTGTGATTTCCAAAACACTCTAATTTTGTTTAATCTGTCTAAAGGACAGTCTTTGAATGCTTTAACATGCACTATAGCAAAATTAATTCTGCATTTTTTTATGTCTATCTTTGAGAAGTCTGAGGCGGCGTACACACGATCGGACATATCCGATGAAAACGGTCCGCGGACCATTTCCATCGGATATGTCCGATCGGGAGTTTGATCCGATGGCGTGTACACACCATCGGATCAAATTCCCCGCCGCCGGAAGGCGCGGTGACGTGGCGGTGACGCGGCGGTGACGTTGACGCCGCCGCGTCACCGCAACGTCACCGCACCAGGAAGTAAAACACTTCCGCGCATGCGCCGAATCCATTCGGCAGCGGCGCGGCGGTGGTGGGAGCCGACATGTCTGCTGGTAAGTGTACTAACCAGCAGACATGTCGGGCGGACAGATTCCCACCGGATAGATTTCAAAGCATGCTTTGAAATCTGTCGGGTGGAGAAATCTGTCCGCTAGCCCATACACACGAGCGGAGATGTCTGCTGAAACGGTCCATCGGACCGTTTTCAGCGGACATATCCCCTCGTGTGTACGCGGCCTTAGAGAAAGGGTGTGCCTTGGTCTTCTATTGTGCAGTCCACTTTTATTCTGACAGGGAACAGACGATCAGTGACAAGCCACAGAGAAGAACGTGGAATGTTTGCTTACACTCACCTCTCTCCGTTCTTCAGCTCCTGTGTCCCAATCACGGGACACAGGCTGTGATCGGGTCCCGCAGGCGTGGTCACGGAGCTTCGGACCGGGTTGTAATCTCGCAGCTGCCGACGCACGACCCACAGCTGGACACTTAAAGGGCAAGTACCTGTACTGCTTAAGTGGTTAACTGACAATTGCGCGGTTGTGTGACACTGTACCCAAACAAAATGTATGTCCTTTATTTTCCCCAAAATTTCTTTTTCTGGTATATGATCACCTCTGCGGTTTTATTTTTTTGCGCTATAAACAAAAAAAAAGAACAACAATTGTGAAAAAAAAACAATATTTTAATTTTTTTTTTGCGTTAATAAATATCCAAAAAAAAGTGTATTCATCAGTTTAGACCAATATGTATTATTCTAGGAACAGCAGATCTCTCTCTACTTCCCTGACAGAATGGGGATCTGTCTGTTTACATTGACAGATCCCTGTTCTGGCTCTCTGAGGAGCAATCGCGGGTCACCGACTGACATTGCAGCCGCAGGCTCCGGCACCCCCTATAGCCATTAAAACGTCCGCTGTAGAGCTACATCCGTTTGCACAGGAAAGCGAACTTGCCACCGTATAACGACGGCAGCTGGTTGGCAGGTAGTTAACCACTTAAGGACCGCCGCATGTACATTTACGTCGGCAGAATGGCACCGACAGGCACATCAACGTATATATACGTTGGTGCCTTGGGGGGGATCGGGGGTCCGATCGGACCCCCCCCCGTACATGCGGCGGTCCGCGCGGCTGCAGGAGCGATCCGGCAAGTGGGGGCGGCTATCCGTTTTCACCCGCCCCCTCCGGATCGCTCCCAGCCAATGCGCGCGCCCGCCCGCCCTGTCATTTCCTCCTCCTGTGTAAACACAGGAAGGAGGAAGCTATCTGATCTCTCCCTCGGCGTTTGTTTCAAGCGCCGCTGAGGAGAGATCACAACACAACAAGTAAGTCTGCACCAACAGCACACTTACACACACACAAAATCACATTTAACCCCCACGATCGCCCCCCCCCCCCCTCCCCCTGTCACAGTGTCACTGAATGCAGTAATCATACATGTATGATTACTGTATTTAGTGTCAGTGTGACAGACAGTGTGACAGGCAGTTAGTGTTAGGGTAGCCCCCCCACCCCCCCCCAATAAAGTTTTAACCCCTTGATCACTGCCCTAGTTAACCCTTTTACTCCCTATTGCCAGCATCACTAAGCGATCATTTTTCTGATCGCTGTATTAGTGTCGCTGTTCCCGCTAGGTAGCTAATTTTTTTTTTATTGCGATTTTTTTTTACTAAAGACATGTGGCTAAATAAATTTTGGCCTAAATGTTTGACTAAAATTTAGTTTATTGGTTTTTTATTATAACAAAAGTAAAAAATATTGATTTTTTTTCAAAAATGTCGCTCTATTTTTGTATATAGCGCAAAAAATAAAAATCGCAGAGGCGATCAAATACCACCAAAAGAAAGCTCTATTTGTGGGAAAAAAAGGACGCAAATTTTGTTTGGGAGCCACGTGGCATGACCGCGCAATTGTCTGTTAAAGCGACGCAGTGCCGAATCGCAAAAACCCCTTGGGTCATTTGCCAGCGTATTGGTCCGGGTCTTAAGTGGTTAAAGTGAATTGTCTGCCTGGTTCAGGTTCTCAGGGGTACCAGTATTTATGTATTTGCCATCTTTATTTGTTCTATTATTTCCAAGAATATGTTATTGTGTCCATTCACATCAGAACGTGGTGCTGGAAACCTGTGTTTCCAGCACCACGTTTAAAACGCACTGCATTTGCAATCTGCAGTGGGTGCCAATGTTAGGTCAATGCCACCCAAAATGCAGGTTGCAAACTCAGTGCATTTGTCTGCACTGGATTGCATGGTACAGAATCCGGTTGAAGTGTGTTTTTTAAAGCAGTACATGCACTACTATTGGTGCAGTCCAGTGCGATTTAGTCCATTTAAATTCAGGCCTCGTACACACGAGGCAATCTATTTGTTCAAATCGGTTGGACCGACCGATTTGAACAAATCTGTTTGCTAGGATTTTGGTTTGCTCGCGTGTACACATGAGCAAACCAAAATCCCCGCCAGCAGACGGCGCGCTGACGTGTCGGTGACGTGACGTTGACGCCGCCACGTCACCGCACCAGGAAGTAAAACACTTCCGCGCAAGCTCCGAATCCATTCGGCGGCGGTGCGAGACGACATGTCTGCTGGTAAGTGTACTAACCAGCAGACATGTCGGGCGGAAGGATTCCCACCCGATAGATTTCAAAGCATGCTTTGAAATCTGTCGGGGGGCCAAATCCGTCGGCTCGCCCGTACACACGATCGAATCTGTCTGCTGGGACGGTCTAGCAGACCGTTTCCAGCAGACAGATTTGATCGTGTGTACGCGGCCTCACTGCATTGTTAATTACACAGGGATGATCAAAAACTTCCTGTGAGGTTCCTGGCATGAACTGGTCCTAAAGCTAAAACAAAGGGTTTGTAGAGTTGAATATGGGACAAAGAAATGTAGAAGTGCACTAATACTTTTTGCCATGGCTATACAGCTTCCAATCACACTCTGGTTAGAATTAGACATCTTGTAGGTGGGAGCAGTATAAATAAACGAACACTGACCGTTGCTGTAGTTTATTTTCATTTTAGTACTGCCCTTTTGTGCATTGAGCAAAATGCCTAACAGCTTGTGCATGCATTTACTGTATATTTAGAAGCAGTGAACGTGATACTCACCAGACATTTGCTGTAGGTGAATATTCCTGGTGCATGTGTTTTAAATGACAGTGATTGATTCGCCTGCCATCAGTGTTTGGTGAATTTACATTCACTGCTTTATAAATATGCTCCATAATGAACATAAGATTGATGTCTATAGGGTGAGTATCTTTGCTTGTAAAATCACAATCTCATATCTAGGCACAGTGACTTGTTCACATTCCCAGAACAACTGCAATAAATTAACAAAAACAGAAGCATTTCAATAAATTTTACATATTATAGAATATAATCTGTCAATAATGACTTTAGGAAAAATTGAGGAGGAAAACTGCACTGGAAATATTTTTTCATTGTTTCTTGCCATTTTGGAAAGAAAGACTTGTGCCATAAGGGACTCAGTATTTAATGGTACTGGGCATTTCTGAGGAAGTGTTATGTCATTTAGAACTGAAAAACTGCTGAGCAAATTAAAATGTGGCAGCACAAGGTAACCAGTGTAATAAATGGATTGTCAAATTAAATCTGTGTGGAAAAAGATATGTTCTAAGATGATGTGACCATGAATGATTAAGATGAAAAACCTTTTTTTTCTAAATTGGACAAACTGTTTATTTTTTCCTTTAACACTGAGGGTTGATTTTTAAACTTTTTAAACTTTGGAGCCCATTGCATTGTGCACACATTTCTTACTGCATTAAAATGTGCGGCAACAAATGCAAGGACTGCCCAAATTGCCTGGGTCCCCTCCCCCTTTGCAGATCACCTATTGTTAGTAGGTGTAATAGGTACTTGTAAAAACAGTTATGCCGCGTACACACAACCGTTTTTCGGGTTCTAAAAAATGAATTTTTTTTTATGTCATTAAAAACGATTGTTTGTGCGCTTCAGAGCATTTTTTACGATCTAAAAAATGGGCAATTTTTTTTAATGATCGGGTTGAAAAAAACAACGTTTTTTCTAGACCCTTAAAAACTTAATTTTTTTTTAACCCGAAAACCGGTCGCGTGTACGGGGCATAAGACTTTCTCAACTCCAGCCTTCATGTGCCCCAACAGGTCATGTTTTCAGGGTTTGCATTATTCTTCAGTTTCACCACCTTAGTAATTACCACAGCTGTTTCATCTGAGGGAAATCCTGAAAACGTGACCTGTTGGGGCACCTTTAGGGCTGGAGTTGAGAAACGCTGCCTTAGCCCATCTTCTGCATTGCTGGGCATAATGTTACCATCCTTCCAGGAAGATTTTGGAGCATGCAGAGTAGGCAAAATATTGAGAAGACTCTTCAGTCCATTGCAAGAATATTTGTAGGCTAGTTGTGTGCACTGTCCTAATAAAAGGTTAAAGATCTCAAGGTTTGGGTGTTCTGTTGTACGTTAATGTACTTTTGAATAAATTTGTCCCTAAATTTTTCACCACAATTACTCACTGCATGCTATTATGACAATACAAGCTGCATATATAGTCCTGTGTATAAACCTGCTCTGGAGATACAACTAGAAATGGAATTTATTTTTCGGGGATTTTTTAAGTATGATGTGTAGGTTTCTCAAATTTGACTGTAAAAATGGAAATAATTTTGAACCACTCGACCTCCATTGATGGGGACAACGCCATTTTTCTGACAACCCTGACCGGTGGTTGTGGGGGTCTGCAGTCAGGGGGCTTATGGGAATCTGGAAGCCCCCTTTACCCCCCCCCCATGTAAATGAGTATGGTAAAGTGTGGTGTTACAAAAAACAAGAGATGGTTTTAGAAAAATCCTTTATTAAAAATAAAGAATGTCCCCGTCGTAGCTCCGTGTCTTCTTCCTCCGTTCTTCTCCCTCCACTTCTTCTCCTGGTTCTTCTCCATCCACTTCTTCTCCCGGTTCTTCTCCCTCCACTTCTTCTCCCGGTTATTTTCCCTCCACTTCTTCTCCCGGTTCTTCTCCCTCTGTTGATGACTTTTTCCTCCGCCGACCCGGCCTTCCTCCGAAACTGCCTTTCACTGTTATGTCAGGTCCAGTGTCTGCCATTTCCTATATAGCCATAAGGTGGAGTCTCTGTGTGACATCCCCTGGATAGACATGCTCCATGGCTATATAAGAAATGGAAGACACTGGACCTGACATACCAGCAGGAGGCAGCGTCGGAGGAACACCAGGTCGGCGGTGGAAGAAGTCATCGGCTGAGGGAGAAGAACCAGGAGAAGAGGCAGACGGAGAAGACTGGAGGAAGAAGACACTGAGCTATAACGATGGACATTCTTCATGTATAATAAAGGCCCTTTCCAAAACCGTCTCTTTTTTACATAGTGACATAATAGGTGAGGTTGAAAAAAGACACAAGTCCATCAAGTCCAATCTATGTGTGTGATTATATGTCAGTATTGCATTGTATATCCCTGTATGTTGTGGTCATTCAGGTGCTTATATAATAGTTTTTTTAAACAATCGATGCTCCCCACTGAAACCACTGCCTGTGGAAGTAAATTCCACATCCTTGCCGCTCTTAGGCCTCGTACACATGAGCGGATATGTCCGCTGAAAACGGTCCGATGGACCGTTTCAGCAGACATCTCCGATCGTGTGTATGGGCTAGCGGACAGATTTGTCCACCCGACAGATTTCAAAGCATGCTTTGAAATCTATCGGGTGGGAATGTGTCCGCCCGACATGTCTGCTGGTTAGTACACTTACCAGCAGACATGTCGTCCCGCACCGCCGCCGCGCCGCCACCGAATGGATTCGGCGCATGCACGGAAGTGTTTTACTTCCCGGTGCGGTGACGTGGCGGCGTCAACGTCACCGCCACGTCACCGACACGTCAGCGCGCCGTCTGCTGGCGGGGATTTTGGTTTGCTCGTGTGTACACGCGAGCAAACCAAAATCCCAGCAGACAGATTTGTTCAAATCTGTCGGACGGACAGATTTGAACAAATCTGTCTGCTCGTGTGTATGGGGCCTTACAGTAAAGAACCCTCTACGCAGCTTAAGGCTAAACCTTTATTCTAATTTTAATGAGTGGCCACGTGTCTTTTTAAACTCTGTTTCGCTAAAAAAAATTATCCTAATTGTGGGGTCACCAGTATGTATTTGTAAATTGAAATCATATCCCCTCTCAAGCGTCTCTTCTCCAGAGAGAATAATTTCAGTGCTTGTAACCTTTCTTCATAACGAACGCCCTTCAGTCCCTTTTTTAGTTTTGTTGTCCTTCTCTGTACTAGCTCCATTTCCAGCACATCCTTCCTGAGGTCTGGTACCCAGAACTGGACAGCATAATCAAGGTGCTGCCAGAGTTTCGAATGGGAGAATTATTGCTTTATCTCTTGAGTCAACCCCCTTTTTAATGCATGGCAATATTCTCTTTGCTTTGTTTGCAGCAGCTTGGCATTGCATGCCATTGCTGAGCCTATCATCTACTAGGACCCCCAGATCCTTTTCCATCCTTGATTCCCCCAGAGGTTCTCCCCCCCAGTGAGTAGATTGCATTCATATTTTTGCCACCCAAATGCATTTTTTTTTAAATTGTTCCACATTAATCCTCATTTGCCATGTAAATGCCTACCCGAATTTGTTCAGATCTCAGGTTTTCACATCCTGCTGAGAAGTTATTGCCCTGCTTAGCTTAGTATCATCTGCAAATACAGAGATTGAACTGTTTACCCTTTCCTCCAAGTAGTTTATGAACAAATTAAATAGGATTTGTCCCAGGACAGAAACCTGGGGACCCCACTTTCCACCCCTAACTATTCTGAGTACTCCCCATTTATCACTACCCTCTGAACTCGCCCTTGCAGCCAGTTTTCAATGCATGTACCCACCCTATGGTCCATGCCCATGCCAACGAACTTTACTTTGTACAGTACCTTTTTTTGTAACACTATATTTTTTGGATGAATGGGTACTCATTCACATGGGGTGAGGGCGAGATCTAGGGGCCCCCTTGTTAAAGGGGGCTTCCAGATTCTGATAAGCCCCCTTTCTGCAGATCCCCACAACCACCAGCCAGATCCTTGTCCCATCAACATGGGGACTGGGTGCTTTGGGGTAGGAGGCGCAGAGCACTTCCTTCCCCAAAGCACCCACCCCTCCATGTTGAGGGCATGTTGCCTGGTATGGTCAAGGAGGGGGAGCTCGCTTGTCCACCCCCTTTCCTGACCTGTCAGGCTGCATTATCAGATAAGGAACTGGTATGGATTTTGGGGGATCCCACGCCATTTTTTAAAACAATATTGGCATCGGTCTTCCCCTCATAAAGGGCCCACGCCATTTAAAAAAAAATGGTGGTGTGGGGTTCCCCCTCAAGATCCTCAGAGCACAAGTCGCATGCCACAATTTGGATTAGTTAAAATGATGATCCGACTTTGATGCGACTTACATTCAAAGCAATGGATTGAAATCGTGCCCAAGTCAGACCAAAGTAGTGCAGGGAGCATTTTGAAAGTCGGACCGACAAATATCAGGCCACTTAAGATGGCTCTCTTAGGTTACCATTGATTTTGACATGTCATACGACTTGTGCTCTGAAAGTCGGAGGGTATATTGGACTAGTGTGAACTGGCCCTCAATGGTTTTTCTATTGAGCCCCATTACAAATAGCCAGGGCCGATCCACCCTATAGGCTCATTATGCAAGGCGCTTAGGGCCCCGCAAAAAGCTGTGGACGGCCCCCTAAATTACTAGGGGCCCCGCCTGGTGAGAAGTAATTTTCGGCCCCTCAGCCCGCTTCCCAACTCGCTGGCTGCATGGGAGAAGAGGTAAGAAGTCAGCACCCCCCGCTTCTCACTTTAATGTAAGATGTCATTTCTGATTGCAGAACATCCCCTTCCCCGCTTCTCAACTTTAATCTTTAATGTGACATGTCATTTTCGGCAGTCCCCCCGGTTCTCAATTTTAATGTGACATGTCATTTTGCTTAGGGCCCCAGGGAGGTCAGGATCGGCACTGCAAATAGCTATGGCCCTGACCCCATATGTGCTAAACAAAAAATATGAAGGAAGATTATTTTGGTACACAAAGCACCTGAAAGTTACTGTTAAAGTAATTTATTCACTATAAAGGGGTTAATTGTGTTATCTAGGGAGTGATTCTAACTGTGGGGGGATGGGACTGCCTGGGTGAGGAGAGCGATTGTTGTTCCTAAGCATTAGGAACAACAGATTGCTCTCCTCACCCCTGACAGAACGGAGATCTGTCTGTTTATATTGATCTCCGTTCTCCCCTTCTCGGGAACATTCGGGCTGCCAGCCAATCGCACAAGCTCCTGCGTCACGCTGCTTGCACGTGCACTGTGGGCGTACGCCCTTTACTTCTTAAAGCGCCCACAGTACAGCTATGGCGTTTTGCGCAGGAGTGCCATTCTGCAGTCAGCAAGCGGTTAAGCAGCAAGACAGGCACTTGGCTTGGGACCCAAAAGCTAGTTATCTAAATCCCTAGATAACACAATTAACCCCTTTATAGTGAATAAATTACTTTAACAGTAACTTTTAGGTGCTTTGTGTACCAAAATGATCTTCCTTCATATTTTTTGTTTAGCACATATGGGGTCAGGGCCATAGCTATTTGCAGTGCCGATCCTGACCTCCCTGGGGCCCTAAGCAAAATGACATGTCACATTAAAATTCAGAACCGGGGGGGGGGGGTTGCCAAAAATGACATGTCAATAACATTAAAGATTAAAGTTGAGGAGCGGGGAAGGGGATGTTCTGCAATCAGAAATTACATCTTACATTAAAGTGAGAAGCGGGGGGTGCTGACTTCTTACCTCTTCTCCAATGCAGCCAGCGAGTTGGGAAGCGGGCTGAGAGGCCGAAAATTACTTCTCACCAGGCGGGGCCTCTAGTAATTTGGGGGGCCCTCCACAGCTTTTTTCTGCACACTGGACATGAAGGCCCGGATTCACGATGGATTTACGTAGACGTATCAAAAGATATGCCGTCGTAAGTACAAATGTGCGCCGTCGCATCTCTGCGCCGATTCACAAAGCTAGATACGTCAAAAAGCAAGGCTTCAGCCGCCCGACGTAACTTGCCTACGCCGCCGTATCGTGGGCGCATAGTTACGCTGTTACGCAAATGAGTAAGATAGACCGATTCACTAACATAGATGCGCCTGGCCGCTTCATATATGCGATTTGCGTAAGGCTTACGTCTGGCTTAAAGTTACCGCTCATATAGCAGGTAATGCAAAGGTATGGGTCAGGGAACGACATCGTCAAATTTTACGTCGCGTACGCTGTTTACTTAGTTCTACGTGAATAGGGCTGTGCGTAGGTTACGTTCACGTCGTAGGCAGTGTTCGACGTATCTTAGGCAGCTATTTCGACGTAACTGTGAGCATGCGCACTGGGATGCGTCCAAGAGACGACGCATGTGCAGTTAGTTTTTTGAAGCTGGCCCCATCATACGCTACGCCAGCGCAACGTGGAGCGCATATTCTTCGTGAATAGCAGGCTTGCTTCTCTACGTTGTGCCGGCGTAGCGTAAAGACGATGCGCTACGACGGCATAAATATACGCCGCTCTACGTGAATCCGGGCCGAAAACTTTAATAGGGGTTTAATATCTTTTCGCTTTTTCTTTTGCTAACCTTGTGCTATACCAACTGCACATAAATGGATTAGAAAGCACCAATTGTGTTATCCTGATGCTATGACTGTTTAGGAAGCTAAGGAACACAACTTTTATTCTCTTCTATTAATAGTGACAGTAAAGCTGCACTGTGTGCTGGTTATGACAGCAGAAGGCCTTTACAATGATAATCAACCTAGACCTAACTCAACTTTTTTCCTACTGATACCTTAAAGATTTCCTGTCTCTGGCAGCAACCTGTTTTATCAGAAATTCAATACAAGACATGCTTCCTTTATTTGGAATACAATTCTTCCCATGAGTTTGTTTATTGGCTGGAGGAAAAGAAATAGAGATGTAAATGAGAATGTTGCTTAAATGGAAATGATTGTGTAGATGTGAATTGTTATGAAAGAAACTAACTGAATCCATGGTAATGCATTATTGCTACATGAAGAACAAGGAAAAACAAATCACAGAAATTTCCCACTTAATTACAGTGCTGCAAATGCACTGTGATATCATTGACCTATTTGGTCATGCCCCAGTTAATCATATCTGAACCTTTCCCAGTGGGAAATCAGCTTGTTCATTTCCTCCTAGCAAGTTGATCAAGTAAAATTCAGTCACATATGTAACTACACCGATTGCAGCGGCCCTTTACAGCCTGCTCTCCAGCAGAGTGATCCATATGAGGACACCCGCAGTAGGTGGAAGGCTCTCCGTTCAGTAATTTACAATGTAATCCACAACTCCATACATTTGGTTGTAGAGCCCTCTCCTGCCTTTTGTTTGTGCAGAGCTGTTTTGTCACACTGAAATAGAGCTTATGTGCGGTAACAGCCTAATAAGCCAGCAACTTTAGTCGCTTATTAAAGTCAAGCATGTGTCTTTGTTTCATGTTGCTAATGATGTGGAACCATAAAGGCCCAAGTATATTTCGCCTGGACGATGTGGGAACGAATGCTGAGAGCTCATTATTTGGCTCCCCATTGGAATCCTGCAGGCTTCTGCTCATTGAGGAGACTGTGGGGGCTTTGACAGAATTATTATACTGAATATTTTTAGACTCATTAACTATATCACCAAAGCAAAACATCTTTTCCTTAGATGCAAATGGTTGTAGCGAGTGTGACTTTGCTTTAGTTATAGTGGGGGGAAAAAAAGAAGATGAAGCTTGAAAATAACTTAAAGGAAGACTGTCATGCATGAGTATTGGAGTGTGCCACTTCCACTCCAGCTTTCAGAGAAACAGAGCTCTGACATTGTAATGTGAGGAAAGAAATGTTATTTTCCTATAATACAATAGAAAACAATAGAGCAAAGGGTTGTCAAGGTAAATACTTTTATAAACAAACTTAATATTGTGTTTATTTGTATAGAAGACTGCAAGCTGATCATGTGCTCTGTTTTATTGCCATGTCCATCATGTAGCCATTGCAGAATCCATAAGAACCAGATTCGTTTTCATTTTCTGTACCAAGCATATAAAGGGTTATTGTTTAAAATAACATTATATTTAAAATTGGAAATGAAGCCTTGCAATGCCTTTCTGCCTGAAGCCTATGTTTGTTTCTCATCCAGACATAGCTTGAGTGTGATAGACCTTCCCTTTTCACTAAAACATTGATTGTTGGAGCAGGAGGTGGAACCTGATTGGTTGCTATAGATTAACGCAGATTGTTCTTTTAAAGTGGTTGTAAAGGCACAAGTTTTTTTATTTTTATGCATGAAGGTAAAAAAAAACTTCAGTGTGCAGCAGCCACCCAGACCCCATCTAATACTTACGTGCACCCTCTCAATCCAGCAATGTCCACGAGAGCCTTGCCTCTCCGGGGACTCGCACTCCTGATTGCTGTTTGGCAGCAGCAGAAGCCATTGGCTCCCACTGCTGTCAATCACAGCCAGTGAGACAATCAGGAGATTTGGGGGGGGGGGGGCAGAGCCACAGCTCTGTGTGTGAATGGACACACAGAGTTGCGGGTTGGGAGTGCGCCTGCATGGGTGGAGGGCAGAGCCAGGAGCACTGGTGTGAGACCCAAGAGGAGAATCTGGGCTGCTCTGTGCAAAACCATTACACAGAGCAGGTAAGTATAACAGGTTTGTTATCACTTTAGGAATAAACAAAAATTCCTTCTGTTGCATACGTTTGGTATTCAGAACTTATAGACTCTTGCTTCCCTGTTCCAATCGTGAGCCAAATGGAAGCACCACACTTTGCTGCCCTCTTAAGACTGGGGTGGTCTTGACAAACTACAACAATAAACATACAGAAGGAGCACCAGCCTAGTGCATGATCCGTTGGTACCTTTTATTAGTAAGATCAAAGTACTAATTATACTCACAAACCAACATGTATACAAGCTCATCAGAATAAATCCAGGAACAGAACACCAGAATTCCTACATATCATCTCACCCTATCACAAAGAGGAGCAGGAAGGCTGACACGTTTCAAGGGACATGCCCTCTTCCTCAGAGCCAAAGTTTTTCTGGTGTTCTGTTCCTGCGTTTGTTCTGACGAGCTTGTACACATGTTGGTTTGTGATTTTTTGTACTTTTATTTTACTAATAACAGGTACCAAAGGATATTGCACTAGGCTGCTGCACCGTCTGTTTGTGTATTGTTACAGATTGTTCTGTGCCCTTTGATTCACAAATGTTTCCACATTGCAGTTATAGTAAATAATTTGGGATTTCATTGTGTTTAAATTTACTTTTTACATATGAATGAATGAATGAATGAAAACTTATATAGCGCAGCACATGCAAATTAAATCGCCTCTGGGCGTTTGTTGTTCCTGTCTCCTTTGGTGTCAAAAGAGATGAGTCTTGATCTTTCTCCTGAATGCTGAGTGAGTCTCCTCCAACCGAATGTTGGTTGGTAAAGCGTTCCATAGTCTGGGACCTTGGACCGCAAATCTTCTTTCTCCCTTGGACTTGTATCTGGCTTTCGGTATCTGCAGCAGATTTTGGTTGGTGGATCGCAGAACGCGATTGGGATTGTGAACTTTTGTTTTTTCGCATAGATAATGTGGAGCATTCCCATGGATACATCTATGCGTTAGACAGAGTGCTTTAAAAGTGATTCTGTCTTTTACTGGTAACCAGTGAAGGGATCTCAGTGAAGGTGAGATTGATTCCCAAGGTTTTTTCCCAGTCACCAGTCTAGCAGCCGTATTCTGAACGACTTGTAGACAAGCGATTTGGTACTTGGGGAGTCCGAGGTAAAGTGCATTTGCATAGTCCAGTCTGGGGTTTACAATTGCTCCCACCACGACCGCTATATCTTCTTTGGGAATAAAAGGAGTGAGTCTGCGTAGTAGGCGCAGCAGATGGTGAGATCCGCTGACTACTGACCCTATTTGTGCGTCCATTGTCATGTAGGAGTCGAAGATGACCCCAAGACTTTTGACTTTGGCGCTCGGGGGGATTATTTTGCCCAGAATGGGAGGGGTGTCCAGATTGTTGCAGGTTGATTCATACGCTTGGCATGAAACAGGAGAAGCTCTGTTTTCGCTCCGTTAAGTTTAAGATAACTCTTTGTCATCCAGTCCTCTATCAAAGAGAGACATGTCTCTAGATTGAGGTTGTGATCCTTTTTATTGCAAATACGGAAATATAGTTGTGTGTCGTCTGCATATGAGTGATAGAGCAGTTTTTGACTGCTGATGATTTCAAAAAGAGGAAGAAGATAGATGTTGAATAATACCGGTGACAGAGGGGATCCTTGAGGGACTCCGCACGATAATGTGTGTTTTTCAGAAGTGAAAGGTCCTAGCTTCACTATTTGCGATCGGTTTTCCAAGAAAGAGGAAAACCAAGATAAATCGCCTTCTGCGACTTTGGCTACTTCAGCTAGCCGAGTCAATAAAAGCTTGTGGTCTACTGTATCGAAGGCTGCGCTTAGGTCCAACAGAACCAGAAGACAAGATTCTCCTTCGCCTGCGGCCTCGAGAGCGTCGTCCCATATCTTGAGCAGTGCTGTTTCTGTCCCGTGTCCGGGCCAGAATCCTGATTGGAATGGATCAAGTAGGTTGTGGGTATCTAGATGCTGTTGCAGCTGTTGTACCACTACTTTTTCCATTACTTTTGAGAGTACATTTAGGCCTGTTATGGGACGGCGATGAAGTGGGTGCTTGGGGTCCAGGGTGGGTTTCTTCAGAATGGGTCGAATTACGCCCTCCTTCAACCGGGAGGGCACTGTGCCCTCCCTGAAAGATTGGTTGATAAGCTGCGTGATAGGAGGCGCCAGGATGTCGGCGCATTCCTTCAGCAGTTTAGTGGGGATGATATCATTCGCAGCAGTGCTGTTACGCAGAGCCCTGATGATATTTCCAGTGGCATAGGTAGAGATAGATTCCAGCGTGAATTCACCAGGTTGTGGTGAGTTGCTGCCGGTGTTGTGAGAATAATTACGGGGGGGCTACGGGGGGGATTGTTTTGCTGGATGCTTTGCCGGATTCCCTCGATTTTATTAATGAAGTGATCCGATAATTCATTGCAAAATTCTTGTGTGTCTGAATTGGGGGCTTCAAGACAGGCTGGATTCATGGTCTGAGTGACCAGCTTGAAGAGTTCGCGGGGGCGGTTTAGGGCGCAGTTGATCGCCTCAGAAAAATAGTTTTTCATGGCTTTGAAGATTTCTTTGTAATATTTTCTAGTTATTGCTTTATAGATGAGGAGGTTCTCATCTGAGGAGCTTCTTTTCCAGGCGGATTCCGCCCCTCTACGCTCTTGCTTCAGTAACGCCAGTTGGTTGTTGAACCAGCTGGAGTTATTTTTCCGGATGTGAGTTTTTCGTTTCGGCGCTATTAAGTCAGCTGACTGTAATTGTGCTGTGTTTATGGCCTCCAGTGTTTCTTCAGCCGTCTGATGCGGCTGAATAGTTTTTATTTTTTCCCTTAACGTGGCTTTGAAGAGTTCCGAGTGGAGCTTCTTCTGACATCTGATCCAGTGTGTTGTCACTGGATTTGATGTTTTTGATAAGGGGGGGAGTTCGAAAATAATGAATTTAATTGCATGGTGATCTGTCCATGGCAATGGTTCATTATCCAAGATTTTCATTTCCAGATTTTGTCTGAAAATGAGATCGAGTGTGTGACCTGAAGCATGTGTGGGCCCGCATACTAGTTGTTGTAGCCCTAATCCTTCAAGGTGGTCGATGCATGCGTCGGCAACGGGATCTTGCGGGGAGTTGGCCCAGAGGTTGAAGTCCCCGAGCAGCAAAAGATGTTTGCTGTTTAGGGTATAGGTGGAGATAAAGTCCGTCAATGATGGGAGAAGCTGCGATTTTGGGCCAAGTGGCCTATAGCAGAGTAGAATCCGGACAGTCTCCTGGGAGTTTACTTGGAGTTGCAGAGTAAGGGTTTCCATGAATGGAAGAGGGTTTTGAAGGACTGGTTTGGTGATTGCCAGATGAGTCTTGCAAATCACTGCTAGGCCTCCTCCTCTTTGTCCTATTCTATTTTCCGTTATGATACGGTAGTTTTCTGGCACCAATTCTTCTAGAATGGTGTTACAGTCGGCTGTGAGCCAGCTCTCTGTAATGAAGAGGCAATCTAGATCGTGTTGTAGAATGAAATCACGGATTTCAAGTCTGTGTTTTACTGCCGATCTCGTGTTGATCAAAGAGTCGATCGACTCTCAATAGTCGCTCAGTTCTTAGGTTTTTTTTGGTCCTGGCTGGCAGTATAGCGGCAAATCGCCTCAGACCCCAAATGGTTTCTGTGGAATATTGCCGATTTGCCATGGTCGCCAATCACCGGGGGGGGGTGGGATTCATGGGCAACGGAGAGAGGAGTTTAGCTTAATTCTCTCTCCTGGCTTGGTCCAGAAGAAGGCAAAAAAACCCTGGCTGTGCTGTGCCAATATGCTCCTGCCGGGGCAAAAAAAATCCTTCCTGACCCCTTTGAGAGGCGATCGGGTGAACCTTGGATCAAGTTCTGTTATGTTGAGATGATAGTTGAGTGGGGAAGACAGTTGGGTGTAGCAAGATGGCTGCCGATCCGATCACAGTTTCCAGCCTAAGTGTTGCTGATTGGATGGATCGGGGATGTTGGGGGGTGCTGGATCAATACCCAGGAGGAGAAAGGTGTCCACCTGGGGTAATAGGGGGTTCCTTGACCTATTAGGGGGGGTTGGCAGTGTGTGGGAAGCGGCGCGGCGTTAGGCCGCAAGTGAAGCCGCGGTCTTTCCTAGACCGCGGCGCCCGCGATTCCCCTCAGGCTGGCGCGGGTGTCAGAAAAAAAGCACCCGAGATAGTGGATTACGGCGGCCCGGTTGTAGGGGTGGTAATGGTGATGAGGGGGCAACCAAGGAAGGGGGAAAGGAGCAGGGGAGAGCCGTGGGGCGTAGATGTTTGCGGCGGCTTGTCCTAACAAGGACGGCCGCCAATGGTCCCAGTGAGGCTCTTACCTGAAGAGGAGCCAGGGGGAGCCTGGGTCAGCGAGCAGAGGCAGAGGTGATCAGCGCTAGATCAGAGCTAGAGGATGGCGGCAGCGGATGGACAGGGAGGTGGAAGCCCTGCCTGTCTGTGAGGCCTGGAGCCGCACAGTGGGAGGATCCTGCCTGACTGAGCTATCCCTGAGAGAGTGACTCGTTTGAGAGCGTCCTGCTCTCTCAACCACTGACTCTGCACTGATTACTGTTTTTGTTTACATAGTAATGCTTCATGACATAAATATTTATACCTCTAGCTTTTTGAGAAGGAATTTTTTTGGTATATCTTGCTATCTAGCTAGCTTCAGATTTTTTTTCTTTTTTTTCTATTTATTATTATACCATTTTCTTCCATTGATTTCCATGGAAATGATTAATGCACTGAGGAAATTGGTTTGGTGTCACTAGGGGAGTGTTGCGTGCAGTATTATGCCGCGTACACACGGTCGTTTTTTGCGATGAAAAAAAAACGTTGTTTTTTAAAACGTCATTTAAATTGATCGTGTGTGGGCAAAATTCCAACATGCTTGAATTTTTTGTGTTGTTTTTCAAAACGTCGTTTTTTGTTTCACAAAAAGTCACCGTGTGTAGCAAAAACGTCGTTTAAAACAACGTTTTTCAACCCGCGCATGCCCAGAAGCGAGTTATGAAGCGAGCTTCAATGGAAAAGAGCGGTGAACGTAACCTCGCTTTTTGTCAAAAAAACGATGGTGTGTATGCAACATCGTCTTTGAAAAGTGACGTTTCAAAAACATCGTTTTTTACTTCACAGAAAACGTCGTTTTTTTTCATCACAAAAAATGATCGTGTGTACGCGGCATAAAATTTGGCAGCAAATTTTTATTTTGTAGTCTTAATCTTAGGACTGAAATGGCATTTTAGTTTTAGTCCCATTTTAGTCTTCTGCAATTGTTTTAGTTGTAGTGGTATTTAGTCGACTACATCTCTACATCTCTCTTTAGTCGACTAACATGTCCTACATGTTAGTCGACTAAAATCTCCAGTACACTTAAAACTCATTTTAGTCATCTAAAATCTAATGGGTGTCGTTAAATTGTAATTTATCATTTAAGCATTTCTCTACAATTTCCAAACTCATTATTTACTGCTGGAGTGAAAAATCGAATATGTTATTATTTATGTTATTGAGGTATGAACGTGCACTACAGACCAGTGTTCATTTTGACGTCAAATTTCAATTTAGCTTTAGTCTTAGGCTGCGTACACGCGATCAGACTGGTCCGATGAAACTGGCCTTAAGACCGTTGTCCATCGGACCAATGTTTTAAAACTTGCTTTAAAATCTGTCCAATGGACGCCTGACCGTCAGGCCAAAACGATGGTTAGTACACAAAAGCATCGGACCAAAAACCCGCGCATGCTCAGAATCAAGTCGACGCATACTTGGAAGCATTGAACTTCGTTTTTTCAGCACGTCGTTGTGTTCTACGTCACCGCGTTCTGACCCGATCGGATTTTGGACTGATGGTGTGTACGCACATCAGACCACTTCAGCGGTGGCCCGATGAAAACGGTCCGTTGGACCATTCTCATCGGACCGGTCTGATCGTGTGTACAGGGCCTTAGTCTTTTGATTTAAATGGTATTTTAGTTTTAGTCCCATTTTAGTCTTTTGACTAAAATACCATTTTAGTTTTAGTTGTTATTTTAGTCATCTGAATTGTTTTAGTTTTAGTCATATTTTAGTCGACTAAAATGGTATAAAGTTAGTCGACTAACATGTTTTAGTCGATTTTAGTTGATGAAATTAACACTGGTTGCAAGCACACACTTTGTGCTGTTTTTACACCATACAGTATTAGTTAGCACCCCACTGCTCCTTATTGCAAGAGACATGTGGTTTCATCTTGATGGGTCCTTGCTGCCACCTACAGTGACCTGAAGCCATTTGAATCTTTCCTGCATCCAGCAGTCAGTGTATTAGAGCTAAGTTGTTCCTATTTGCGGTGCGACATGTCAGATCACAAACCAAAGAGGAGTAGTCTTGCTGAATTTAGCTCATGATTCACTAACAGTTCTTCTCAGGGACCTGACACTGACAGCCTTGTTGTTCCCTGCTTGAGTGCTTACAATCGTCAGAGCCCTCCTTGGCTCCTTTGGGTGTGTCCCCCCCCCCCTTAAGTTTAACTCAAGAGAATTTCACTGCAGTTATGCAGAATTACATGGCCCAAATTGCAATTTTAATTGCTGACTCTGAATGCCAGACGGGGCTGAACAATGTATCGAGTACCAAGGGCTCTATGTATTGTCTATGTGAGTATGACTCAGTACAGAGTTCACACCCATGCAGCATATTTCAGCCGATTTTTGACAGGCTGCAGGCATCTGCACTGTAGTAACGGGATTGGAGGCACAGCAGCTAGTTGCCCCATGTGCAACAGGCCTTATGTCACAGCTGGAAAATGTCAATGGGAGTCCATGTACCCTACTAATGTATTTCTTGAGCTGCATCCAATGGACAGGTATCATTTGACAAGTCAACACAGCCACAACAGGAACAAACAGTAAATATGATGATCACTTTGTGAACGTTGTACATCTTTACATAGGCATGATTGCTTGGGTTGAGGGTTGAGATTCTCTGCTGTGTGAGGGGGGGGGGGCATCTTGTGGGGCGGAGTGATATGTACTATGGGGTGATTCTTCAGTAGGGAGGGGGTCTTGTGAATATGGACTCTTTGTTTAAGGGAGTGATTGTGCTGTGGGAAGGGGGTCTTGTCTTGTGGAAAGAAACTCTCCGTTCAGAGAGGGGTGATTCTGCTGTGGGAATAGAGGGCAAGTATTATGGAACGACATTGAACACCCCTTTACTTCTGCATCCTATATGCTCGAAGTGGATGTGTTAGCAGTGTGCAACATTTAATATAGCATACGGTTCAGAGGTCAGGAGTATGCCATTTCCTTTATGCTGTGCTGATTGGTATACAACAAATATTGTTAAATGTTACATATTTATGTCCGCTGCACTTTTTACAATAGATTGGACATGACATACTTCTGCCTGCTGAACTCAGTTTTCTGGGCCATGTGTGGCGTCCTTTGACCAATGCACCATATACCACTATGTTGTGAAATATATTTTTCTGACTTCTGCACTCCGTTTGTTATATTGTAATGACACACTCCTAACTAAAGTGTTCATTGTTGCTTGTTGCTATGTGATCCCCAACTTTTCCCCCATAATGTTTCCTCTAAGCCCCTCCATCTGCCAGCACAATGTAATGTGGTCACACTCACCATTCACCATGGTATGCAAAGTGCACTGTTTTACTCTTCTCCTCAAAGTGTCCCACATTGTTCCATGTCTTCCACAATCCTAGTAATGTCCCTTTGTTTCTTTCTCGTACATCACGGGACACAGAGCGGCATATTCATTACTATATGGGTAATATGGAGTACCTTCAGGTGTGGACACTGGCAATCTCAAACAGGAAGTCCCCTCCCTATATAACCCCCTCCCCTAGAGGGAGTCCCTCAGTTTTTTCGCCAGTGTCTTAGGTGTTGGTCACTTTGCTCCACATCCTTGGGATTAAGGGCGGGCTAATTGGATCTGTCCAATGAGCCTCAGTGCCA
Source organism: Rana kukunoris (assembly GCA_029574335.1). NCBI lineage: Eukaryota > Metazoa > Chordata > Amphibia > Anura > Ranidae > Rana > Rana kukunoris. The sequence goes on along the minus strand of CM056053.1, from coordinate 356,020,301 downwards.
AAGTGGACAGTACCCGGGCCCCAAACCGTGGGGTTTTGCCTATAATGCTCCTCTTTGGAGGGCTGGACCCTGGACCCTGGGCCCAGGACTTGGAGTTCGTAAGACCATAAGTTCCTGTTTGCCAGGGTGCTATATAGGTCCAGGACAGTGGGTACCTTCATAGGACCCCAGGGCCTGAAGGTCTATTACGCTACCCACGGAGATGGGAGAAGATTGGATCGTTTTGCTAGACAAATATCCTGCAGCATGGAGCAGGTAAGAGGGGAGCCTGCGGGACTTGGTTCGACAGCAGGCTCTCCGGGGTAACCTAAAAGGGGGGTAGCCTAAGTATGCTCTGCATTGGCAACCTTGCTCACTATGTCTGAGAAGACAGGATGATCTCATTCCCCCATCACCAGGTTCCCCTGTCTAAGAAACAATTGTGTTTGCTAGCTACCTGCTGCTTTCTTCCTAGGGCTAAGTAAGGACCCCTATGGGGCCTTTTGGAGAGTCCTACCTGGCCGGGGGTTTGATTCTGCCGCTTGGTACTGCAGTCCTGGGTGTCCAGCAGCGCGGCTCCTCCATGTTCTTCCTGCTTCGGCATACGCGCGCGTGCGCGCGCACGTCTTATAGACGTTTTTCGCGCCGTTCGGAGGGGAGGGCGTGCCTGCAGCGTCATCAGGGGCGCGCCTTGTGCTGTTATACATCAGCAGGCTATAGTCAGTGCTCAGTCTGAGGCTGATCTGAAAGGGAGAGGACGCAGAGCGGCAGAACAGTGACTCCCGGTGGCGGAAGAAGGGTAGTACATGCTGGACTTGGTTCCAATGCTTTTCTGTTAAGCCAAAAAATCCCCCTTTTTGCAACAGGTTGGAGGCTGGCAAACTAAGTTTGGGGTCGCTGTATGTTTAAAAAAAAAAAAAAAAAAGAAGGACTTATATATTTAAAAAAATAAAAAATAAAAAAATAAAAGAGAACATACGGGGCCCCATCAGTTTTTGGGCATTAGTGATCTATTGTCCCCTAAACCCTAGTTTTTGTACTCCTGGCCACTACAGTCTGCTGTTGTAGGCGGAGTCCCTCGATTTTGTATTATGGCTTCCAAAGGTTCGGGGTCAAAGGGTACAAAAAAGACCAAAAAACAAAGGGGTTCCCCCTCTGATTCTGATGATATGCCGATACTTTCCCCGCAGCTTATTCCCATGAAGGTCGCCTTGGATGAGCCATTAGGGGGGTCTGGTGCTGAGGCTGGCCCAGATCAGCCCAGCCCTGTGTTTATCACAGAGGAGATGCTAGCTGTATCCCTAGGGGGGCTAGAAGAGAGATTAGCAGCGTTGATCGCTAGATCTATTCCTGGCAAGAAACGGGCTAGATCCCCATCACCAAAAGGTGTATCCTCAGATGCTGAAATTCTCTCTCTGGAGGAATTGGAATTGCAGGAGGGTCAACTAGACCTGAACCAAGAGGGTTCAGGGATTGAGGGATCTACCTCTGAGGAACCATTTTCAGACTCCCAGACAGAGAGACTGTGGGTGCAGTCTTTGACGGACATGGTCCGCTCGGCATTTAATTTACCATTGCCAGAGCCTCAGGTTCCTGCGGTATCCTCTCTGGGCTCTTTGAAAGCTCCTTTAAGCAACGCAGTTTTTCCGGTCCATCCTCTCTTGGAGGAATTGATCTTTCAGGATTGGGTACGACCAGACAGGATTTTTCTGCCGCCGAAGAGATTTGCGGTCATTTACCCTATGGAGGAAAAATTTTCGAAGAGGTGGAAGCTCCCAGTGGTGGATGCAGCCATCTCATGTGTGAATAAATCACTAACTTGCCCGGTGGAAAACATACAAATGTTTAAAGATCCGGTTGATAAACGGTTAGAGACACTTTTAAAAGCATCCTTTGCTACGGCAGGAGCAGTGGTGCAGCCAGCTCTGGCTGCGATTGGAGTTTGTCAGGCGTTAAAGGACCAGACAAAAGAAATGCTAAAAGACATGCCTACCCAACAGGCAGAAGAGTTTTCTGACATTCCCAGAGCTCTGTGTTTTGCGGTAGATGCTATAAAGGATTCCATCCAGCAGGCCTCTCGTTTATCACTATTTTTGGTGCACATGAGAAGGCTCTTATGGTTGAAGAACTGGGCGGCGGAGCCCCCATGCAAAAAGCTTCTGGCAGGGTTTCCCTTCCATGGAGGACGACTCTTCGGAGAGGATCTGGATAAATACATTCAGACTATTTCAAGTGGCAAAAGTACCCTTTTACCAGTCAAAAAGACATTCCGGGGTCCTACATTTAAAAGGCAGCTCTTTCCTGTCTCAGGGCCCTCAAATTCCAGGCAGTATCGACGGTCGCCTGCGCGATCCAACTTTAACAGTAGATCACAGGGACAGGCCCCTGGGGGTAAGAGACCATGGTATCGCAAGCCGACAAAACCAGCCCCTAAGTCTGCCTTATGAAGGGGCGCCCCCACTCTCGCGGGTGGGGGGAAGGCTTCGTTTTTCTCAGAAGTTTGGGAAGCCAAGATCCCCGACAAATGGGTCCGGGCGTCTGTAACCACAGGCTACAGACTGGAGTTTCTAAAGTTTCCTCCGCCTCATTTTCAAGAGTCAAGGCTACCAAGGGATCCAGCAAAGAAGGCCTCGATGCTGGCAGCTTTGGATCACCTGCTTTGCCAGGACGTGATAATAGAGGTGCCAGCCCAAGAGCAGGGGCTAGGTTTCTATTCCAATCTCTTTGTCATACCAAAGCCCAACGGCGATGTCAGGCCAATCTTGGACCTAAAGAGTTTAAACGTTTACCTAAGGGTTCGTTCCTTCCGGATGGAATCCATCCGGTCAGCAGTCGCCACGCTCCAGAGGGACGATTTTCTGGCTTCCATAGACATAAAGGATGCTTACCTTCATGTACCAATCTTTCAGTCGCATCAAAGATTTTTACGCTTCGCAGTGGGGCAGCGACACTTCCAATTCAGGGCGCTCCCCTTCGGGCTAGCCACGGCCCCCCGGGTATTCACAAAGATCCTAGCCCCAGTTTTGGCCAATCTAAGGATCCAAGGGGTCACAGTCCTAGCATACTTGGATGACCTTTTAATCATAGATCACTCACGGCCGTGTCTGCAACAGGCAGTAAACCTCACGGTTCATTACCTCGAAAGGTTCGACTGGGTCCTAAACCGGGAAAAGTCAGCGTTCCAGCCCACAAAGCAGTTGGAATACCTCGGCATGAGGTTAGACACAGAACAGCAAAGGGTGTTCCTGCCCCTTGTAAAGATCGAGGCTATCAAGGGGTTGATTCAGTTGGTTCTAAGCAAGAAAAAACCAACTATTCGCCTGTGTATGCGATTACTAGGCAAGCTAGTGGCCACATTCGAGGCAGTACCATACGCTCAGATCCACACTCGCGTCCTACAGGCAGCCATTCTAGCAGCCTGGGGCAAGAGAGCACATGCCTTGGAGTCCCCTTTGACGCTATCATCAAGGGTCCGACAAAGCCTGGCTTGGTGGTTGAACCCTCAGAATCTTCTAAAGGGAAGGTCCTTCAGCCCCGTTGTCTGGAAGGTAGTTACCACAGACGCCAGCCTGGCAGGCTGGGGGGCGGTCTTGGAGGGGTTCTCTCGCCAGGGAACTTGGGTGGAAGCAGAGAGGCAGCTATCCATCAATGTCTTGGAGATCAGAGCTGCTCGCCTAGCCCTCCTGGCATGGACCTCCAGATTACAGGGGTCCCCGGTGAGAATCCAGTCAGACAATGCCACAGCGGTGGCATACATAAACCACCAAGGGGGAACCAGGAGTCAGGCCGCTCAGAGGGAGGTGAGCTTGATTTTTCAGTGGGCAGAGGTTCATGTACCCTGCATTTCGGCGATATTCATTCCCGGAGTGGACAACCTGCAGGCAGACTTCTTAAGTCGCCAGATTCTGTCGCCGGGGGAGTGGTCTCTGCATCCCCAGGTCTTTCAGACAATCTGCCAGAAGTGGGGAATGCCAGACGTAGATATAATGGCATCCAGGTTCAACAAGAAACTAGACAGGTTCGTGTCTCGAGCGAGGGACCCTATGGCCTGCGGAACCGATGCGTTGGTTTGCCCTTGGCATCAATTCAAACTTCTATATGCATTCCCTCCGCTACAGTTACTTCCGCGCCTGTTGCGCAGGATCAGAGTGGAGCACAAGCCAGTCATTCTAGTAGCTCCAGCTTGGCCCCGGAGGACATGGTACTCACTAGTCCTAAGGATGGCAGTGGGAGACCCTTGGACTCTTCCTCTACGACCAGACCTACTCTCACAAGGCCCGATCCTCCACCCTACATTACAGCGTCTAAATTTGACGGCCTGGAGGCTGAATCCCTGATTCTCAGGGGTAGAGGTCTGTCTAGGCAGGTAATTCCTACCCTGATTAGGGCTAGAAAGCCGGCCTCCAGGGTGATTTATTACAGGGTGTGGAGGAACTACGTAGGCTGGTGTGAATCCAAAAGATGGAATTCCCGCAAATATACCATTGATAGGGTGTTAGGTTTTCTCCAGCTAGGAGTGGATAAAGGCCTGGCTTTAAGCACAATCAAGGGACAGATTTCAGCTCTGTCAGTGTGGTTTCAGAGGCCGCTGGCCACCCACTCGCTGGTAAAGACCTTCCTACAGGGGGTCTTGCGTATTAATCCTCCTGTCAAGTCACCAATTTGTCCATGGGACTTAAATCTTGTCCTGTCCACTCTACAGAAACAACCCTTTGAGCCGTTGGCTGAGATTCCTTTAGTTTTACTGACAAGAAAGTTGGTATTCTTGGTCGCCATAGTTTCGGCCAGGAGAGTGTCAGAGTTGGCAGCCTTATCGTGTAAGGAACCATATCTCGTTCTACATAAGGACAGGGCAGTTCTCCGGCCTCATCCTTCCTTTCTACCAAAGGTTATATCCAATTTTCACTTGAACCAGGATTTGGTACTTCCATCCTTCTTTCCGAAACCCACATCTAGAAAGGAGGGGTTGCTGCATACCTTGGATATTGTCCGGGCCATGAAGGCCTATCTTAAAGCTACAGAAAAGATCCGGAAAACAGATGTGTTGTTCGTCCTACCAGATGGCCCCAAGAAGGGGCAGGCAGCTGCAAAATCCACCATCTCGAGATGGATTAGACAATTAATCATTCAGGCCTACGGTTTGAAGAGGTTGCCTCCTCCTTTGTCGGTAAAGGCCCATTCTACCAGGGCCATGGGCGCCTCCTGGGCAGCACACCATCAGATCTCTATGGCTCAGATATGCAAGGCGGCGACGTGGTCATCAGTCCACACGTTTACAAGGTTTTATCAACTAGACGTGAGAAGGAATGCGGATTCAGCCTTTGGGCAGGCAGTACTACAGGCTGTGGTTTAAGATCCTCGGGATCAGGGGCACCCTTGGGTGTAAAAAAGAAAAAAAAAAAGAAAAAGTTATTCTTGACTAAGTTGGATTTATTATTATTATTTGAGTATACCTCTAAATTAAATCTCTTTTGAAAATATGTCTCCCTCCCCTCATTAAAGCATTGCTTTCGGACATCCCATATAGTAATGAATATGCCGCTCTGTGTCCCGTGATGTACGAGAAAGAAAAAGGGATTTTTAAATACAGCTTACCTGTAAAATCCTTTTCTTGGAGTACATCACGGGACACAGAGCTCCCACCCCTCTTTTGGGGAACATTTTTGGGAGGCATACTGCTTGCTACAAAACTGAGGGACTCCCTCTAGGGGAGGGGGTTATATAGGGAGGGGACTTCCTGTTTGAGATTGCCAGTGTCCACACCTGAAGGTACTCCATATAACCCATATAGTAATGAATATGCCGCTCTGTGTCCCGTGATGTACTCCAAGAAAAGGATTTTACAGGTAAGCTGTATTTAAAAATCCCTTTTTTTGTTTTTTGTGGGGTTTTTTGTGCCTTCTTTAGACTGCTGTACTCAAAAAACAGTTATAACTAACCCTGCCTCTCCGATCCTCCAGCAAGGTACAGTTAGATGCTTTTTAGTTGCCCAACAAACTATACTCAGTAATCAAAGGTTGTCATGAGACTTTTCCTGAAACCATAGAAAAAGTCACATGCCAGCACATCAAGAGTCTCGATTCACATCAGAGTCCCCTCTTCACATCACAGGCCCTCCATCACACCAAAGGGTCCCTTATACACGAGAGCTCTCCCATCACATCAAAATCAATACTATCTATCAGAAGCCCCCTATACATTAATCACCCCACACATTTGCGTCCCCCCCTCACAACACAGCCTCCCCATCACCACAAAGTACCTCCATCACAGAGCCCCCCCATCACAGAGCCCCCAATCACACAGTCCCCTCTTTACATAAGAGCCCTACCTTTTCACTCTAGCAGTGCGGAAGAGGGCGGGAGGAAGTGAGGGACTTCTGTCTTATTCTAAATACTGGGGATGGCCTGCTCTGGAGTCATGCATTGCTATGTTCCGGGCATTTTGCCCTTTATCACCATAGCAATAAATGATGCCATATATCCTGGCCTTAGGGCTTCGGGGGTTGTTATGGTAATGTAAGCCAGCCAGTCCACACCATGGCAACTCGTGATGCTGATCCAGAGCAAGCTGGGTCCAGTGTTTGCTGAATCCCCCTGGCACCCTGGTTGAGAAATACTGTTTTAGACACATAGGGCTAGATTCAGGTAGGAGATAAGTCAGCCTCCAATCTATGCCACTGATTCATAAAATCAGTTTAGCATAGATTTTCCTTAGATCAGACATGCGTAAGTCTCTTACGCTGTCTAATCCTATTTTCATATTTTAGGCTGGCCGCTAGGTGGCGTTCCCGTCTAATATATGCAAATGAGCCTATACGCCGATTCCCGAACGCTATTTTTTTACGTCGTTTGCGTTAGCGTAGTACTGTCGTAATGTTATTCCTGTTATATGAGGCGCAGGCAATGTTAAGTATGGACGGCGTGCCGGAGCTTTTTTTCACGTCGTTTACGTAAAACGTTCGCGAATAGGGCTTTGCGTAAGTGCCGTTCATGTCGTTTACACGTCGAATTGACGTTGAGATTTGGAGGATGCGCACTGGGAACCAATCATGGCCTGCGCATGCGCAGTTCGTTCGGGCGGGGACGCGCTTCATTTAAATGATACAGCCCCCTACCAGCCGAATTTGAATTCGGCCGGGTGATTTACGCTGCGCCGGCTCAACTTTACAGGCAAGTGCTTTATGAATAAAGCACTTGCCTGAAAAAGTTGCGGCGGCCTAGTTTAAAATCCAGACGCTAGGCATGCCTAAAGATAGGCACTTCTACCTGAATCTGGCCCAAAAATGCAATATCACATTTAGGCTAGGTTCACATTCATGCAGTTCTGCGTGCTGCATTTGCATTGGTTCAACACCTCATTTGTTTGATTTAGCTGCTCTGCCTAAATTTTTCTGGAGGAAAAGGGTCTCTGCACCTTTTTTTAAAATGCAAGGAAGTCCACCATGCTTTTTCGCATGCGGGAAGCCGAACCGCAGTTATGAGTATGTGGGGGTGCCATTAAGAGTTAATGGCAACCCCGGGCGTTTTCTATGAAGCACTACATTTTGTGTGATTTTATGATTTACACACATTCCCGCACCCACACAAATGTGAACCTAGTTTTAGGCATTATATTCCCTATTTGTATCAAGCCCCTTATCTGTTTTAGGTTTAGGTGCTCCGCTAGTTGGTGTCCAAATGCATTGTGTAAGTGTGTGTATAGTAACACCAATATTATATATGGTATAAATTAGAAGAGTGACTCTAGTAAGCCCAAGGGTCTTTTTTTCCTCATAGTTTACTGCTTTCTATCGCTCACATCAGGCATCATTACTTTAACCATTGTATCAATTGCCTGCAGACAGCACCCTGTTATTTATCCAAGTTCTGTTTCTGCTGACCTCCATAATTAATGTCACATTTGTGTGCAGTGTCACATTGAATGGTTTCTCATCATGTAAACCAGGCTGACATATGGATGGGGAGGGGCACATGAGAAATTCTCATGTTTATTTATGCTTCTGTTTAATACTGACAGTGGTATGGGAGTAAATTCTTATACTGTATATACAAGAGGAGACCATGGATATAGGAAGATAATATTGTCTTTTTAAACTACATATTTAGTGGTGATAATATACTATGCCAATAATTGTGAACACATAAATAATTTTCTTTTTAGAATTTGAGAACTGAGTTACAGATTGAAATGGGCTCCCGTGGTGGATAAATTGGAATACATCTTGACATGGTACCCTACTGTGACTATATTGGCACAATTCAATCTTCACACAAAAAAGGCCTCCAGAGTCCCACATTAATTATTTTATAATTACGGCGTTACTAAAGTGATCATTGCTGTATGTCTTAGTTTTAATAAGGAAATTATATTTCATGTGTCGGGGTGTGTTATTGAGTAGCCAGTGGTTTAACACAGTATCAGCAGGACTGCAGCTTATTCTTCACTCAGGGACAGATTTATACTTGCTTGCCTCTAGGACAATAATCTTAAGCCTCCCTCCTTCTACTCCGACAGCTAGTCTTAGAACTACACTACTAAGACCTTATTCACACGTAAAAAAAAAAAAATCCTGATCATTAAGGCAAGGAACAAAAGTTCCTGCATAATGATCAGTACATAGATCTATTTTTTATTGTGTCAAAATTGTTCTGTTCTTTTTTTCAGGTACAATTATTTTTTATTGAGATTTTTTATTTTTATTTTTGAATAAGAAAACGATTATGGTAATCCCACGCAGGGGATGTAAACAAATAAATATGACATAACAGAGCTTAATAATGCACAATAAGCACAAATGTGACAATGGGAAATGTCGAACATCAACAACCCTCCAGCCAAGACCGGGGGTCCACATTCAAGGACATGTGAATAAAAGCACAAATGAAAAGACACACAAATAAAGGAAAAAATCACAGGGGAAAAACAAATAAGCAAGAGAGAGAGAGAGAAAGAAGGAGAGGGAAAGGAAGAAAAGAAAAGGAAAAAAAATATATATATATATAGGAGGGGGAGAGCTAGGTGGTGAGGGGTAGACACCAAAGAGGGGAAGGAACGATAAAGGAAGGGTATTTAGCAGAAAGATTGGAATGGAAAAAGACAAGGGAAGGGTAGGGTACCCCCAGGTTGGGAGGGATAAGAGGGTCAATTGGCGAGGCCCAAACTGATCGGATGCAGAGCGGGAAGAGCGTAGGATCACCACAGGCCCCAAACCTTGAGGAACTTGGCGTGGGAGTCATGAAGAATATTGGACATCTTCTCACTAATCATAAGAGTCGTTAAAATGCTCTTCACCTCTGCAACCGAAACAGCTAACTTCTTCCAGGCCCTTGCTATTGCACGCTTTGCAGCAATAATCAAATAAGTGGCCAACTTTTGTTGATAAGAAAAGAGGCCCGGGTTTGGGCAGTGGAGTAAGGCCCATTTGGCATCTCTTGGGGGGGGGGGGGGATATATGGAAGAGAGTGGACAGAAGACCAAACACCCTTGACCAGTTTTGTTCTTTTTTTCAATAGTTTACATGTAAGCGCATGTCTGCAGACAACATTTTTATAATTTTGTGTTATGAATCTGAAGGCAGTGCATTTTTATGCACCTGTGTGATTGTCTCCATTGAAATCAATGCAGCTGCATTCAGATACCTAAATAAATGTAGCATTATCCCCGAAGGAGCCGTTGGTTAAGACAGGTCTCCACCTCAACCCTATTGACACACCGAGCTACTAAAGTGAAAGAGAACTTATAGGTTCTAACTTAATTAGCATAAACAGTAGCAATATCACCCAGAGAATGAAAAAGGAAATGTGTTGATTTTATTTAATATTACCAGGGCTATATTGCTTGTGCATCCTAATAGTGACTGTGCTAGGCCTAGACTGGTTGGGAGAACACAATCAGCATTAGACAGCATAAACAACCAAGAAAAGACAAAAACAAAGGAGATGATATTGTCACGTATCTGGTAGAAGAGCCTGATATTCAGAGGAAGGCCTCTCTTACACCTCTGACTAAGGGCCCCTGATAGAGTAGACAGGTAGCGCAGGAGTGCTGAGTCACACGAGTGCCGGTGGTCTTGCTGGCTGCTGGTATACCAGATGACAGCGGATGTCCTGTACACTGGAACAGGCTGGTGTTTGGATGTAGTAAGCAGAAGAGCAGGCCCCAGTAGCAGATGTTTGCAGCTGGTAGTACCATGAGGACTGAAACACAGACAAGGTCAAACCAGCCAGGTAATACGTGTGGTCAGATTAGGTACAGATGCGGAGGCAGTAGAGGAGTCAAGTAGAGGAGTCAAGGTACAAGCCAGAGTCGATGCAGATGAAGAGCAGGAGTAGTCAGAAGAAGTCAGGGCAATACCTGGAACAGAAACAGAGCAACAGTGGGACAATCACGGGAACGCTGTTGACAAGACAGCACTGATCCTGGGTGCTGATCTATCTTAATTAGCATATTTAGTGCCCTTATCTGTCACGGGATGAAACGCCAGGAAAATGCGGCTGTAAAAATCTGCTTTTAGTAGCTTTTTGCATTGGCGTTAATGCATGTTTAGCTGTGCTAGCTTTTAGCAGCATTTCTCTGCCTCTTTTCAAAATCATTGGTTCCCTATGAGAGCCCATTGATTTGAATAGAAATTGCAGCTTGTGCGCTGAGGATCTTGAAGGGGAACCCTCGCCAAAATGAAAAAAAAAAAAACTGGCGTGGGGTTCCCCCCCCAAGAGGATACTAGACCCTTTGGTCTGCTATGGTTTTAAGGGGAACCCCCACAGCAAAAAAATTGTCTTGGTTCCCCCCAAAAATGCATACTATACCCTTATCCAAGCATGCAGCCAGGCAGATCAGGAAAGGACGAGCAAGCGCCCCCCCCCCCTTCCTGGACCATACCAGGCCACATGCCCCATTTTAGTGGGAGAGAGCGCCGGGAGAACATTGGAGAAAAAGCGCAGAGGGAAAAGACAGTGTGAGAAGACAGAAGAGAGAGGAGAACTGGCAGAGGGAGAAGACAGCAGAGATAGGAGAACAGGCAACAGAAGAAGACATCAGGGGAGAGAGAGATTATGGAGAAAGCAGTGGTGCAACAGCTGCAACAGCATCTAGACACCCACAACCTACTCGACCCATTTCAATCAGGTTTCCGCCCTGGACATGGGACAGAAACAGCATTGCTCAAGATATGGGACGACGCTCTCGAGGCTGCAGACGAAGGAGAATCTTGTCTTCTGGTTCTGTTAGACCTGAGCGCAGCTTTCGACACAGTAGACCACAAGCTTCTATTGACCCGGCTAGCTGAAGTAGCCAGAGTTGCAGAAGGCGATTTATCTTGGTTCTCCTCTTTTTTGGAAAACAGATCGCAAATAGTGAAGTTAGGACCTTTTTTTTCGGAAAAACGCACGGTATCATACGGAGTCCCTCAGGGATCCCCGCTGTCGCCGGTGTTATTCAACATCTATCTTCGTCCGCTTTTTGAGATCATCAGCAGTCAAAAACTGCTCTATCACTCATATGCAGACGACACGCAACTGTATTTCCGCATTTGCAATAAAAAGGATCACCACCTCAATCTAGAGACATGCCTCTCTTTGATAGAGGACTGGATGACAAAGAGTTATCTTAAACTCAATGGAGCGAAAACAGAACTCCTTCTGTTTCAAGCCAAGCGTAAGAATCTACCTGCAACAACTTGGACACCGCCGCCCATTCTGGGCAAAATCATCACCCCTAGCGCCAAAGTCAAAAGCCTCGGGGTCATTTTCGACTCCTACATGACTATGGACGCACAAATAGGGTCAGTAGTCAGCGGATCTCACCATCTGCTGCGCCTACTACGCAGGCTTATCCCTTTTATCCCCAAAGAAGACATAGCGGTCGTGGTGGGAGCAGTTGTTAACTCCAGATTGGACTACGCAAATGCCCTTTACCTCGGACTCCCTAAGTACCAAATCGCTCGTCTACAAGTCATGCAAAATACGGCCGCTAGACTTGTGACTGGGAAAAAACCCTGGGAATCCATCTCACCTTCACTGAGATCCCTTCACTGGCTGCCAGTAAAAGACAGAATCACTTTTAAAGCACTCTGTCTAACGCATAGATGTGTCCATGGGAACGCCCCCCAATATCTATGCGATAAAATAAAAGCCCACAACCCCAATCGCGTTCTGCGATCCACTGATCAAAACCTCCTGCAGATACCGAAAGCCGGATACAAATCCAAAGGAGATAGAAGATTCGCGGTCCAAGGTCCCAGACTATGGAACGCATTGCCAACCAGTATTCGGTTGGAGGAGAACTACCTAGCATTCAGGAGAAAGATCAAGACTCATCTCTTTTGATACCAAAGGAGACAGGAACAACAAGCGCCCAGAGGCGATTCAGTTCGCATGTGCCGCGCTATATAAGTTTTCATTCATTCATTCATTCAACTGACAATGGAAGAAGATGTCTGTTATGCTCTTGGGGGGGATCCCCACACCAGTTTTTATTTCATTTTGGCAAGGGTTCCCCTTCAAGATCATTATCCGACTTGTGGTGCGATTTCTATTCGTATCAATGGGTTCTCATAGAGAATCATTGATTTTGATATGAAAAAAAAAAAAAAAAATGCTTAACGTGGTTGTATCCAGCATTTAGCAGCTTTTATCAGCGTCAGACATTTTTACAGCTCAAACACCAGTCCTCAGAACGTGCTGGCTCTGTTTTTTTTTACAGCTTATAAATGACTATGCCATTTAGAGCTCCTAAAAGCCTGTGTGGGCATAAGGTCATAGAATAACATGGATCACCATTTTTATGTAGCGCTACCCCCGCAGGAGCCGCTGGATAGATTTGGGTTATTATTATTATTATTATTAAAAAGTGTTTAATATCGCGCCGGTCTTACCCATAGGGCCTCGAAGCGCCAAACGCAAAAGTACACATCACCCATAGCAGAGAACAAAAGTCGGCACCGCAACAATTAAAAGGGGTACTAAGAAGGGAGAAACCTAGTATAACATGAGAAGGACTCAAGACACCCCTCTACTGATTCAGCCATAGGCTTGGGTAAACAGGTGGGTTTTAAGTTTACGACGGAAAGCCAGGAGATTGCTAACCTGTCTAATCGGCAGGGGGATGCTGTTCCAAAATTTTGCCCCCTGGACGGAAAAAGAGCGACCTCCTCGACGAGCCTTCCTAAAGCGAGGCACCATAAAATCCAGGGAGGTACTGGAACGGAGGGGGCGGGAAGGGACGTATTTGATGAATCTTGCACGGAGGTAGCCTGGACCCGAACCATAGAATACCCTGTGCATAATACAACCAGTCTTGAACAATATCCGTTTTGAGATAGGAAGCCAATGCAGGGCGACAAGAGAGGGGGTGGTATGCTCTCTACGGGAAGCCCCCGTGAGTAGCCGCGCAGCTGCATTTTGGACAAGCTGGAGTCTATGCAGGTTGTTATTAGGAAGTCCTAGATACAGGGCATTACAATAGTCCAGGCGACTAGCGATCGTGGCAGAGACAACCGTTTTTTTGCTGGGGTGGTCAATGAATCGAAATAACACCCTCAGAAGTTTAAGATGGAAGTGGCAGGTGCTTACCACCTTGCTTATCTGGGGGATCAGAGTCAACCGGGAGTCCAGGATGACTCCCAAGTCCCTGACCTGGGTGGCTCTCTCGGGAACGCTGCCAAACTCCGAGGGCCATTGGGGCAGTGTAGGGGCCAGACTCAAGTCACTGAAGGTAATACAATCGGTCTTACTATTGTTTAACTTCAGAGAGTTGGCACACATCCACTGATCGATCTCCCGAAGGCAAGCGGCCAGGGTTTCGGGAGCAACTTCACCATGTTTGAATTTAAAGTAAAGCTGCGTGTCATCTGCATAGACATGGAACTGGAGATTGTGATGCCTGATGAGGTCAGCCAGTGGCCTCACATAGATGTTGAACAGGACTGGAGATAAAGCCGAGCCCTGTGGAACTCCACAGGAGAGGGGGAGGTCAGCTGATTGAAAAACCCCCAGCTGTACTCGCTGCGTCCTCTCCTGGAGAAAGGAGGCCATCCATACCAAGGCTTGACCTTCTAGTCTGGCAATCGTTACCAATCGATCCAGAAGCACCTGATGGTCAATGGTGTCGAATGCAGAAGACAGGTCCAGTAACACTAGAACCACCGAGTGATCCTGGTCTAAAGCCGTCAGAAGATCGTCCTGGACGTTGACAAGAGCTGACTCTGTGCCTCGCCCAGGCCGGAATCCCGACTGGTAGTCATCCAGAATGTTATTGGACTCTAGGTGACTCTGAAGTTGACCTACCACAGCTTTTTCGGCTATCTTCGCCACGAACGGAAGGCCAGAAATTGGTCTCAAGTTGCTCATCTCAGTCGGGGCGAGCAATGGTTTCCTAAGCAGGGGAGTCACCACCGCCTGCTTAAGAGAACTCGACACCTGACCGGAGGCAAAGGAGCTATTAATGATGTCCTGTATAAACGGGGCCAGGGCCTCCGCGCAGGACCTCATCAACTTAGGGGGACAGGGATCCAAAGGGGAGGAGGAGGCTTTTAAGGCCCGAATAATCTCTCTAACCGAGATTTCCGTGAGTGGGGTAAATTCCCGTAAGGGAATAATAGTGTGATCCCCACTCAGTTCTAGGGCTGGATGGCTTACGCTAGGGGCAACTAAAGGAGGTATAGAGGCTCGTAACTTTAATATTTTGTTGTGAAAGTACTCTGCCATTTGTTGGCAGAGCTCCTGTGTATGAGCCAACGGGGTAGTTTTACTAATGGGATTAGAGAGTTCCTGCGTGATGCGGAACAATTCACCAGAATTGTTTCCCGCCTTGACTACCCTTTCCGAGAAATAGTGTCTTTTTGCTTGTAAAATGGCTGTTTTATACATTTTTTGGCACTCTCGGAATTTAAGAAGATGCTCTGGAGTTTTATTCTTCCGCCAAAATCGTTCCGCGGCCCTAGTTTGCTGTTTTAGCAATCGTAGCGCCGGCGTAAACCACTTCGGATTTTTTTCTGCCATTCTAGAATTGGGTTTATTAGAGATTGGGGCTAGGGTATCCAGTGACGATGATAAGTGATTATAAAAGAAACCTAGTTTTTCTTCCGTAGTTCCCAAGGCCAATTGGTCAGTCAGTAGTGTATTCTGGGTAAAGTGCTGTGCAAAGTCGGAAGGAATTAGGCCATTTAAATTCCTTTTTTTGACAGTAGGTCCTAATCGATTGGGAATGTGCGGGGGTTTAATATTGGTTCGAAAGTAGTGATTAAAAAAGATAATGTAATGGTCTGACCAGGCTAGTTCCCTTGTTTGAATATCTTTAATAGTGACATTGTGGGTCAGTATCCAGTCAAGGGTGTGCCCTGCCCTGTGTGTAGCTTGAATTATCAGTTGAGAGAACGAGAGATCTTTCAATTGATTAAGCAGGGAGAATGTGGCAGCATCCGAGGCGTCATCAGCCCACCGGTTGAGATCGCCAAGGATGACACACTTTCCACTGCTAAGACTGGCCAAAGAAGCCAGGTCCATTAGTTCCCTCTCAAAGTCTTTCTTTAAGTGAGGAGGGTGGTAGACCAAGTAAAATTTGACAAGTTCTTCCGGGTTAATCGTACAATTCACCACTAATAGTTCAAATGAACTAAAAGAAGGATTGTCAGGTGCTACTTTAAAATCAAGACGTTTATTAAAAATTATTGCTATCCCTCCCCCACGGGAAGAGTCCCTGTCTAAATGTAAAATTCCGTAATTTGGCGGGATCAATTCGTCAAAAACGGGAAGAGACCAGGCCTGAAGCCAGGTCTCTGTGAGACACAGATAATCTAGCTGCGATTCTCGAATTAAATCGGCTATAAAAGGGGCGTTCTTCACCGCAGAGCGGCAATTTAGTAAGGCACCAGATAATACATTTTTACTATTTCTTATTAAGTGTGTGGTAGAAGATGACCAAGGTTGAGAACCTGTAGTGCTTAACATTGCCTCGAGACTAGTATTAGAGTAAATATGAGACCGTAAGATCCTTCTGATTGATTGATTTGGGATGACGTATGGGGCATTTTTTTGAAGGTCTCTAAGCTGCTCGCTGGAGTAAATCAAGTGGCCCATATTGTGCGTAGTCAGATACTGATCCCATAAACAAGCCCCGCCCAGAGTGGTGAAATGCCGATCCCGCCCACAATGTCTCTAGTCACTGGTGATCGCCTTCAGATGGGGTGATTTGCTGGAAGGTGCTGTGCTCAGGTGAGCAATTCAAACTGGAAAAAGTGCTGGTGCAAAGTAATGATCGTCTGCTGGGGTGATCTTCTTATTAGGACCCACTGCCCGCTCACCCAGGGAGGAGGGGAGTCTCTGGCCCTATAGCCGGCGCAGTGGGGCTCTGTGTTTTAAACAAGGGCTTAACAAGCCCCGCCCAGAGCGGTGAAATGCCGATCCCGCCCACAATGTCTCTAGTCACTGGTGATCGCCTTCAGATGGGGTGATTTGCTGGAAGGTGCTGTGCTCAGGTGAGCAATTCAAACTGGAAAAAGTGCTGGTGCAAAGTAATGATCGTCTGCTGGGGTGATCTTCTTATTAGGACCCACTGCCCGCTCACCCAGGGAGGAGGGGAGTCTCTGTTACCTCTATAGCTTCGATGTCTAGGGTAGTTGAAGAGAGTAGCAATGATGGAATGTCCAAAGGGTAGATGTCTTTTCTTGTGCTTTATTTTACCCAACACGGTAAAACAATAAACTTGAAGTGAATAAGAAAAGATGGATAAGGAGAAGAGTATCAGATTCAGGCCTACGAGTAACAGAAGCAATCCTGCTTCAAACGACACTTTGCTTTCGTCGCCACTCCAGCCGGAGTGGGTATAGTGTACATGGACAGGCCTCTCACACCGACCTGGCAGCCAGTGTATCACTGGGAACCTTGTGGGAAAACAGGCCTCTGCCACAGACCCTTCCCTAGAACGTAGGTCATGAAGTAAATGTTCCTTAGTGAATTTAGTGCCTGAATCTAACCTTAAGTAGTTTTTAGTTGGTCACCGACTGACAGGTTGCTGAAATCCAACCTCTCAGTGTCCGGTCACCTCGATCCCCGATAGTTCGCTCCAGTGCTGTTGGATCACCAGCCTCTCATTGGTGCTCCTCAACTGGGTTCCCAACCAAACAGCTAAACTCGCTTGGGATCTTCAAAGATAGGACCCCAATCGATCACTGGGGTCCCGCCATACCTTCAGTTGAACCGGGCCGACATGGTCCCAGAACCAGGATCTCCGCGTAGCACCCATGCCCCGGCCAGGTAGGCCATAACGCTTGGGGCGATGTGATGTACGGTCACCCTAAAGGTGGGTGTCGCACCAGGAACCAGAAGAACAACTCACGCCCAATGGCGTCTGCTCCAGAAGTACTCTCCTCCTGATTGGCTGCTGGCAAGAGACACCCCAGCATAAACTCCACTGCTGCCACCTATCGCCCCGAGATGTAACAACACCCCAGGGACGACAGAATAAGCCCACAGCACAGCCCAGCTGAAACAGAGACACAATTTAGTCAAATCACTGGATGAGATCCAAAAAACTCTTGCATCCCCCTTAAATTACTTACTGAAAGTACACAGGCGCTACATTTAATTTGCAAATAAAAAAAATCGAATGCTGCTAAAAGCAGCTGTAAAAAAAGCCCCGTGTGCATGAGGCCTAATTGTCATCCTGTTCTTGGAGTTTGGTTTCAGGTGCACAGACTCAGAAACGTGATGTGTGAGCGGCTGCGTGCTTCCCTGTATTCAGCTTTTCCATCCTAGGTCACGGCCTATGCTGGCTATGCAAAAAATCCATCCCTAAAAGCACTGTTTTACTCCATAGTTATATATTTTTCTAAGAACCCAGGTTATGTGATTACAACAATAAATGCAAAAGCAGGTGTAATGTCTTCTTTGCAGGGCTACAGTTGGACTGTTCAGTTTACAGATCAACAAGTGCTTGCAGAAAAAGAATATGTGTTTGCTAAACAATAGATAGAGAGCCATACGACTACCCTTACCTCTTCACCTTTCCCCCTTTAAATTATGTGTTGTGGCCGGCAGTTGACCCCCTTATGACCTGCATTTGACCTAAACTGCATCATTATGCTTTAAACAGTTTTTGCATTTCCGTTGACTTGTATGGAGGAAGAAGCAAGTTCAGATGTGAGCAAAAGCTCATCAACAAATGTCCTAAACCTGTGACTGGACTAACCAAGTTTTGATCAGACTTTTCCAAAGAAGTCAGAGGAAAAAAAATTAGAACCTAGGTTACCCTCCATAAATGTCTTATAGCAGCGATGGCAAACCTGTGGCACACGTGAGCCCTCTCTGTGGGCAAGCAAGCTAAGTCGTCGGATTGCTACCTAGATCACATAACCGCTAGCTGGGCTGCCTGTGATTAGTGCACAGAGACAGAAGCAGGTGGATTGAAAACCCCCGGAGTGTGCAGTCTGGTGATCGCAGGTAGAGGGAGATACTCTGGCTGGGAGCTTCACTACAGCTGATCCCAATCACTGCACTCAGCTGACGGCCATCATCAGCTCTATATAACCTGTGGGCTAGGGGGAAGGGGCAGTGCTGTGCTCTGTGTTGATTGTGCACTGGTAAAGGTTCTATAGTGTATGGAGGTTTACATGTATGTTCTTTAATCTGATGCTGGATGGGTCAATATGGTCTGAGCAGTACTGGGTGTCACTGCTGCCCCTGGAGGATGTGGAATACCGGGGTCTCAGAATAAGGTGCACAGATTAGAGGGGAGGGGTCGCTGCACCTGTTGGGGAGGGCGGGGACTCCCAGAGGGCCCATTACTGTAGTGGACCATGTGTAATCTTCTCCCAGTGATCGGACATATAGTGGGGTGAGTGGAGTTTTGTCCTCCCCCTCCTCTGGATGCAGTCACATGACCTCAGGCACGTCACTCTGTACACCTTTGGCAGTTTGGGTACTTGGCTCAAAAAGGTTCGTTATCACTGCCTTATAGTATACTGCTCAGGCAATTTTATCCATCAGACAGTACGAGGTAAGTCAATTGTAAAAGGCATAACATTAAAGCGGAGTTCCACCCAAAAATTGAACTTCCGCTTTTCGGAACCGTCCCCCCCTCCGGTGTCACATTTGGTATTTTCACCCACTTCCGGGCATAGACTTCGTGGTAGTCACTAGGGTTGTCCCGATACCGATACTAAGCATTTGCCCGAGTACTTGTACTCGGCAAATGCTCCAATGCCTGATGCAAAACTTTGTCAGTGATGCTTCTGGTGCTTCTGAAGGTCCCCCTCCATGCTCCGCTCGTGTCCCCAGCCGTGCTCTGCTCGTGTCCCCTGCCGAGTACCGCTCCGTTCCCCTCCGTGCTCTGCTCCTGTACCCTGCTGTGCTCTGCATCGGTCCCCCACTGTGCTCCGCTCGGGTCCCCCTTCGTGCTCTGCTCCGATCCTCCGCTCGCCTCTGTGTACTGCTCTGGTCCCCAGCCATCCTCCGCTCCCCTCTGTGTACCGCTCTGGTCCCCCGCCGTCCTCCGCTCCCCTCTGTGTACCGCTCTGGTCCCTGCTATCCTCCGCTCCCCTCTGTGTACCGCTCCGGTCCCCCGCCGTCCTCCGCTCCCCTCTGTGTACCACTCCAGTCCCCCGACATCCTCCGCTCCCCTCTGTGTACCGCTCCGGTCCCCCGCCGTGCTCCTCCCCCCCTCTGTCCCCCATCTGTCAGGATGGAGAGCGGAGGAAGGAGCCCTTTTCCGAATGAACAATCGGTGATCTTTTTTTTTGTCAGTGACTGACTGTCCATCCATAACTGAGCATAGTAACTGTGTTACAATGTCTCAGTTTACGAATGTAGAGGAGCCACTGTCTCCTTTACATTCATCTTCAGTGCAATAATTGTAAAAATAATTGTAAAAATAATAAAGTTAAATAAAAATAAAAAAAATTGTAAAGAATATTTAAAAAAAAAACTGACAGTCCACGCGTCAGTACTGCATATTAGTGCCACTGTTAAAATAAAACTGAAAAAAAAGCATCGGTATTCGGTATTGGCAAGTACTTGAAAAAAACTATCGGTACTTGTACTCGGTCTAAAAAAAGTAGTATCGGGACAACCCTAGTAGTCACGTGACTCCCCCCCCCCCCCCCCCCCGCTGTCTCCTGAGAAACACACTGTTCCCAGGAGAGAGCGTGAACCAGTAAGGATGGGCTTCGCTGCTCGCGCATGCACTGTAGGGAACTGGGCAGTGAAGCCGCAACGCCGAGAGACGAACAGTTGCTCGGCCTCGGCTGCTGACATAGCGGGCGTGCTGGACAGGTAAGTGGACATTTTTTTAAAAGTCAGCAGCTGCAGTATTTGTAGCTGCTGGCTTTTAAAAAAGAAAATTTGGGTGGACCTCCGCTTTAACAGTAAGGATTCTGCAGCTACGTCTTGCCTTTGCAAGCTACAGTATAACCAGGTAGCACTTCATAGAACCTGCCTCTGATTGCACTATCAATGTAATTCAGGAATGAGAAGCAGGAGTGGATTGGGCATGCCTATGATCATATAAAACTGTCTAGAGGAACAAAGGATGTCTAGGCACTGTCACATGCATAGCAATGTTCTGCTGCTTCTAATTGGGAATTACATGCTAAAAGTTCATTTTTCTACTGATCAGTTTTTCACATTAAACTGCTAATGAGTCCCAGTTGGACAGCCAAATGTTAGTGCCCATATTGGTGTAGTGACCTAGAAAACGTGAGAGTTTTGATCTTACCTCCTGCATTCCCAAGAGATAGAGAAAACTGTCACATGATTTGTCAATAGGTCAAATTATAGTGTATATGTGTAGCGTCATTTGTTAGGTAGCGTAATACAAATGTATGTGTTCAAAACTCATAGTATTCACTGCACATGGCTACAATAAACTGTAATATAGTCCACCATCCAGACAATATGCTAATTTCACAACTTGTGTATAAAATGCAAAGCTCATAAACCTGTGGAAAAGTAGAGCAGCTACTTAAAGCGGAGGTTCACCCTAAAAAACAACTTTTTACCATGCCATTCAGCATACTAGCGTGAGCTACAGTATGCCTTTATTTATTTTTTTGTGCTGTACTTACAGTTTAATCCATTAGTTTGTTTCAGGCTACCGCGGGGGAAAAGGCGTTCCTATGAGGAGGGGAACATGATTGACGGCCGGCTATGGCGCGTCATGCGTTTCCCGAAAATAGCCAAAGTAGGACTCGGCTCTTCGCGGCGCCTGCGCACAGACTAGGAGCTGACTGCGCAGGCGCCGTGAAGAGCCGAGTCCTTCTCCGGCTATTTTCGGAACGCGTGACGCGCCATAGCCGGCCTTCAATCATGTTCCCCTCTTGATAGGAACGCCTATTTCCTGACTGGAGTCCCTAACGAAACTAAAGGATTAAACTGTAAGTACAGCACAAAAAAATAAAATAAAGGCATACTGTAGCTCACGCTAGTATGCTGAATGGCACTGGAGACAAATATTTTTTTTATTTTAGGGTGAACCCCCGCTTTAAGCAATCAGATTACTTGTTTCCTATACCCAATGACTTAAACATTAAGCCTGGCTGATGGTTTCTGGTCACTGCCCCACTTTTCTTCTTCAACCTGAATATTTTGGCCCAGATTCATAGAGCAATTACGCCTGTCTAACTGGTGTTAGACAGGAGTAATTTCAAATTTCGCGCGCCATATCACTAGTTTGAATCCTCAAACCATGATACGGCGGCTTCGGGCTTCGATCCGAGAGGCTTCGTCTTCGTAAGCCTTCGAATCTACGCTGCGATATTTTTGCGGCCGCTGGGAGGAGTTTGCGTCGTTTTGATGCGTCGGGATATGCAAATGAGTTTTTACGGCGATCCACGAAGATACGAGCGGTCTTCGCAATCGCTTACGTCTATTTTTTTTACGTACTGTTAGACCAGCTTTTTGCTGGTCTAACGGTGCGTAGCCCATGTTAAGTATGGCCGTCGTTCCCGCATCGAATTTACATTTTTTTTTATTTTTTTACGTAAGTAGTTCGGGAATAGAAATGTCCGTAAACGACGCTACTCAAACAACGAATGACGTAACGACGTGATTTCGCGCAATGCACGGCGGGAAATTTGCGAACGGAGCATGCGCAGTTCGATCGCCGCGGGAACGCGCCTATTTTAAATGCTTCACGCCCCCTACTCGCGTAGATGGATTGCGACGGGAGAAATACACTACGCCGCCGTCGTTTACTGGACAAAATCTACCTGGATTCCACGTAGAGCCAGGTAAAAAACGGCGGCGTAGTGTATTTCTGATACGCTACGATAATCTAATTCTCTCTGAATCTGGGCCTTTGTCTTTATGAAAGCAAGCTAGTTACCTGAATGTTTGTGCCAACCTCGAACAAATTTAAAGTCTTAAAATATATGTGAACTTCTACCTTGTAAAACAAACCATAGAAATGAAAAGCAAAACATTTGTATATACTGTGTGTGTGTGTGTATTGTGACAGGAAGTCAGGTAAATCTGTGGGTGTTGTCACAGATGGGAGATACATTTCTGCCTTGTTTAGACAATTCACCAATTACTATCAGGTGTCGGCTGCAGAAATAGCCAGAAAGGTTTAGGGCGTTGGAAAACTTCAGCTGTTCAGAATGAGGCAATTAAGGCCTTTATAAGTTATCCAGAGGATGACTACTGATTGCTGCATCCTGAGGCTTTTTGAGTTAAGGGGAGCAGTGAGAAAGACTTCTGAAGAGGTGAGGTGGTTGTTTATTTTTCTGTGTGATAAGAAATCAAAAAGACTATTGTTTCTCTGCTGTATGACCAGCAGTGTCTGCCCAGCAGTAGGCTGTGGCAGACTCCGTAGATAGGTTCCTGTGTGGTGAAGGTAGACGCCCCAAGTGGCCAGGGTTTATTTTATGTTTTGTTTATGCTGTTTGGATGCTTGCACTTGTTTCCAGCAATATGGAAGAATAAACCAAACTCTTTGTTTCAACCGTCTTCCGCTGCCTCTCTGTATAGTTCAGTGTGTAGTGAACCCATCCAACGGGTCACACACCCCCGCTACCAAGCTAACCCCGTACAGTATGTGTATATATATATATATATATATATATATATATATATATATATATATATATATATTATGAAAATGTTATAAATACTTTTCTTTTGTTTTTATTGTTTTTATAAGTAATCACATTAACTCTTCTCTCAGCTTCATAAACGGCTTGGAGAGGTGGAGGTTGAGAAAAAAACAGTACACTAATCTTGTATAAATTCGATTCACACCGCACGCCGCCGATCTCCGTTCCCTGCGACGTTACAACGCATGGGGACGGAGACCGGCAGCAAATTCAAAAAAGTAAACAAACACATTACATACAGTATATTGTAATCTTATAGATTACAGTACTGTATGTAAAAAATACACACCCCCCTTGTCCCTAGTGGTCTGCCCAGTGTCCTACATGTTCTTTTATATAAGAAAAACTGTTCTTTCTCCCTGCAAACTGTAGATTGTCCATAGCAACCAAAAGTGTTCCTTTATGTCAAAAATGGTTTCAGAGCAGCTAAAAAACAGCGATAATAAATTAGAATCACTTGCAGAATTGAGCGATAGCAATTTGTGGGGAAATCGGTCATAAAACAATAAAAGTAATGACAGCGACAATTCTGCAACTGTGCAGATTTCAATGTTTTTGATTTGATTACATTATTGAATAATTGTTATTATAATTACATTATCATTTGTTATAATTATTTATAATTATTTATTATATTATAATTTTATGATTTTGTGTTTCAAACTTTATCATACCCAGGATGTCTTCTAGACTCTGGTTTGGACAGATTTAAGTGAGTTATTCCTAAGGCCACGTACACATGACCAAATGAATCTGTTGGCCGTTTTGGTTTGATCGCTGTACACACGATCAAACCAAAATCCCCGCCAGCAGACAGCGTGGTGACGTGGCGGTGACGTTGACGCCACCATGTCACCGTACCAGGAAGTAAATTACTTCCGCGCATGCGCCGAATCCATTCGACGCATGTGCGAGAAGATATGTCTGCTGGTTAGCGTACTAACCAGCAGACATGTCGGGCGGACGGATTCCCAGCCGACAGATTTTAAAGCATGCTTTAAAATCTGCCGGCTGGCCAAATCCGTCTGCTCGCCCGTACACACGATCTAATCTGTCTGCTGGGACGGTCTGGCAGACCGTTTCCAGCAGATAGATTTGATCGTGTGTACGCGGCCTTATAATTACAGGCCTACAGTATAAAATGCCAAATTTTCATGCAAAATAATTGTACCGCTTTTGGTACGTAATTCCAGACAGAATCATACCGCCAGGGAGGTTAATGAGTTAAGATTTCTCACTAGGTCAGGTAGTAGTGTTACTAGTAGTGTTAGCGAGCTGTCACTGGTTGTATTGAGTTACATGTTTATCATAGTATTTTCTTTGATACATGGTTGCACAAGTTACATTTTAGTTATTTATCATTACTGCCATGCATAAAAAAGCTCCTGATCTTCCTCAATTGACCTAACCAAATAAACAGATCACATGCTATGACCATGTCGACCCTTGACATTAAAGAATAACTTCAATGCCCTTTATTTCCTTTTCTAACCCCACTTTTCTTTTTCACTGGATAATTATAAAAAAATATACCCACGCGCCCAGCGAATTGAGCTTTGTTCTGATGTGATTTGCCACCCTACGGCTGCACACAGCAACCTGCGCCCACCGTCTTACTTTCCAAAATATCCCTTCCAGATTCTTGCATTCTAGGTCGAGAATGGAGGCAGGGAGTGGTTAGGAATGCTAATACCATACTTTCATGCAGGAGGAAGAAAAAAAAATATTCACTTAAAAATAATTGTTCAGGGTTTACTTGGATATTACAGCAGATTGAAAACTCTCAGTGAGCAAAATAGAGCATATTTTGTACTTTTTGCTATAATAAATATCCCAATTTTTTTTTAACACATTTTTCCTTAGTTTAGGTCGATATGTATTCTTCTACATATTTTAGGTAACAAAAATTGCAATAATCGTATATTGATTGGTTTGCGCAAAAGTTATAGCGTCTACAAAGTAGGGGATAGATTTATGGCATTATTATTATTTTTTTTTTTTTACTAGTAATGGCGGTGATCAACGATTTTTTTTTATCGTAACTGCGACATTGTGGTGGATAGATCAGACACTTTTCACACTTTTTTGGGACCACTGACATTTATACAGCGATCAGAGCTAAAAATAGTAAAGAAGCCATATTGCGCTAAGTGCATATAGAGTAAATTAAATTATGTATGTGACACGGATGACCCGTGACCAACAGCAGCTCTCACAACAATATACACTTTATAACAAAAATTCAAATAAAAAACGCGTAGCGCTGTCAAACCATGATCCTAATGATCAAAGTGCAAAAAAACAAACATCTAATATAATGTAATAAAGATGAAAATGTGAAAAAATGAAAAAGGGAAAAATAAAAATTATTATTAATAGTCCAAATGTCTCAACTCCACATCCATCAAGTGAACTCAAAACGTGTGCTGATCCAATGTTCAATTTGTGAAGACACCCAGTGCTCCCCACAGGATAGACAGGGTAAGTACAGTATATCTGCTTACCAGATTTTAAGACCCTCCAGGGTCTATCTGCACATTAGTGAGCTTTGACCCCTCACTATGGGCTCAACGGCATCCACTACCCAGCCTGCTTAATTGGATTTCACAGGTGTATATTTCACAGTTATCATCAGTTAAGGAAACTTCCAGTCCAGTCACACATTAATCATTTGAATTCACTATAAACAAAAAAAGAGCCACAATTTGAAAAAAGCACTATATTTTGTACTTTTTGCTATAGTAAATATCCCATTTAAAAAAATAATAATAATGATTTCCTCAGTTTAGGCCGATTTTTGGTAAAAAAAAAAACGCAATAAGCGTATATTGATTGGTTTGCACAAGTTATAGCATCTACATAATAGGGGATAGATTTATGGCATTTATATATATATTTTTTACTAGTAATGGCGGTAATCATCAATTTATCTTAACTGCGACATTGTGGCATACAGATCGGTAACTTTTGACATATTTTTGGGACCACTGACATTTATACAGTGATCAGAGCTAAAAGAAGCCACCAATTACTGTATAAATGTCACTGGCAGGGAAGGGGTTAACGCTAGAGGGTGATCAAGGAGTTAAATGTGTTCCCAATGTGGAGGGGATGGGACTGACTAGGGGAGGAGACCGATCGGTCTCCACACGATCTGTCTCCTCTGCCCTGAGGGAACCAGGATTTGTGTGTTTACACACACAGATCCTGGTCATCACGCCCACCGGGCACACGCATCGGTCTTAAAGAGCTGACACACATGCCTGACAAAGGGGCCCTGCGCGGCTCTGAAATGTTGCACTCTCTTTGTGTTGTGATCATGCAATAAAACATCCGTTTGGACGCTATTTACATTGTTCCATGGTGTGCTGGCAAATATTTCTACTGTAATGTGTACCAGTATCCAGCTGGTTGTTGCTACGAGCAACCAAACTCAAGAGCAGATCCAGGAAAGTGTGCGATGGTAATATGAAGTATAATACAGCTACGACGGCTCTTGCAGGGAAGCCAACCTGCGGCAGTATAACTGTGACGGCTGGTCCGGAAGCATTTAAACACCCTTATAATGATTGTAAACAATCACCTTGTAAAACAACAAATTCAGTTTAAAATAGATATGAAAGACAAAACATTTGTGTATAGATATAAAACTACATTATAAATGGCCTTTTTTATAAGTGATCACAATCCCTCTGTTATCAGCTGCATAAGAGCTGGGAGGGAGGAGAATCAGCAACAAACTGATCTTCCCAGTGAATGGCTGTGTAGCAGGGGTGTGTCAGGACCAGTCCAATTATTGGAGGAGAGCAGGCTGAGTTCCCAGCATAGCTAGAGAACTGACCACAGTGTGCTCTCCTGCTTAGTGTGGTCAGTTATTAATATTAAAGCAGAGGGACTGGCAGGAACACCAGGCATTTCATACAATGGAAGCAATATAAAGACAACAGGATACTTCCTCATACAAGTACAT
Source organism: Rana kukunoris (assembly GCA_029574335.1). NCBI lineage: Eukaryota > Metazoa > Chordata > Amphibia > Anura > Ranidae > Rana > Rana kukunoris. The sequence goes on along the minus strand of CM056053.1, from coordinate 355,993,266 downwards.
GGTCCAGCAGCCATATATTCTAGATTGTAAGCTCTAACGAGCAGGGCCCTCTGATCCCTCCTGTATTGAATTGTATTAGGACTGTACTGTCTTCCCTGATGTAAAGCACTGCACAAACTGTTGGCACAATATAAATCCTGTATAATAACAATAATATATCTAGAATATGAAGTTTTGGGGTAACAAACACTTTAAAGCGGACCACATTTTCAAAATAATACTTTGCACTATTGTAACCCCCATCCTATGCCATGATCTTTTTTTCCATGTTTTTTATCAGTTTTTGCTAGTAAAAATCTTTTTTTGCAAGTATGGGCAAATATAGAGATGCTGTATATGCTTTGTACAGCAACCAAGCAAAGTCTACATACTTATAAAGAACACAAATAACAGCGGATCAGATGCTATGAATAATAGTAATAACATTTTATAAATGATTCCTCCTATCTGAGCTTATTCCTCCCTATACTATATAAAATACTGCACTCACGTGAAATCAAGCCCAATGCTGCATTACACAACTTAGAGCGGAGGTCCGCCAATTTTTTTTTTTTAAGTCAGAAGCTACAAATACTGCAGCTGCTGACTTTTAAAATAAGGACACTTACCTGTCCAGGGCGCCCGCGATGTCGGCACCCGAAGCCAACCTGTCCCTCAGCCCTCGGGTTGCTGCCGTGGCCATCTCCGATAAGGGAATCAAGAAGTGAAGCCTTGAGGCTTCACTTCCTGGTTCCCTACTTCACATGCGCAAGTCGCGCTGGGCGATCCGAATGGTCACTGCTGTCTTCTGGGACCCACGTGTCTACCAGAAGACAGCGGGGGGCACGGGAAGTGGTGTAGATACTCGCAGATAATGTAGCTATCTATGCTCGGAAGTAGGTGCAAATACCTGTATTAGACAGGTGTAGCACTACCCCCGTAGGAGCTGCTGGTAAAGATTTGGGCCTGCCATTACCTTACTGTTTCTTGCACTGGTCTCAGAGGTTCTCCTTGAAGAGGTGGTTAAAGAAAGAAATGTCTGTGCCAAACAGGTTTTTATTAAAACAAATTCAGAAAAGAGGGATGGAGGTTTAGGGGAGATTTAGGCATCTTACTTGTTAATCACAAATATTCTCCTAGGTCCAGAGGAACAACTGTTTCCATTTTGGACTTAGCGACCACCGGATAGGCTGCTAGGACACTCTTACTGGCCTAGCAGCCAGTGCGAAGCTCGATCAAAAGATAGTTTCTGCCACAGACTTGGTGAAAGTAGAATTGTTTCAATGGTCTCTGCCACAGACCTGTGTAACCACACACTGGGTTAACTTCTGAAGAAAAGAACACCGCTCACAGTGCCAGGATTTCTCAGCCGTTCCTGCAGCACTGTGAGGTAGATTTTGATATGGATGCATTCTCCAATTGAGTCCTCAATTGCTTGGTCCCTTCCAGCAGGCAAGGCGACAAAGGACCATCCCTAGATCAGTAGGCCCCAGCAGCTCCTGGGCCTACATCTCAGTAACGGAGCCTCAGGTCAACGTGGCCATGAGGTGGGAACCACCAAAACATCCTTGAGGCTAGGAGGGCTCTCAGATCCGGATCAGGCAAAACCGACCCCACAAAACGGTGTCTGTCCCTTAAGTATCTTCTCCCAGAATGAACAGTGGGCTGGCCATGCCCCCTGAGCCGCTTCTGAAAAAGGAATACCCAATACATTCAACCTGTTCTGGCCAGCTCAGTAGATTGCTTTAAGAAGGGCCTGGATTCTTTCCTAAATGCACATAATATAACTGAGTACTAAGTTCTGTAGGTAAAGTTGATCCGGGGTAAATCCAATTGCCTCTCGGGGGATCAGGAAGGAATTTTTTCCCCTCCGGTAGCAAATTGGATCATGCTCTGCTGGGGTTTTTTGCCTTCCTCTGGATCAACTGTGGGTATGGATTTGGGTGTATGGGATGTACTGTGTTTTTTGTTTGTTTATTTTTTTTTTATGGTTGAACTGGATGGACTTGTGTCTTTTTTCAACCTGACTAACTATGTAACTATGTAACTATGTAACTATGTTGCATTTCCAACCTTGACCAGTGGTGACAGTGGCACCTACTGTCAAGTGAAAAACGTGCAACCCAGCTGAACTGAAACAAAACCACAATTTGATTACAATCTTTCTGAGCCAAACTATTGCTCAGACAAACTATAATTTTAACATATAGCACCCACTCATTGGGTGCAGGGTGCTACACAGGTATCTGCTCCCCCCTCACCCCTGAAAGGTGCTAAATGTGACACCGGAGGGGGGAGGGTTCCGAAAACCAAAAGTTAAATTTTTGGGTGAAACTCCACTTTAATGCAGCTGTGTGTTTTGCTCCATAGACAACAATGCACCCATTTTAAGATCCGAAAAGAAGCTGCAGTTTCAAATGCTGTGATTTTTATTTTTATTTTTTACACCTTTGTGCAAGAGGCCATATACATGTACAGGGTGCATTTTGATTCGTATTCATGTCTTCACTGTCCCTCAATGATGCAAAAATGAATGAACACGTATAGGAACAGGGTAGTATCAGAAGAGAACATGTAGGTTAGAAAGGTTTGTTGAGAAAGGTGTTTTTATATATTACTACTCCCTCAAGCATGCTATATAAAAAGCATCATGGGTATTATGGAGCTGACATAATAGTACTCAACGTATAGCACTTTATGTAGTGATCCCAGCAGAAACTGGCAAGGCATGTAGAAAAGTACAGTTTATGAAAGTGTAGTGAATTGTTAAGATTATAGTCTCTGCAACTTCTTTGACAAACACACAGCTTTAATTGACTATCAAGCTTGAAGAACTCTGCATTCCGATTGGTCAGGAGAGTTCCAGACCATTGAGATTGTGCTGTAACAGCACCACGGATTCTTTGAATGCATTAATTTGCATATCAGCTGTGGCAATAGCAGTGCATGATGATGACATTGCATTACTTGTTATGTCGTGCTTGGTAACTAATACAAAATTAGACTGTTAAATATAAAGCAGCAATGTGATCCAAACTGTTAATTATGCTGAAAGAATAATAAATATTAAAGGCACATTAAAATGTGCTTTATTGCATTGCACATTACTAACATTATTGTTTACTGGGTTTATGTTTTGTTGTTTTTTTTTTTCTTTGTGTAGGCTTTGCAGCGAAAATGTTCATTGACAAACGTAGTAATGTTTAGCTATCTCTGATGTTAACACAAAAATTGATTTATGAGATAGTAAACAAGAATTTGTTTCTCGATTAACTGAAGGCTAGGCACATATTTAAACAGCAATACTCTGTAGTTCATTTCCAAACTGCATCTAATTTTAGGCCCCTCTCACACTGGGGCGGAAGGCGGTCTAGTGCCGCTAAAAATAGCATCGCTATACCATCGGAATTGCCGTGGGGTTTGTCCGCTAGCGGTGCGGTGTTAACCCCCGCTAGCGGCCGATAAAGGGTCAACACCGCCCGCAATGTGCCTCTGCAGAGGGGAATTGCCAGCTGTATTACCGCGGTTTCCCATTGTTTTAGATGGGAAGGAGCGGTATTCATACCGCTCCTCTCACCGCTCCAAAGATGCTGCTCGCAGGAGATTTTTTTCTCTCCCGCCAGCACATCACCTCAGTGTGAAAGCCCTCGGGCTTTCACATTGAGAAGGCTGGGGCAGGAGTTTTTCAGGTGGTATAGCAGCGCTATTTTTTGCGCTGTAATGCCTGAAAAACTCCTCAGTGTGAAAGGGGCCTTAGTGGGGATCATGTGCTTGATATACGTAACTACATTAACCACTTAAGCCCCGGACCATTATGCAGCTAAAGGACCTGCCCCTTTTTGCAATTCGGCACTGCGTCGCTTTAGCTGACAATTGAGCGGTTGTGCAACGTGGCTCCCAAACAAAATTGGCGTCCTTTATTCCCCACAAATATAGTTTTCTTTTGGTGGTATTTGATCACCTCTGCGGTTTTTATTTTTTGCTATAATAAATATCCCCCAAAAAAAGATATACATTTTTTTTCCCTCAGTTTAGACCGATATGTATTTGTCTACATATTTTTGGTAAAGATCAGCGATTTTTTTAACATGACTGCGACATTATGGCAGACACATTGTACACTTTTGACACTATTTTGTGACCATTGTAATTTTTACAGCGAACAGTGCTATAAAAATGACACTGGCAGTGAAGGGGTTAACCAGGAGGGGGTGCTGTAGAGGTTAAGTGTGCCCTAAGGGAGTGATTCTTACTGTGGGGGGGGGGGGGTGTGGCTGGGCGTGTGACGTCACTGATGGTTGTTCCCTATGACAGGGAACAGACGATCAGTGTCCGTCTCACTAGGAAGAACGGGGAGAGGTTTGTTTACACTTACCTCTCCCTGTTCTTCCTCTCTATGACCCCATCACGGACCACGGTTCCCGCGGGGACAGTCACGGAGCTGAGGACCGGGTCACGAGAGCATCCCACGGCTGGGCTCTTAAAGGGGACTTACATATACGCCCTTGTGCCCAGCCGTGCCATTCTGCAGACGTATATTTGCGTGTCCCGTGGTCCTGAAGCGGTTAATAGTAGATCTGGTGTGATGTACTGTATGCCCAAGAGACCAATTCAAACCTTTTCCTGCTTTACCGCAAATGTTTGAATGCACTGAGGCACGTTACATTTTAAAGTATAACTAAAGGAAAAACTTTTTCTTTTCGTTTTTGATAGAGTGGATAGAAATTAGAACCCCTGTCAGTTTTTATTGCTGTCTGTGCCCCTGTTAAGGAGAATCACCCTCTCTCATTGCCCTGTGTACTAGTGTTGCCACCTTTCCGGGATTCACTCGGACAGTCCAGGTTTCGAATCATGTGTCCGGGTTTCAGGCAGACTGAAACCCGGACACAATTTTGAGACCAGGATGTGGCTCCCCAAGTAACTGAGATAGTTACACACAAATCTGTTGCTGTTTTTTTTGGGAGCCGCAGGCAGCTGTCTGGGGGCAGGTTCTGCATCACTGGGGGGCAGGGTGATGATGCCAGAAAGTTGGCCACACCCACATTTTGCTGTGGCACGCTATGCACACCGCATTACTACTCTCCTTGGTGCACCCAAAGGTGTCCCAGGCTGCTAAAGTGTTTAGTGTGAACAAAAGGGGCAAACCTACTGTGTACCATTATTGAAGGTAAATGTAAAAGAAAATCCCAAACGTAATAGCAGGGGAATCTTCCAATGGGGACACTAGTTCTGGTGACCTGGGGGACCCCAAGAAATTTCCTGAATCTGCAGGAATTTCCTCTCACTTCCTGGTTGGCGATAGCACAGGAAGTGAAGGGAAATCTGCACAATGGGACACAGATGGTGAAAGAAAATTTGAAAGGGGTTTGAAAAGCCTCCATTGCTCTATCCAAAATAAAAATACAAGTTTTGCCTTTAGTTGTACTTTAAGATAAGGTGACCAGAATTTTAAAATGAAATCCGGGGACATATTTTTTATTTACTAGTAATGCGGAAATCAGGGACTCTCTACCCATCGCCACCGCTGCCCGCCTCGCAGCCTGTCGGGTCTTACCCTTCGGGCCCCGGGTACTACTGGGTGGAGAGCGAAGAAAGATCACTCCACCAGGGAAGGCAACGAGATAAGCAGGCAGGCGGCTGGCTGGCTGGGATTTGAGCCAAGGCAGAAGAACATGCGAGCGGAGCTGAATGGGTATTCACCCGAAATAAAATAAATATTCCCTCCACTTCGACCAGCACATGATCATCAGAAAGGGGCACAGATAATGGAAAGAAATAGACTCCCCTAAGCTAGTAGGAGCGGCTGTGTAATTCAGAATGTTTTCTTTAATTCTGCACTGACTGTCTTTGAAATTGCCTAGGCCCCTGTACAAAACCGGGGAAAACCGTTGGACAGTGTCCTCAATCCGGGGACTGTCCCCAGAAACCGGGGATGTCTGGTCACCCTACTTTAAGACCCCTTTCAGATACCTTAACATACTGTATTTAGAAACCGAACAGCAACATTGCAGAAGAAAGGCAGAGAAAAAAAACAGAAAAAGAAGGGGAAATGAAAGAAAAAAAGGGGAAGGGGGTATTGGGGGTGCAATAATAGTTTTGGAAATTATACTTTAAATATGTATTACTGACCAAGATGACCTGAGAGAGCAGACCATTGGTCATTTGTTTGTCTAGTGATGGCTGCATTATCTTTCAGAAAAATTCCATTATCAGAACAGGTAAAATAGTTTAGTGTTATAAATAGGCTACCGCTAGATTGGTGTTCTGGCTCTAGAGTACAGCTGCAGTCATAACAGAAAAATGTACACCGGACATATATCAGTTCAGATCACTGATCAGTGTGGTGACTGCAAGAGAACATTAGTCAGTTTGGATTTGTTGAATGGTCATTGCTTTTTTTTATACTTGATTTATTCAGAATATACTGTACATAAATCGCTTCATTATCACCACTGACCCATATAAATGTAGCACTAACCCTTGGAGGGGCCTCTGTATGCTGTAGATTACCCCACCTCTCCCTAGCTAGTACAGAGGCTGCCAGTCACAAGCACAGCTCCATGCACACCAACAATATAGGCTGTCATTCTTCTCGTATGTGTTTGTTTGTGTGGAATTTGTTGCTGAATAACTTTAAGCAGAAGAGGGAATTGGGAGTTCAGAATACTCCAAAATGATCAATAGGGGGACAAACTTCTAGTACAAATCCCTATAGATGCACATACACATTAAAGTCCTAGGCCCTGTACACACGAGGAGACATGTCCGATGAAAACGGTCCGCGGACCATTTTCATCGGACATGTCTCCTGGGATATTTTGGTCTGATGTGTGTACACACCATCAGACCAAAATCCACGCGGAGAGAGAACGCGGTGACGTAGAAGACACCGACGTGCTCTAACCAGGAAGTTCAATGCTTCCACGCATGTGTCGAATCAATTCGATGCATGCGCAGGATTTCGGTCCGCTGGTTAGGCGTACTAACCAGCGGACATGTCCGACGGACAGGTTTCCAGCGGACAAGTTTCTAAGCATGCTTAGAAACTTTTGTCCGCTGGAAACCTGTCTGCAGACCAGTTTCAGCTGACATGTCTCCTCGTGTGTACGCAGCCCTACAGTAATGCTCCGTACACACGACCGGGTTTTCCAACGGGAAAACTGCGAGGAGAGCTTTTGGCTGGGAATCCCGGCTTTCTTTTTTCTCGTCGGGATTCCCGACTGACTTTTTCCCAGCGAAAAACTGTCATTTTTGGCAGTTGTTCTGTGGGGAAAAAGACAGATGGAGCAAACACACGGTCGGGATTCCCGAGGAAAAGGTCTCATTTGAGTTTTCCCGACAGGAAAACTGAACGTGTGTACGGGGGAAAAAGTAGAGAGCAGGTTCCCAGTTTTCCCCCTCGGGATTTCCGGTGGACCTTTTGCCGTTGGGAATCCCAGTCGTGTGCACAGGGCATGAGTCTTACTTACAATGTCACAGGAGCTGACTGCTACTCAGCTTTCACAGGTAGTTCCTCGTGAGAGAGATACAAGCTTCTTCTCCAGATCAGGACTACAGAACAGTACTCTTCTGCAAAATCCTTTTAGTCTGTCATGAATTAATTATAGAGGCTGCCATTGCTGGCCTTCTTTCAACATTACTAGTTATTTGGATTTGTTTTATTTCAACATGTGTGAGCCACAGACATGCTTTAAATGAGTGTCAGAATACTTTAGTTCTGTATTTATTCCAGGCCGGCGACTAAGACACTATTGTAACCAATGCATTAAGCAGGGCCGATCCGCCCTATAGGCTCACTATGCAAGCCGCTTAGGGCCCCGCAAAGCTGCGAAGGGCCCCCCAAATTACTACAGGCCCCGCCTGGTGAGAATTAATTTTCGCCCCTCACCCCGCTTCTAAACTCGCTTCTAAACTCGCTGTCATTTCCGACAGCAGAACACCCCCTCCCCCCCGCTTCTCAACTTTCTTTAATGTGACATGTCACTGTCGTCAGCCCCCCCACTTCTCATTTTTATTGTGCCATGTCATTTTGCTTAGGGCCCCAGGGGGGTCAGGATCGGCACTGGCATTAAGGCTACTTTCACTCTGCAGCCGCGTTGGCGGTAAATCGCTGCTCGTTTCAGCGGCACCTAACTGTTGCTTTAGCGGTGCTTTTAGGCCGCTAGCGGGTTGCTTTTACCCCCCGTTTGGAGCCGAACAAGTGGTTAAAAGTGCCCGGGTTGTGGTGTTTCCGAAAGACTATTCAGGCGCTTTGGAAGCACTGCCCATTCATTCCAATGGCCAGGGGCGATGTAGGAGTGCTGTATACAGCGCTCCTACACCACCCCAAAGATGCTGCTTGCAGAATTTTTTTCCTGTCCCGTAAGCGCACCACCCCACTGTGAAAGCACTCTGGCTTTCACACTGGGGTGGCTTGAGAGGCAGTTTTCAGGTGCTTTACAGGCGCAAGAAACTAACATTTGCAAAAAGAGAGGTCAGAAGTGGCATGCTATATAATTCTCAAGAGGAACAAAACTAAAAGTTAAGAGAAGAGGAAGTCAATTTGGTGTAGAGATCCTGCCAGTGGAGTACTTAAAGCTAAACCTCAGAAAGATAAAAAAAATATATAATAATATATATATATATATATATATATATATATATACATACATACATACAGTGGATCTATGAGCTAAGGACCCATACTTCTGATGGGTTAAACTATTACGATTAATCTTGTATAGATACTAAATAGAAATGTATCTGTTGAGGAGGTTAAGCTGGTCATACAGATATTTTGTTATTTCATGAATTTTGATTATACAGTACATTTCTGTAATATAATAATGAATTCTATATGGTGTACAGAACACCGGGAATGTGTCATGGCTGGCAGGTATATTCCCCTGGTACTAAGAAACGTGTTGCTGAACCCTGCAGGCTGCCCAGCCCCCTGAAACATGGAGGAACCAAAAGTTTGGCGGTGAGCTAGGACAGGAGGAAAGGGTAATGTGAGCAGATGAACAAACCATCAGCATGCTGCTCCTTATTTGTCTAGTCGGCAAGTTGGGGGAATGTTCTTAGCAGAAATGTTCTTCTGCTGCTGTAGTGGAGGCTGAAAGATTGGCCAAACCAAATTAAAGCAAAAAGACTTGCCAATCATAATAATAGTTTCAGTACGAGTAGTCTTTGCTTTGTATATAGGGCAGAACAGAAGTATTTCCACCTAGTAGCACCAGGGTTGTTGGTTTGAATCTCAACCACAGCGTTACCCCCCCACACTCCAAAAGTTGTGCTTGTAGGTTAATTGGCTACTGTCTAAATTTGGCCATAGTATGTGTAGGTATGAATGAGTTATGCCCTGTACACACGATCGGTTCGTCTGATGATAACGGATCGATGGACCGTTTTCATCGGACGAACCGATCGTGTGTGGGCCCCATCAGTTTTTTTCCCATCGGTGAAAAAAAATAGAACCTGTTTTAAAATTTTCGTATGGTTAAAAAACCGAAAAAAACGATTGTCTGTGGGGAAATCCATCGGTCAAAAATTCAAGCATTCTCAGAATCAAGTCGATGCATGCCCCGAAGCATTGAACTTCATTTTTCTCAGCACGTTGTGTTTTACGTCACCGTGTTGGACACAATCGGATTTTTAAACGATGGTGTGTAGGCAAGACTGCTTGGATATCCGCTGAAAAAATCCATCGGTTCGTTTTCATCAGACAAACTGATTGTGTGTACAGGGCATAAGGAACCTTAGATTGTAAGCTTTTAGAGGGCAGGGACTGGTGTGACTGTACAATATACTTGCATAGTATATGTGAAGGGCTGTGTAAATTGTTGGTGCTATATACTGTACCTGTATAGAACAAAAAAACAATCTGCACTACTGGCAACTATAAGGGCTCATTTACATAGCATATATACTATAATGTGTACACACTGGTGTGCATTGTGTGAGAGATGGTGTTATAATACACCTCACTGTTTACCTTTAACTTTATTGAAAAAGTGTGCAAAAATGATACTTTATTCAACTCCATCTACTCTATGTAGTGACATGTGGTATAGTGAGTCATTTTTATGCAGTGCATGCCACTGCACATGAATAGTGAGAGTAGGACACATAGAAAACAATTCTCTATTTTCTCCATGGCAGGTGGCGCTCATCCATAACGGCAATGCGGTTGGAGGAGGAAATTGAGAGGAGCCTTGTTCCTCTATGATCCGCTCAGTCATAGAGAGGCAGCATCCAATTGAATGCTGGCATTCCATGTGACTTGGTGGCCATCTTGGGTCAGGCAGAGTCTTTTTAAGCGGGTTTGCTTAAGGATAGGGTAGGGAAAGGTCAACTGTCTGTCAGGCACAGTGCTTTGTGTCAGGGAGAGATTCTAGACCAGGATGGAAAGTGCATGGATACACCATCATTCCAGGAAGCCTCCCCACTTGGGTCCGGACCAGCCAGGCCGCATTCTGCACCTCGAGACAGATGCTGCCGGCACATCTGAGACCTACTGCTACTCCTCATTGCTGTACATTCTCTGAGTGCACCAGGGCGGGTTGGGCGAGTTGCCCTACCACCGTACTTGTTGTGCATTACTGGACTTAAATTTTAATACATTTCTGTTTTCTGCAAACTGGACTCTAAAGCCTCGTACACAGGATCTGATTTTCCAATGTGAGTTGTGTGATGACTGCCCGTTGGCCAAAAATCCAACCGTTTGTACGATCCGTCAGCCAATTATCAGATTTTCCGTGGACAAATGTTGGACAGCAGGCTTATACATTTTCCACGGACAACAGTCTGTTGTCAGATTTTCCGATTGTGTGTAAACAAGTCCATCAGACAAAAGTACAAACACGCATGCTCGGAATCAATTCTCACCAAACATAACATTAGGCCTGATTCACACCTATGCATTTTTTGTGATTTTAGAATTTTGCAGATTTGCACTACAGTCCATTTACCATGGTTTCCTATGAAACACGTTCTGCAGTGCAAAATGCAAAAAGCACTACAAATGCATAGGTGTGAATCCAGCCTTAGCAAAATGGTTGTACTCAAGAGCTGAAAAACCATGTAGTACGTCACTACATTTGTGTTTGTTGACCGACAATTTTGTGCCGTTGGTATGCAAGACAAGTGCACTTGAAATTGCACTGAAAGTGCACTTGGCAGTGCAGTCGCTGTAGATCCGAGCGGGACATGCAAGGAAAATAAAAAATTGGCATTTTAGCTTGCACATGATTGGATGATAAAATCAGCAGAGCTTCCCTGTAGTGCAAAGTGGATTTGCCTTTTGTAAATAACTCCCTCTGTCTGCAGAAAATCCAACCGTGTGTACGAGGCTTACGTTTTTACTGCTGCCGCACCACGATGCTCAGTGAAAGGGCCCTAACTGTTTAAAATGAAACTTAATGAAAAAAGGCACTTTTGGTCATCTTGGGGCTAGTGATCTTCAAAGTGGCAGCTGTTAAAGGCGTAATCACTGTGCGCTAACTGCATGGTAACCATACTGGCTCTCTAGCACAGGAGCATAGCAGTACTTTACAGGTGACAAGCATGTTATGTTGTCCCATGACAATTTTAACTGCTTGCCGACCAGCCGCCGCAGTTATACAGGGGCAGGTCGGCTCTACTGGGCGAGAGCCCGTAGCTCTACGTCGGCACTTCTGCGGCCACTAGGGGGTTCGTGCGAATCCTGTGCGCGTGCCTGGCGGGCACGATCGCCGCCGGGCACACGCGATCGCTCATTACAGAGCGGGGACCGGGAGGTATGTGTGGAAACACATAGCTCTCGGTCCTGTCAGCGGGGGAAACGCTGATCTTCTGTTCATACAATGTATGAACAGGAGATCAGTGATTTCCCCTAGTTAGGCCACCCCCCATAGAGTTAGAACACACCCAGGAACACACTTAACCCCTTAACCTAGTGTTAACCCCTTCACTGCCAATGGCATTTTTATAGTAATCCAATGCATTTTTATAGCATTGATCGCTAAAAAAATGCCAATGGTCCCAAAAATGTGTCAAAAGTGTCCGAAGTGTCCGCCATAAGGTCGCAGTACTGAAAGAAAAAACGCTGATCGCCGCCATTACTAGTAAAAAAAATAAATAATAAAAATGCCATAATACTACCCCCTATTTTGTAAACGCTATAACTTTTGCGCAAACCAATCAATAAACGCTAATTGCGATTTTTTTTAATGAAAAATATGTAGAAGAATACGTATCGGCCTAAACTGAGGAAAAAAACATTTTTTTTATATATTTTTGCATTATATATTTTTGCATTTTTTTCAAAATAGTCACTCTATTTTTGTTTTTAGCGCAAAAAATAAAAACTGCAGAGATGATCAAATACCACTAAAAGAAAGCTCTATTTGTGGGAAAAAAAGGACGCCAATTTTGTCACACGACCGCGCAGTTGTCAGTTAAAACTACGCAGTGCCGAATCGCAAAAAGTGCTCTGGTCATTGAGCAGCAATATGGTCCGGGGGTTAAGTGGTTAAAGGAATAAAAAAAACGATATTCTCTTTTCTATTGCGCTTAATTATTTATTATTTCATTTTATCAGCATAAACACACAAGTGCTATGTGGTTCTTGGGTTGCGATACATATTGTATAGCACATCCAGCGTCACTTCAAAAATCAGCATATTTTGTAGCTGAACTGCGTTCAGGTACATGTTCACGTGTCACATGTTCACCACAAGCCCGATTAATAGGGAGTAGTGTGTGGAATTTATATCCTGTTATTGTTCTCCCTCCGCATTTGATGGCTGAGTTAATTCTCTTTAGTTTTGTCATGCTCTGCAGCCCACATTGCCTGCCTATGATGAGCTTTACAAGAAGAAGAAGTAAAAACACAATGTCCATCAAAGTCCTAACCTTGCATCTTAAATGTACTGCTGACCTGATGTGCTTTTCCAAAAGCCGCAGAGGATTCCTTTTTCTATGAAAAAACAAAAAAACAAAAGGGTTCAATATGTCCTAAAGCTATCGGTTTTGAGTTAAACTGGGTGAAGTAGAAATATTTTACTCATCAGCTTTGCAGTCACAGAGTTTGCTTCAGCTAGAACAAAACTGCTGAGGCATTTAGAGAAAATTAACCCCCCATCCTGGCAGCCAGATGTGACTGGTTTCTGATGAATGCACATGAGTGGGCTGAAAAATCAAGAGACTGTGAAATTCCTGTCAGGTCTGTACAGTGCAGAATGGGCTATTGACTGCTTTCTATATTTCCCTCCATCATTCTTCTTGAACACTGCCATTAATTTCCTCTCCTGCTCTGACTTGTGTTTTTTTTTTTCACCCCCCCTCCTTTTCTTACTCCTCTCCTTATTTTTTTACTTTTTATTTTATTTATTTATTTCAGATCTCGGTACTGCAGAGCAGGATGCACCGGGCTCTGGTGGAGTTTTTCAAACAACGAGGCCTCTATAACCAGGCTGGGCTGGCTCACTTCCAAGCTGCCTCTCAGGGGAATTCTCAGAAAATATTAGCCGTGCAGGTAGGTGATTGTAAGGAAGTACCGAAGATCATCGTGATCTAGATTGAAAAGAAAATGATGGGAAGGGCGATGAAGCTTCTAAACCATATGTCGGCAGGGTTTCATCAATTTTTAACCTCCTTCATCAACTGAAAATGGATGACTTAAAATGATGCATAGCCATGCAGGTGGATGCTACTTTACCTATACCAGCCTGTCTCTGTAACTAATAGGTTATCACAAAGGGGAGTTGTTAGAAGTGGACACTTTTTCATAACCATCAGGATATTTTATTTACTTGTGAGCAGATACACATTGGCTACAAGACTTTTCTTATTTTTAGATATGAACAAAATTGAGAGTTTTAATTTCCCTGAAAATTTGGTGACGTGCATTGGAATTAATGGGAAAGGCAAAAAAAAAAGACTTTGTAATGTTCTTTGTATCTCTAATTTACACTTTAATATTGTCATAGGACTTTGCGACTGGCACAGCAAAAGTGAGAGGGTCATTGGCAAAATCCTGCAACTGTTGTGATTTATATATACCGTGGGCAGCCAGAAGGTTTTTATCTTTAAAGTGGAGCTCCACCCTGAAAAAAAAATCCAAAATGCTGCAAAAATGAATAAATAATTTTTTAAACACACCAGAAGTGCCCGTTGCTAGGCAGATCGTCCTAATCTGCCACTTCCTGATCCACGGTCCGTCTTCTTTCTTCTCCTCCTCATGCTGCCTCCTGGGGAATTGGGGAGCGGTGTCTTTTGGGACCTTGTGTGTGCCAGGAGACATCGCGCGGCTCGTGCATGCTCAGTAGGGAATCGGGCAGTGAAGCCGCAACGCTTCACTTCCTGATTCCCTCACGAGGATGGTGTCGGGGCAGCCGAGACCCGAACGATTGCTCGGCTTCGTCTGCCGTCATCGCGCGCACCCTGGACAGGTAAGTGTCCTTATTAAAAGTCAGCAGCTACAGTGTTAGTAGCTGCTGACTTTAAAAAAAAAATTTAACCGGACCTCCGCTTTAATTGCCTGTTCTGACATATTGAGGGTTATTTAGTAAAGGCAAATTCACTTTGCACTACAAGTGCAAACTACACGTGCAAAGTGCACTTGAAATTGCACTGAAAGTGCACTTGGAAGTGCAGTCGTTAATATATCTAAGGAATAGATCTGAAATGAGCGGAAGCTCTGCTGATTTTATCATCCAATCATGTGCAAGCTAAAATGCTGTTTTTTATTTTTCTTGCATGTCCCCCTCAGATCTACAGTGACTGCACTTCCAAGTGCACTTTCAGTGCAATTTCAAGTGCACTTTGAACTTGAACCCATTGTGTTGACCTGCGTTATACTGCACTGAAAGAATGCAGGTCACATCATGGACACCTAGAAAGCAGTTGTTTTTTATGTGTCCGGTTCAAACCGCAATGCTGGTGCCATGAGCAGTGCGTTGCATTGCATTAAAATGCTACATGTTTCCCCATGGAAGTCAATGGAAATTTGTTCCCCATTGACTTCAATGGCATGCAATTCCGCATGTGGCCAGAGGTGGGGGTGCTGGAGAGCCTCGGAAACACTTGGAAAGGCCCGGGGACAGCTCGGCTGAACTCGGAAAACCTCAGAAAGGCTTGGGAATGGAGTCTTTCCAAGCATTTCCGAATTGGCTCAGAATGGCTCAGATCGGATTAGATCGGCTCAGATCGGCTCCGATCGACTCCACTCAGCTCTGGTGCCCCCCACCTCAGGTCAAACACGGTACTGCACACCGCTGTGGCTTGCATCCTGCTCGTTTTGCGAGATAACCCTGGCAAACCGAGTCAGGATTTATAAAAAAAACAGTGCTCTTAATGAGAAGCGCTCGTTAAAGTGGTTGTAAACCCACTTTTTTACTTCCAATAATTTTTTATTAAGTTTAAAATGAGTAGAATAACAGTAAAGAACAGTCAATATACAAGATAATTGGCAAAAAACACCTGTCCACAGAATTTGTATTCTAAACATCAAACAGTAGATATCTTAAGTTCTTAGGTCTTGCAACAAGCAATGGTCTACTAGATTAATG
This sequence comes from Rana kukunoris, assembly GCA_029574335.1. Taxonomy (NCBI): domain Eukaryota; kingdom Metazoa; phylum Chordata; class Amphibia; order Anura; family Ranidae; genus Rana; species Rana kukunoris. The sequence continues at coordinate 355,977,757 of CM056053.1, read as the reverse complement.
ATGTTGTAGAGTTAATGTATATATAGACATCTTCCCAAGGAGGGACCCCAGGGAATCTCGCCCCCACACACCCCGACCGGGAACATACTGTGTGTTTAGCAGGGGGCGCTCCCCGGCACCCATACCCCGGGAAGAAGTCCAGTCAACTCCACTTAGAGAGGTCAAGACAGGATTAGATTAATTACAAAAGTGGAAGTCAGGGAGGTGGAAAAAGGATGAAATAGAATAGGAAGGAAAAGTTGGAAAAGAAAAGAAGGGATAAGACAAAGAGAGACACAAGGAATCAAAATGAATCTTAAACAAAGCGAGACGGATCAAAGCAGATCAACACGGATCATTATGAAATTCAAGTCCAAACGTTGTATTAGCAAGGACATGTCACATCTGAGTGACGTGTGTTCAATACAAAGAAACAAAATAATCAACATATAGTCACCTCATTTTTGCTTAAGTTTGTGCCAGTCAGTCCACGGTCTCCAGCGCGCCAAAGCCGAAAGATAATTCCTCTGAGATGCTGCAAACATCAGTTCATAACATACATTGACTGCTACCATGTCAATGATTTCGGCCAGATTGGGAACTGTCTGTTGTTTCCAGCAGCGTGTGGGAGCTAGCCTAGTGGCCAGTAGAATGTGCGAAATGATGGGCCTATCTGACCCTGGGATTGTGTCCATTCCCAAGGATAGGATAGCCATCCCCGGGGAGTTGGGTATTGATGCACCTGTTACCTGTTTGGCCATGGTGAATACCTCCCCCCAAATCTTACGAACTGAAGGGCAATCCCACATAATATGGAACACCTTTCCACATCCCCTCCAGCAAAGCGGAGAGATTTGATGTCCAAACTTTGAGAGTCTAAAGGGAGTCAGGTACCATCTCATTAACAGTTTTTGATGTAGTTCCCATAGGGTAATACTTTTGGTGGATGAGTATGTGTGCCGCAAGGCTGATTGCCATTGTTCGGGGGAGAATGAGGCCCCCAAGTCAGCCTCCCAGGCCACTATATTAGAGGATTTCACAAAAATTAGCTTATCATTTAGAAAATTGTAAAAAAGTGAAATTCCCTTTATGTTTGTGGTGGGTTTGGTGAGGTATAGTGCAATCCTCCAGGGTAAGTGGAGTAAGAGTGGTGGGTTAGTCTTAAGAAAATGGACAATTCTCAAAAAAGCAAAACGTTCAGTTTCGGCAAGGTCAAATTCCACCTGGAGCGACCTGAAGGTTTTGCAGCTAGGTCCAATCAACAGGTCTGAGATATTCTCAATCCCCTTTGATACCCATTTAGACACATTTAAGTCCGGTAGGATGCCAAGCAGGAAATTTAGCTTAAGTGGAAAAGATAATGTGGGGGGGTGTAACGGGGTCAGTTTTAGTAGTAGATTACAGGCTTGTAAAGATGCTACCATCGTAGGAGAGAGTTTGTCAGGGATTTTAGGGGACATCACAGACGTCATCAGGGACTCATACAGAGAGCCAAAAGGGTATTGATTTTCTTCTAGTTCTTGCCACCTAGTGGCGGGAGTGTCTGGGAACCAGGTCCTCAGTTGTGCTAAGGTGGCAGCTGTGGGTAATCAGCACTATATTACCCACTCCCCCCACTCCCCTGGATGTGACAGGGTTTTTAAATGCCCACCTAGCTTTCTTAACTTTCCACAGATACTTATTGATTAGTGCTTGAGCTGTCGTAAAGAATAAGTTGGGGACTGGGATAGGGAGAGTCCTAAATAAGTAAATCAGTTGTGGAAGGACCATCATTTTGAATGCAGCCAGCCTACCTGACCAAGACAGTTCATGTAGGGCCAGGTTCTGGAGTTTACCTGATAAGGAGGTCAAGAATGGTAGATAGTTGTATGAAAATAGTTCTTTTGTTGTGGCCGGCAATTTAACCCCTAGGTATGTTATACTCTCGGTGCTCCACCCGTAAGGGAACCGTGAACTGAGTGCACTTTTAAGTTTAGCGGTAATACCTAGGCCTAAAATCAGGGATTTACTTTTGTTCACCTTATAATATGAAACTTTCCCAAACAGTTGGAGTGACTCATGAGCCGAAGCCAGGGAGTTGCCAGGGTCCGAGAGCATCAGAATTATGTCGTCAGCAAAGAGGCTTATAGTGTGTTCCGAGCCTGCGACTGGAAATCCTCTGATATTGCTGTGAGCTCTAATATAAGATGCAAGGGGTTCTAAAATAAATAAAAAAAATAAAGGGGATAAAGGACACCCCTGTCGTGTGCCATTGGTAATAGAGAATGGTTTAGAAAGCACTCCTGAGGTAAAAACTCTAGCGGAGGGTAACATATACAGAGCCATTATGGCCTCCAGAATGCCTCCAGCAAACCCAAATTTTTGAAGAACCGCTTCTAAATAGCCCCAATGGACCCTATCAAAGGCATTCTCTGCGTCCAATGCCAGAAGCAGAGAAGGCCTTCGCTTAACTTCCGCGAGGTGCACTATATTGACCAGTCTTCTAGTCGCGTCCGAGGTCTGACGGCCTTTAGTGAATCCAACCTGATCCACATGGATCAGTTGAGGCAGGACCTCAACCAAGCGGGCTGCAATGATCTTAGCATATCGTTTGAGATCATTGTTTAACAACGAGATAGGCCTGAAATTTGCAGGAACATCTGGGGTCTTCCCCGGCTTGGGCAGAGTCACAATCAACGCTTCTAACATATCGGGGGGGAAGAGCAAGGAGGCAGCTGCTTTGTTGAACATTCTACATAGAAAGGGTGTCAGCTCTAACTTAAACATCCGGTAGTATTCCCCCACGAAACCATCCGGTCCCGGGGATTTGTTAGCTATAAGGGTATCAATGATTTTTTGAATTTCTGGAATGGTGATGGGCGAATTTAAAGATTCCAGTTGTGAGGTAGTTAGTTTAGGGAGGGACACCTTATCTAGGAATTCATTGATCAGGGAGGCGTTAGGTTGTTGGGTATTGGTGTCCTCCTTCAAATTGTATAGGGTGCCATAGTAATGGCTGAACGCGTCCGCCACATCCTGGGGATGATACAGTTTCGTGTTACGTAAGGGGTGAAGAATGTAAGGGATTTTAGTTCTGGTCCTATGGCCCTTAATTCTATTTGCCAGTAATTTACCTGCTCTGTTGCCCTGAGCATAATATAATGTTTTGAGCCTTTTAGAGCTCTTTTCAAAATCCTCCAGTAGGAGGAGTCTAAGGTCCCTTCTCAGATTGGTGAGTTTGGAGGACAACTGACTTGAGGTCTTTATTTTATTCTCCTTTTCAGCCTTTGCTATTTCATCTGTGATATCACTAATCTTTTGGTTGTGCTGCCTCCTTGTCCTGGCCCCCTGTTGGATAAGAATGCCTCTCATATAGGCCTTATGGGCTGACCATAAGGTAAATGGGTCTATCCCAGGGGTGTCATTGACAGAGAAAAAAAACCCAAGTGTCTCTTCACCTCTTTTTTGACATCGGGTTGTTGCAACAGAAAAGTGTTAATTCTCCATACTGGAGCAGGTTGAGCAGAAAAATCATCTTTAAGTGATAGCGAGATGGAGGCATGGTCTGACCAAGAGATATCATTAATGGAGACAGAGATAATTCTAGTCAAAGTGGCAAAGTCAGTCAAAAATAAATCAATTCTTGTGTATACTTGGTGAGGGGTAGAGGAGAAAGTGAAATCTCTTTCTCCAGAGTGGCAGCAACGCCACACATCAAATAGTTCAGCCGTGGAGATGGAGTTTTGCAAAGAAACCCCCGGCCTAGAGGTCTTCGAGGTTGAGTCCATGGCTGGGTCCGGTACCGCATTAAAGTCACCGCACAGTATAAGAAGACCTTTTTTAATGGGTTGAATCTTTTTCATCAGTTTGTTAAAGAAAGTGACCCGGTGAGTGTTTGGAGCATAGACATTCACCACGTTATACGTTATTGAGTTTATGTCACATACCTGAGCCAAAAATCGGCCACCAGGGTCTTCCAATTTGGTATGGAGGGTGAACGCCACTGTGTCACGTATAGCAGTCAACACTGCCTTAGTTTTATTCTCCGCATTAGCCGAGAATATGTGGGGGTAGTTCTTGTGTGAACACCGTGGGGGGGAGCTACTGCAGAAATTTGTCTCCTGAACACAAAGAATGTCCCCCTTACGTAGGATGGCTTCCTTCCACAATGACATATGTTTGGCAGGGTGGTTTAACCCTCTGGCATTAATGGATAAGACTTCAATAGCCATGTGGTAGACAAAGTTGGACGGTGGGGGTTGCGAGGTGCATCAGTTGGTTGGTGGGGAATGAGAACCCCTTGCGTTGGATATAAAGGCGATGACGAAACCCTGTGGTGCAGCAGCTACTCACTGTGATCCAGATGATGCGGAGCATTCTGTAAAGGGAAGATCCAAACTGAATCCACGGACCCGGGATGATAAAAATATCCTTGACAGTACCCCATCTTGAGGGCAGGTAAGGAACCATGATGATCCAAAAGTGTCTAAAAAAAAAAAAAAAACAAGAAAAGAAAAGAAGCAGGGAAAACAAACCAGACAACGTTAAGAAGAGACCAAAGTCTATAGAAACTGTAAAGAACAAGGGTAGATCGTACCCGGGTGCAGTTACATACTGCTCAGGTAATGAGGGGAACAAGTTCATGCCCATGACCGTTTAAGGTCTCCACGGGCTGGTTGTAGACCCTGAAAAAGTGCAACAATTACTTATGCGATTTGGCATTCTTGCGGGAGACTGACTTCCAGTCAGAGATATGTGAGGACTTCTGTGAGGAGGCGATGCCCCCTTCCTCCAGAGTTGGTAGTATCTCCCACTCCTTCAACAAGGCGAGACCACGATCCATGGAGGTTACAGTGAATGATTTTTCTCCATAGGTTATCATTAATTTTGTGGGGAATCCCCATTTATAAGCAATGTTGTGGTTCCTCAGTGCCTTTTTTTTTAATCCATAAGAAGATTTTATTGATGAATCAACGGTGGAATACATGTTAAAACAGTCAATACTGCACAACATAACCATAAGAACAACTCTTGCAAACAAACCACGACATGATATCCCATTTACCAGGTTAACTTCCCTCCCACCATACGACACAGTACCCCAGAATACGTTATGCATTCCACATCTATGGGGTATCCACAGGTATGGATACCCCAAAGACAGAGTTAACGGTGCTCACTACCTCAGCCCAGTATTTGTGCAGCTTTGGGCACCTCCACAGGAGATGTATGAGATCCCCATGGTCACGTTTGCACCTAGTACACATGTCATCCGACTGCATTCCCATCAGCTGCAGCCTACGCGGCGTGTAGTACACCCTGAAAATAATGTACAGCTGAGTTAGTCGTTGCGCCACATTTAATGAGCAAGAGCTCACCCCCTGAAATATCTCCTCCCATTGTTCTCCGTCAATTTGTCCCACGTCCCTCTCCCATTTTTCCCTCATCATTAGTGGATGCTGTCCCAAGAAGTATTGTAGTAGGATGGTGTAGCATTGAGAGATAAATCCCTTCGAGGTCTCAACATCCCCTAGGAGATCAAACACTGGAGTCGGTGACAAATGCCATTCCGAGGATCTACTCTGTGCCCTTATAGCGTGTTGTAGCTGCATATACTGAAAACTCATTGAGGATGGGAGTCCATATTCCACCCGCAGATCTGCGAATGGCCTGAGTCTCCCATGTTGAAATACCTGTTTAACATATGTAATCCCGTATCTTTTCCACCCAGCCACTTCCCGTATTTTGGCCAGTTCAGTGTAAGTGTCATTATGCCACAGGGGACTATAGTCAGTATAGCCATTGGCTTGCTGGATGTATTTACATTTGTTCCATACTTTCTGTATAAGGTTATATGTGGGGTACTTCTTATTAGGTTTGGCGAAAGCCAGGGCTTCCAGCGTCATGGGGATAGGACCATCCCCTATCGTGTGGCGCATCAGTGCACCGGAGGAACCAGCCGGCTCACTCCCAAAGCACCCCACCAGGTGCTGCAACTGCGCCGCCAGGTAGTACAGCCACGGGTTGAGCAACGCCAGCCCGCCACTGTCCTTGGGTCTTTGTAGGTGCTCCAGTTTGATTCTGGGTGTCTTATTGTTCCATATTAGGGACCGAAAGATGGAGTTTATAATTCGAAAGATTTTTAGCGGAATCACCACCGGGGGATTGTGAAGACAGTAAAGTAACTGTGGCATCAGGATCATCTTCATCAGGTTCACTTTGCCCGCGGCCGAGATACGTAGATTGTTCCATGATTTAACCCTCTCTCTAAATCTCCGAAGCAGGGGGGAGATGTTCAAGTGGCTAAAGTCCCTCGGGTTGGCCGTAACATAAATCCCAAGATACTTAAAGGAGGCCGTGACTGGTAAGGGGCAGGCTGACGTCACCGTCTGTTCACCCCCCCCCCCATCTAACAATAGCAGTGCTGAATTCGCCCAGTTGATCTGCAGGCCCGAGTACCCCCCGAACCTCACAATAGTTGCCATGGCCTCCCGGAAAGACTCATCAGTATCTCCCAGTATGAGTAAGGTATCATCTGCATAAAGCATCACCTTTTCCTGTAGGGGGCCATAGCAGAATCCCACTATACCCGCATTAGCCCTAATCTCCATGGCGAGAGGTTCAATCGCCAATGCGAAGAGGAGGGGAGACAGCAGGCACCCCTGCCTCGTCCCCCTCCCCAACGCAAAGGTCTGTGACAGACATCCAAAGGCTCTAATGACAGCCTGCGGACGACTATACAACAGCCGGACCCATGCTATGTAGCCATCCCCAAACCCAAATCGCGCTAATACCTCCCACATATAGTTCCAGTCAATGCTGTCAAAGGCTTTAGTGGCATCCAGGGACAACAGAGCCCTGTTTCCCACATTGTCAGCGTCCGACTGCATATTCAGGAATAACCTTCTTAGGTTGATGGCTGTAGACTTATTAGGCATAAACCCCGCCTGATCTCCATGTACTAGGGACGTTATAACTGTGTTTAGTCGCATTGCCAGTACCTTTGCCAGGATTTTTATGTCGCATTGCAACAAAGATCGGTCTGTAGGAACCCGGGTCAACCGGATCCTTTCCCGGTTTCAGTAGCAGCACAATATTCGCCTTTGCCATGGAGGGCGGAAGCTCTCCGTCCCCCAAAGCCGTATTAAACACTCGGAGTAGCCTCGGCAACAATACCTCCGCGTGTTGTTTATAGACCTCCATGGGAATCAGATCCTCCCCCGGTGCCTTACAATTAGGAAATAGACCCACCGCCTCCTGAAGTTCCTCCACAGTAATTGGTGCTTCCAACCCCACCCTCTGCACGACCGTCAACTTAGGGAACGTCAACCCATTCAGATACCGTTCCAGGTCCGTCGCCTCATAGGCCACGCCAGGACAGTATAGTTCCTCATAGAACCCCGTCAACTCCTTCATAATGAGTTTGGGTGCATTAACAATGAGTCCAGCTTTGGATTTTATGGCCCCTATAGCCGGAGATTTCTGCTGCGAATTAGCTATTCGGACGAGCATACGTCCCGTCTTATCCCCCTCTTCAAAGAATGCTTGCTTAGAGAAGAACCTCCTCTTTTCGGCCCCAGAGGAATGCACCCGCTCATAAGCGGACTGAGCGGCCTGCCACTCCTCCCTGGCCGAGTCAGAGGGGTCCAAAACATATTGCCCCTCCAGGATTTCCACCCTCCCTTCCAGTTCCCGCACAAACGCAGGCGAGGCCTTCTTAAACTTATTAATTTCTGTAACCAAAGCCCTTTTCAAGAATCGTTTAAAATCCTCCCACTGTTGTACACAGGAACCCGAGGGGTCCTGAGTTGTAAAAAACCCACTTATCTTTTCTTCTAAAGTGTCAGGGGAGTCAAATAATTTGAGCCAGAAGGCATTACATTTCCAAGGAGCCCTAGGGAGCTCAGTGGGCTGAGAGACTACCAAATATACTATCAATGGTGAGTGGTCTGATACACTACGTGGTCCGTACTCCATTTTAGATACATACTGAAGCATCTGTGCATTCCCCACCCCCAGGTCAATCCTAGATACAGTAAACTGCCATGGGATTTAGAGAAACAGGAGAATTGTCTAACTCCCGGCTTCCACTGCCGCCAGATATCCACCCAGCCCACCTCTTGCAACAACCGCGCCAGGGGGGTGCCCCTGGAAAGAGCAGAGGCTCCTGTGGCCGGATGTCTATCCAACGCAGGGTCCAGGCAGCAGTTAAAGTCCCCAATCACCAGCAACGGCGCCTCAGGCTTACCATCTAAGTAGGCAATCAGGGCCCGCAGCACCATCACCGTAAAAGGGGGGGGGTATATACACACAAGCAAGAATACATGTCAGATCCCCCAACCTGCAATACAGAAATACATAACGCCCCTCAGGGTCAATGCTATTGTCCAGTTCCTGATAATCTAGGGAGCCATGCACCAAAACACTCACCCCCCTGGATTAGGAGGTGTGTGTCGAGTGATAGGCTTTGCCCACCCAGTTATACCTTAGGCAGCAAACAGTGTCCACCGTCAGATGTGTTTCCTGGAAACAGAAAATCCCTGGACTAAATTTCTTAAGGCACATACGAATCATTGTTCTCTTTAGTGTGGAGTGCAGTCCTCTCACATTCCATGACACTATGGGCGCTTCTGCCATGTAGAAAAATAAACAGTAATGCTGAACATGTGTACCCCCACCACCCCAGAGATACCGTCATGTGTTTCGCACAGGAGCAGGGATTGAATAAATGACTACCAAGAGCTCACGCTTCACAAGTTGACCTGTGTACTTCCCATTCTGAAGAGCCACCTTCCAAAAAACTGAGAAAAAGGAAAAAGTAAAAACAAAAAAAAGAAAGGGCGCCAACCGCAGCCCACAACAACGCTGTCGCTCTGAACCCTGCCAACTGGGCAGGACAGGCCTGAGGCCTCCCGGTTAAACTTCGGGGGCTAAAACAAGTCAGGTTTAGTAGATTCGCCATTGAAGATTTCCGAAGCTCTCGTCTTGAACTGTAGCAGTATAATGTCCCTCAGCCAGAGGTCTACCGAATAAACATAACATGAGATCTTCTCCTCAGAACCTAGTTGCACACTTTCCATAGGCGTCTCACGAACCCGCCACCGGCCCGGGCATCACTATCCCTCCTGTCCTCCTTCTCGAAGTCGCCGTCTCAGGGGTTGCTCATTCCGATCAAGCCAGTTCGCAGCATCTTTGGCGGATTCAAAAAACTGCGCCTGTCCCTCCGCGATCACCCGCAACTTGGCCGGGTATAGCATGGCATATGATAGCTGCAGCTGCCGTAGCCTGCGTTTCACATCAATAAACTTTGCTCTGCGCCTCTGCACCTCAGCCGAGTAGTCAGGGTAAAAGGATACTCTGGTCCCATTATGTAGTATGTTAGCTCTTTCTCTGGCCTGGCGCAGCACCGTTTCTCTGCCCTTATAGTGTAGCAGTCTTGCCAACATAGGCCTGGGCGGCCCCCCCGGTTGGGGGGGGCGAGCAGGTACTCGGTGGGCACGTTCAACGGCAAAGAGGGGAGAGAACACATTCTTCCCAAATACATCCAGTAACCAGCCCTCCACATACCTCGTGGGGTCCCTGCCCTCCACCTTCTCAGGGAGACCCACAATGTGCACGTTATTTCTCCTGAGACGGTTTTCAAAATCGTCAGCTCTGTTCGCGGCTTCCCTCGCCAGCTGATATGTGGCTTTGGTCTCTCTTTCCACCGGGGTCAAGCGGTCCTCTATCTTGCTTACCCTACTCTCCATTTTTTGAAAGTTCTGCCTTAGCAACGACAGTTCCTCCCTCACCGTGTTAACTGAGGCATTTCCCAAATTAACAGCCTTCAATATGTCAGCTAGTGTAGGCTAGGCGGCAGCAGGTGCAGCCGCATCCCCATTGCCCCGGGCCCCTGGTTCAGGCATCTCCATCTCCTCTCACTCACTGTATTCAGAAAAGATGTCCGCCAGGGACTGAGTGTCTTGCAAATCAGAGTCACTGTGGCTGGAGTGTCCAGCATTATCACCCCCCGCTCGCCCGTTCAGTTTCTGGGTGTAATAAAGCATATCCTTGGGCGGTTCCTTACCCTGGGTCTTCGGTGGTCTTTGCTGTTTGGGGCCCTGCTCCTTCATCTTGTCTGTGCCTCGAGGCGTCCCCTTCACTGCGAGCGCGGTGGCGCCATCTTGGAAATCGGGACCCGATTCAGCCAGCCCTTTCTTAACCATTCCCCTCGTGCAAAGTGCCGGTGGAGGTACCTCTGAGGTCCCGGGATCGGCAGGAGTCAGCATATATCCTTTACAGGTCAGTATAGTGGAGGGAGGATCGGTACTGGATCGAGATCAGGAGCTGTGAGAGCTACGTCCTCTCACATGCCGTTCCAGGCCACGCCCCCCGTGGTTCCTCAGAGCCTTAGTGATGGTCCCCAGATTACGTCTCTTCTGCAGGGTATGTTGAGAAAGGTCAGGGTAGAAGTTCAGGTGTTGAAACCGGGTGGGAACATTATCATGCCGCCACATGACTTGCATGAGTTGTTCTTTCACATGGTAGAAGGTCATGCAGAGAATAACATCTCTAGGAATGTTCTTAGGCAAAAACGAGGGTTTAGGGAGTCTATGGATGCTGTCAATAGATAGCTCTATCTCAGTGAGATCATGAGGGAGGAGAATAAGTCTAGGGCGTATGTGCGTACTCTTGATGGCTGAACTGTTTCAGGGACCCCCCGTATCTTCATGTTCTGTCTCCTGGCCCTGTCCTCAAGGTCTGCTAATTTATTTTTGAGCCATTCATTGTCCTCCTCCTGGGCCTCATTAGCATCCACCAGGCTGTTGATGGTGGATGCATATTCCCCCATTTTAGTTTCAATGTGCTCCACACGGTTCTCTACCTCTCTCAGCTTCCCACTAACTCTATGCATGCAGCTCATCATGTCAGCCTGTAAAGAGCTGCGCAGTGATACTAACATGTCCCTAAGGACAGTGTCCATAACCGGTTGGTTGCATGTGGGGAAGGTAGTGATTGAATCAGGCAACTTGTGTCATCTCCCGACTCCACTGTGGTACTCACCGCTAGGCCGCTGCCCGCTCCGTCCAGCCGCATCTTGGTTTTGGCCGGGCTGTTAGAGGGTGAAGGAGTATACGGAGAACCTCCGGATCCGGACTGGCGTTCACCGTGGCTCGCTGTGACCCCTTCCTTCCGTTTGGCCTGGCCCGTTTGGCCGAGCTGGAGTGGAGGCCGCGCCAGCGCCATCTTGCCTGTTTCCTTCCCGCGGTACAGTGAACAAGTCCATGAGATGCTGCGGCTTGGCGGATCCTCTCCGCTTGTTGGTCATCGCTGCCCTCAGTGTCTAGGGCCAGTCGCTTGCCCGAAGAGAAGGGTACCAAAAGCTTTTAACAGGTCGTTTAGTGCCGTTTTCTGTCCATGGAGACTGGAGCTCTCTCTCTATGCGACCATCCGGCTCCGCTGCAGGCCACGCCCCCGTAAACCCACTTTTTTTACTTTTACCTACAGGTAAGCCTATATTAGGGCTTATCTGTAGGTAAGGAGAATATCTCCTAAACCTGCACGGTTTAGGAGATATTCCCCTCGCAATGCGCCACTGCCAGACCCTGCCGAATTTAAATCTCCCGCACGCATGCCAATCACAGCGCTGGACGGCGATACCCGGAAGACACGCAGGTAAGTTCTACACACCTCGTTCCGAGGTAAGTATTTCATAATGAGCTAATATGCGGTGCATATTAGCTCATTATGACTTTTGCCTTGCAGGAGAAAAAAAATAAAATCATTTTTGATGCGGGTTTACAACCGCTTTAACTGCATTACTCGCAATCTGAGGTTTCACTGTAAATGAATTTGTAAGCCATATGCTTGACATCCTGTTTACCAATGCCTGTCCAAAAACAACATGTTCATCTCCCTCTCTCTCTCTGTGTCTCTCTCTCTCTCTCTATATATATTTTACCCTCTTTCTCTTACTTCCTCTCTCAACCATCAAAGAAGAAAAGGATGTGCTTTCAGTGTTAATAACCTATAAGCAATTTAACATGCATAAAAACTCATGTCAATTCATGAATTACATTTTAGCCTCTTAGTAAAGAACACATAATCTTGTTAGTAATAATACCATCATCCAAAAAAATCAATGTTGAATAGAGATAGGGCTTTTGGGTCCCCAAAACCAAAAAGACCAAAGGGGGAGGGCAGTTGGACTATTGCGGTACACAATTGAGTAGGTGAACTCAAAAAGGTAAGTACATAAATGAAAAATAAATGAAAATTTTTAAATTTTATCAATGTAACATCAGATAAAAAACACAAACAACAATATAAAAGAATGTTGTGACAAACCATACATGTCACCGAAACTAATGATCCCCTTGAGGGGAAAATTGCGATAAAGGTAGGAGTCACAGGGGAGGTTTCTACTAATGTTGCGGCCAATGCCACTTCATCAGGAAAAGTTCTAGAGGGATCCCATCAGCTCAAGCGTCAAGAGCCACCAAGGGGGGTCTCCTGTGGCGGCCAAGGGGGACGTATGTGGAGATGGACTCATCAACTATACAAGGTAGAAAACAGGGGTAGGGGGTCACAGGAACAGAGACCCAGTTAGAACTGGTGCTTCAAAACGACGTGGTCATTGATAGCAGTGATTGTTAATAATAAGTAGGGGTCAAGTGCAATAATCCCACTAGAGCATCACAGGGCAGTAGCCAATGGTAACTTGGTGCTCGGTAGAGCAAGGTATGTCCTGGGACCCGGCGTCCATCATGTCAATTCATGTTGATGGAAGGCAATGCATTTCCATTTTTCGAGCACCTTTATGCATTTGAGCCCAGGTTCACACTGGGCTGCGGTAGTGAAGCCGTGCGAGTTCAGCTGAACTCGCACAGCTTCACTCCCGCTGGCAGTCCCAATTTCGCCCGTGATTTCAGAGACATCTGTGCAGGTTTCTGCACAGATGTCAATGTAAATCGCGGCCCCAAATCGCAAAAAGTAGTACAGGAACTACTTTTTGAAATCAGATTAGGACGGTGCCATTGCCGACAATTGCCGGCAAATGTTGCCGATTTGAGATGCAATTTGACATGTGAAATCGCATCTCAAATCGTACCCAGTGTGAACCAGGGCTTAATGCATGTTTATGTGTGAACAGATTCAAACATTAACATTCTCATGTTTTTACTACTGTAGGGCCGCGCACACACGATCAAATCTATCTGCTGAAAACGGTCTGACAGGTTTGATCGTGTGTACAGCGATCAAACCAAAACAGCCCAGCAGACAAATCTGTTCAAATCGGTCTGTCAGACCGATTTGAACATATTTATTTGGTCGTGTGTACGCGGCCTAGGAGTTTAAGCTGAGACCTCCTGGTACATCATCAAGGGGCCGTACTTCTGCTGCATCCAAACACTGTCTGTGAACAATACCAGTTTAGGTATTGTGCCTGCACCCCCCCCCCCCCCCCTCACTTTGCTTTGCCATTCACAAAGCATGGCAGAAATGTCATCTCTGTGATGTGTTCTGTGGATGGCACAGTAGAAGGAAGAAGCATAACCCTGGAACCATAATGAAAAGAAAATAGTTGAAAGCATTATTTTGTATTTTTATGATACACAATGGTTTTGCATACTGACTATCACCCAGTCAGGGCATACAGGAAGAGCACACAAAATTGATATCTTACATAGCAAAATTATCATTGAAAAGTACACTATTACAGAGTGTGTGGACAAGTGGCAAGTGAAATTTAAAGCAGCAGCACAAGATGACCAGGTAATTTTTTTTCTACTTAGCGCTGCTCTAATAAAACTGGTAATTGCGCGGTCATGCAATGATGTACCCAAATGATGTTTAAGATTTTTTTTCGTACAAATAGAGCTTTCTTTTGGTGGTATTTGGTCACCACTGAGTTTGTTATTTGTTATTATATAAATGAAAAAAGATAAAAAAAAATGGAAAACAATCCCAACATTTTTTTTTACTTTCTGTTATAAAACATATCCATTAAAAAAATGAAAAAATAGAATTTCTTCATAAATTAAGGCTAAAATGTATTCTGCTTCATGTCTTTGGTAAAAAAAAATCACAATAAGTGTAAAGTTATTATGTTTGTGTAAAAGTTTTAGCGTCTACAAACTATAGTGTATATACAGTATACTGGAATTTTTATATATTTTTTTATACTGGTAATGGTATGCTGATCAGCGACCTATAGGAGGGGGACTATGATAATACAATCTGACACTAACTAACACCAGGTAGGAGTTAGAAAAACTGACTGACACTGACATCACAAGTTACACTAATACAGTGATCATACTATACGTACACTGACACTTTACTCGTGACACTGGCAGGGAAGAGGTTAACATCTTGCTCTTTATTGCAGAAAAGACATACAGTGACTCTTTTGCAATAAAATAAACCTACCTGGCTGCTCACGTTTTCTGTAGAATGTACACTGAGCTTTGCATGCACAGCTCAGTTTATGTTCTGGCACAGTGCCTGTATGCTCGGAAGATTGCACAACTGTGCATGCACGGGAGGGACATCATCCCTCACCAGATAATCGAGATGGGCAAAGACCTGCACCTAGAAGGTACCCAGGAGAAGGATGCCATTGCCAGCAAGGGACCTTGCAGGGTTGGACCTTTGAAGCAGAGGTAGGTATGACAAAGTTTAGACATCAAGTAAGAGAGGCACTGCTCCAAGTGAGTGTAGCTTATCCAGCCTCACGTGCAGGTGCTCGCCCCAGCTTGCCACTGTAAACACTGAACAAGAGGATCAAGTATATGTGTACAACAAGTGAATAAATGAGGACCTAGTTGATAGAGAGTGTGATGAGGCTGAAGCATTATGAGTGAATGGGTGTGTGTACTACAAAGCTCTACAAAGCTCTGTTAATTTGTTAATGTTAATAAGGAGGTGGAGACTCAGCTCCCTGCACAGATAGAAAGGGCTGCAAGGGCTGGGACAGTGATAATAATGGGGGATTTTACCTACCCAGAAGTTGACTGGCGTAATGACACTGCAGGAACAGTTAAAGGGTAAAAATGTATAAACCTATTACAAGACAATTTTATGGTCCAGTTCATAGAAGCCCCGACTAAGAATGGTGCTCTGCTGGACCTGGTCATCTCAAACCATGCAGAGCTTGTTATTAATGTTCATATAAAAGAACATCTGGGTAGCAGTGACCATAACATGATCTCATTGAAGGTAAGCTGTAAGTAACAAGCACATACTGGAAATATAAAAAGACTTTACTTTAAGAGAGCAAGTTTTCCAAGGATGAGGCCTGCTCTCCAAAACTTTAAAAACGATTAAACGATTAAAAGTTAATCGTGTGTGGGCTCCAGAGCATTTTTCACAATCTAAAAAATGGCCATTAAAAATTCCGAATATGCTCTAATTATTCACAACGTTTTTAACGTTGTAAAAAATGGTCGTGTGTGGGCTTTAACAACGTGAAAAAAACGCGCATGCTCAGAAGCAAGTTATGAGACGGGAGGGCTTGTTCTGGTAAAACTAGCGTTCGTAATGGAGTAAGCACATTCATCACGCTGTAACAGACTAAAAAGCGTGAATCGTCTTTTACGCACACAAAATCAGCAAAAGCAGCCCCAAGGGTGGCACCATCCGAATGGAACATCCCCTTTATAGTGCCGTCGTACATGTTGTACGTCACCGCGCTTTGCTAGAGCATTTTTTTTCCATGATCGTGTGTAGGCAAGGCCGCTTTAATGATCGGGTTGAAATATTTTTTTTTTCTAGACCCTTAAAAACACAATTTTTTAGAACCCGAAAAACGGTTGCGGCATTAGACTGGGAACGAATATTGGTATGGATGAAAACAGAACAGGAATTGTAATTCTTCAAAAAGATTGTATGTGAACACACTACAAAGTACACTATATTGTCAAACATTTTTGGACCCTTGCCTTTATATACACATAAACATTAATGGCATCCTAGTCTTAGTCCGTAGGGTTCAATATTGATTTGGCCTACCTTTTGCAGCTATAACAGCTTCAACTTTTCTGGGAAGGCTGTCCACAAGGTTTAGGAGTGTGTCTATGGGAGTGTTTGATAATTCTTCTAGAAGCGCATTTCTTCTAGAAGGCCTGGCTTGCAATGTCTGCTCTAATTCATCCTAAAGGTGTTCTATTGGATTGAGGTCAGTACTCTGTTCCTTGTATTGTCCTTTAAAGTCCCATCAGAGGGTCTCTTTTTGTTTCAGGACTCTGTGTAGGCCAGTCAAGTTCCTCCACCCCAAACTTGCTCATCCATGTCTTTATGGACCTTCTTTGTGCACTGGTGCACAGTCATGTTGGAACTGGAACAGGCCATACCCAAACTGTTCCCACAAAGTTGGGAGCATGATATTGTCCACAATGTCTTGTATGCTGACGCCTTAAGAGTTCCCTTCACTGGAATTAAGGGGCCAAACCCATCCCCTGAAAAACAACCCCACATCATAATCCCCCCTCCACCAAATTATTTGAACCGGCGCTTCTGGAAGAGTGGTCAAACATTCCCATAGACACAATCTTAAACCTTGTGGACAGCCTTCCCAGAAGAGTTGAAGCTGTTATAGCTGCAAAGGGTGGGTTAACTCATTTTGAACCCTACGGACTAAGGCCCTGTACACACGATCAGACATGTCTGATGAGACTCTCTGACGTTGGACCATTTTCATCAGACAACTCTGAACTTGTCTGATGTGCGTAAACACCATCGGACCAAAATCCGATCAGACCAGAACGCGGTGAGGTAGAACACAACGACGTGATGAAAAAATGAAGTTCAATGCTTCCAAGCATGCGTCGACTTGATTCTGAGCATGCACGGGTTTTTGCATGTTTTAAAACTTTGGTCCACTGGAAAACGGTCCGATAGGGGATGGGATGCCTATAAAGTTCATATGCGTGTAAAGGCAGGCACCCCACTACTTTTGGCAATATCGTGTATATTTTGGCATTATAGTGTATATTCCTATGGGCAATACGTTTAAAAGGATAAAAATAAAACCTACATGGCTCACAGGCAAAATTTTAAAAATATATAAATAATAAGAAAGAGAGCTTTTAAAGAGGATGTAAACTTCCCTTTAGGATTGTATGTACCTATGGGTAAGCATATAATACAACTTACCTAAAGGTACTGTAAATATCTCCTAAACTTGCACCATTTAGGAGATATTTACTGTATGCGCCACCTATGGCGTCAACGTCTGCCTGTATCGTTTCTTCAGAGCCCTGTGCCATGACCGGTGGCTCCTGCACGCATGAGCGGGAGTGACATCACGCTGCTCCAGCCAGTCACGCAGCCGGAGTCTGTGGACCCAGAAGGGAGATGGGCGAAGATGGATGCTTCCTCCAGTGGGGACAACAGGGGTTTCGTTTGCAATGCATACTAGCTAGGGGTGCAACGGATCGTCAGCTCTGGAGCTCTGGAGCGGCGGCCATCTTGGTACACCCGGCGGGCCCTCCTTTCTGTTCACACCCACAGAGGAGGAGGAGCCCACGCTCGAGGAAAACACACGCCGCTGTCTGAGGATCTGAGGTCTGAACTATGGTGGGGGTTACTGTTTGAGGTCTGCACTATGGTGGGGGTTACTGTTTGAGGTCTGCACTATGGTGGGGTTACTGTCTGAGGTCTGCACTATGGTGGGGTTACTGTCTGAGGTCTGCACTATGGTGGGGGTTATTGTCTGAGGTCTGCACTACTGTGGGGGTTACTGTCTGAGGTCTGCACTATGGTGGGGTTACTGTCTGAGGTCTGCACTATGGTGGGGTTACTGTCTGAGGTCTGCACTACTGTGGGGGTTACTGTCTGAGGTTTGCACTATGGTGGGGTTACTGTCTGAGGTCTGCACTATGGTGGGGTTACTGTCTGAGGTCTGCACTATGGTGGGGTTACTGTCTGAGGTCTACACTATGGTGGGGTTACTGTCTGAGGTCTGCACTATGGTGGGGGTTACTGTCTGAGTTCTGCACTACTGGCGGGGGGGGGGGTTTACCGCCTGAGGTCTGCACTACTGGGGTAGGGGTTACCGTCTGAGGTCTGCACTATTGTGGGGGTTACCGTCTGAGGTCTGTACTATTGTGGGGGTTACCGCCTGAGGTCTGCACTACTGGGGGGGGGGATTTACTGTCTGAGGTCTGCACTATTGGGGGGGTTACCATCTGAGGTCTGCACTACTGTGGGGGATCTGTACTGTGGGGGGGACACAATTTTTATTATTTTTTTGCACCAAGTGACACCACTGCAGTGGGGGGGGGGGGATGTGGATATTACAGTGGGGGAGATTTTTTTTTTTACAAATCCGTTTTTTTACAAGTCCGTTTTTTTTTACGAGTCCGTTTACGGACTTGTAATGATACCCTATGTGATCACGGCCGTTAGCGGATGAGCATCCGCTAACATCTGTAATGACCCGCCTCCGCCCTGTCCGCCCAGCTCAGCGGGGATCCCCGCTAAGCCGACGGACACACACAGGGCGGATCGATAAACGGCCGCTCCGTGTGAAAGGACCCTAATACTAGCACATTATGCCTTTGCAGGTCACCAAAAAAATTAAAATGTAATGTTACAAAGAATAAAACAAAATATGTAAAAAGGAAATTAAGACTGCAAACATTCTAAATGAACGACAGATTGCAAAAGGCAAAAATTCTTCAAATATATTAATAGTAAAAAGGTCATGTCTAATCATGTAGGCCCTTTACAAAATAATCTGGACTGGGTGACTGGGGACAAAGAGAAAACACGTTTAATAAATACATTCTTCAGTAGGGATGAGCCAAACACCCCCCGTTTTGGTTCGCATCAGAACCTTCAAACAGACCAAGTGTTCGCTAATTTTAAAGGCTAATATGCAAGTTATTGTCCTAAAAAGGGTTTGGGGACCTGGGTCCTGCCCCAGGAAACAGGTATCAATGCAAAAAAAAGTTTTAAAAACAGCAGGTTTTTTTTGCACAACAAATAAAAAAATACAGAACATTTTGAAAAAATTGTTTTCCTTTGTTTCTGTTTTATAAAATATTGTAAATAAGTAAGTTTTCTCCTTCACTGATGGCCACTGATAAGCAAGCACTGATGAGGTGGCACCAATGAGGTGGCAATGATGGGAACTTATATGCAGCACTAATAGGTGGCACTGGTATGCAGCACTGACAGGCATTGATAGGCTGCACTGATGGGCACTCATAGGTGGCACTGACGTGCACTGAAAGGCTGCGCTGATGGGTACTTATTGGTGGCACTGATTGGTGGCACGGATGGGCACTGATAGGTGGCAGTCATGGATACTGATAGGTGGCAGTCATGGACACTGATAGATGGCACTCATGGGCATTACTGATAGATGGCACTCATGGGCATTACTGATAGATGGCACTGATGGGCATCATTGATAAGGAGGCACTGGCAGGCATTAATGATGAGCACTGATTGGCATTGATTTTGGCAAAGATTGGCATCCCTGTTGGCATTGGGTGGCATACCTGGTAGTCCTGATAATCAATCAGTGCAGACCCCCTGACAGGAGAGCAGCCGATCGGCTCTTCTCTACTTGTGTCTGTCAGACGTGAGTGACGGCTTTTCCTGTTTACACTGTGATCAGCCGTGATTGCGCATGGCTGATCACATGGTAAATAGACTCTGTCAGAGGCTCTTTACCAAGATTGGTGTTGCAGTGTGTCAGACTGACACACCATACCACCAAGCGCCACACTGCGCACCCCAACAGGCGCCCGCCGGCGGTTATCCTGAAAGATGTCATATGATCTCCAGTCAGGATAACGGAACCAACCCTCGACCGTCATTCTTCTATAGGCCGGGCGAAAAGTGGATAAGCAACAGACAGCATGGATTCATGAAAAACAGAAGATGCCAGAAAATCTGACTGGAACGCATCAAAAACGCGCATTCAGAAAAGCATCTGGAGTGCATCCGAAGAGTGTTTCTATGTTGTGAACTAACCCATATGGCAATGTACCATATCGCAACAAAAAATGCACATTTTTTGTCAATCCAGCGCACCACAACACATGTCCTGTGCTGCCATATAGGTGAGTTATCTATTACAGTATACAGTAGTGCATTGGGGCACCAATCTCAATGGATGGCCCAGCTAAATACCATACCTTCCACAAATACTTTGACGGTTGTAATACAGTAGTCTTAATGGGCCTTTAAAGTTTCCATTAACTTTCACTTTAAATTTCAACATGACTGTAAAGTTACAATTTACATAACATCAGGTTTCTCGTTAAGTGTTTCGTACTATAGCATCTTTGATCTGTGATATCCACATGATACAGATTAATAATAATAATATACAGCATTACATAGTGTACTTAATACTGATATGCCATTTCATATGCCATGTGCCATTTCTTTCTAATAGCTTGGAAGCTTGTGTTTTAGCGTAGTTCAGTGATTGACAGAAAGGACAGGAATCAAGGTGGGCTCTGTACATAAACTATAAAACCGACATCAGCAAATTACCAAAATAAATTTCCAGCTCAGAATTCGAGCACAGAAATAAACCACTCAGTCGTATAGCTTATGAAATCCATGCAGTCCTTCAGATAGAAATATGTATTATTGTAATTACCTGTTGTCTGATTCCAGGACTGTTTGTTTAAAATATAGTGGGTCCTTTAGCAAGACATATAACTTTACAACTTTTTTCCATTATAATCTTTTAATGTTAACTGAATGTTAAGCAGGCTATGTGCTTTAGTATTCATTTGATATAGATCAGTATTATACAAAGATATGTACCTGAACACTAGAATGATGCATGAAAGAATAGAATGCTGCAGAGACCACTGCTTAATATGTTACTTCCAGATGGCATTAAAGTGCTTTATCAAGAAAGATGTCTTCAATTAGAATTCCTCTACAAACTAAGAAAAAAAATTACTGCTAAGAATAAAGTGTATCTAAACCCAAGAAACAAAATTCAATATATTGCAACTTATGCCCCGTACACACGATCGGAATTTCTGATGGCCTAAAATCCAATGGAATTTTTCATCGGAATTCCGTTCAAGCTGTCTTGTATACACACTGTCAGACCAAAATCCGGCCGTCCAAAATGCGGTGATGTAAAACACTACGATGAGCCGAGAAAAATTAAGTTCAATGCATTCCAAGCATGCGTCGACTTGATTCTGAGCATGCGTTGTTTTTTTCTCAATCGGAGTTCCACACAGACGATCAGAAAAAAACTACCAGAAAACGTTCTATTTCTAAACACCGACGGAAACAAGTCCGATGGGGCCCACACACGATCATAATTTTTTCATAAGCGTATATTCATTGGTTTGCGCAAAAGTTATAGCGTCTACAAACTATAGGATATTTTTATTTGCTCATTTACTAGTAATGGCGGTGATCAGCAGCTTATAGTGCGACTGCGATATTGTGGCAGGAAAATCGGACACCTAACTGACACTGACACTTTTTTTGGGAACCAGTGACACTTATACAGTGATCAGTGCTAAAAATATGCACTGTCACTGTACTAATAACACTGCCAGGGAAGGGGTAAACTTCAGGGGCCATCAAAGCATTAAATGTGTGCCTAGCTAATGTTTCAGTGTAGTGGGGGAGGTGATTTTACTAGTGAAAGGCATGGATCAGTGTTCCTGCTTTACAGAACCACAGGATCTATGCCTTCTATACTGATAGAATGACAATCTGCCTTGTTATTCAGCCTGTGTACAGAACGATCAGCGGTCCGCAGGATCCACTGTGTAAAATCACAGCGCGAGCGCGCCGCCATCAACACGCATTCGTGCCTGAATCCTGATACCGGAAAGTGCAGAATAACCTATAAATACAAGATCCTGCACAGCGTGGCCACCCTGTAGCAGTAGATCTTCTATGGGGCGGTTGGCATGTGGTTAACTCCCCTGGCGGTATTCCCAAGTCTGACTCGGGGTTACATTTTTATGCAGGTATAGGTGAGGGTAGTGCCCATTTGTTTGTACTGTAATTTACTGAGGGTAACAAAACAGTACTGGAATTCTGGCAGGATCAACAGCTATTTTGTGGTTATTTAACAGCTATAACAAGACCCTTTTTATATTTAACATACCAAAAGGTTATGTTGGCAACCATTGTACCTCACTTAAATGATTAATGATACATAAAATAAGTGATTAAAACCTTTTGTCTATATAAGATTCAACCCATGCATCTGCAGCTATAATTAAAAACAAATGATAACGGTGCGAAAAGATAAACAGTCTAATTTATTTATACAGAAAATAAATGTTAGAGTAATTAGACATTGCCAAATATATCTTAGTGATGTTACAAATACAGTGTGACCAGTCTACAAAAATAATTAAGGCCAATATCAGTTTATTACAATGGACATATACATGGTATCAATATATTAAGGTGAATCCTAAGATAGAAAAAGGTTATAGAAAATAAAAAGAGAGATAAGATGATACATTACACATACATCCTTACGTGACCATGCTATGTCCAGACTGTGAGGCTTATGCCCTGTACACACGATCGGACAAAATTCACATCGGAATTCTGACAGAATTCCATCGGAGGAAAATAGAACATGTTCTCTATGTAAACTCTGATGGAATTCATCGGAATTTCTGATGGAATTACTCCGATGGGGCATACACATGGTCGGAGTTTCCGATGGAAAAAGTTAGTCGGACTTTTTCCATCGGAAATTCTGATCGTGTGTACAGGGCAAAAGTAGATACCATAGAAGTATTGTTTTTTATGTCCCCTCTCTACCTATTCCCACCAACCCCACACATGGATTGCTTTCATTGGTTCAGAAGTGGCATTGAATTCCGGCTGGCTGTATTTGAAGCCTAGTTGGCCATCATGCTTCTCACATGAGACTCTCTTCTGTGCCTCTCTGCCTATCCTACGTCTTTCATCTTAGCATAACCAGTTCCGACATTAGCATTTCCAGGACCCCTGGCTAGATGTTTCCCCAATGTCTGCTTAGGCTCTTTACAAAACAAAAGAATAATTTAATTATCACCTGCCGACCATATCTCATCATGATATCACAAAGTGCCAGATTCAGGTAGAGTTAGGCTGGAGTATCAGTGATACTCCAGCCTAACTCTCACTTTGAGCCGGCGTTTCTGTTTTCTGTAAGCAGAAAACAAGAAATGCCGGGTTGGAGTTCCTATACGAGCGGCGTAATTGTATTTCGCCGTCGTATCGGAACTGCAATCTTAAAAATGGCACTCGGGGCGTTCCCGCTGATTAACGCCGAGAATATGTTAATCAGCGAGAATCGGCAATTCACGATCGTATTCGACCCGACGCAGTGACTTTCCGACGTTTCCGTAAGAGATACGCGGCGCAAAGAAAAACCAGCCCCCTAGTGGAGTATCCTATGTTAAGTATGGCCGTCGTCATCGCGTTGAATTTAAAAATGTTCGCGTTGTTTGCGTAAAACGTCCGTGAATGGGGATTGACGTCTTTGACGTTCACTGACAGAATTTGGAGCATGCGCACTGACAGTCGACGCATGCGCAGTACGTTCGCCGCGGGATCGCGCCTAGTTTAAACAATACACGCCCCCTACCCGCCCAATTTGAATTCCGCCGGCTCATTTTCTCTACGCCGCCGCAACTTTAGGAACAAGTGCTATGTGAATAACAGTACTTGCTCCTAAAGTTTCGGCGGAGTAACGTAAATGAGAAACGTTACTCCAAAATAAAGATTCGCTCATCTACCTGAATCTGGCCCAAAATATATAAAGTACATAATCTTCCTGTCAAAACATATATACATACATACATACATGTGTGTGTGTGTATATATATATATATATATATATATATATATATATATATAATCAGCCCTCAACGTGTTTCCCTTAAAGCTCCATGATATATATATGAATGTTAAATCCTCCACCACAAGGTAAACACGAGGAAAATAGAAAGATCAAGGTAAAAACACCACTGAATGTACTACTAAGCAATCTAAATAGCTTTGTCCTTACAAATCAAATATAGAAATAAAAGAACCTGAGTGGTGTCATGACCAGGGGTAAGACTTGGAGGTTCCTCTGGGGGTGACATGGGCTCACCTGAGGCGTGGGGTCTAAGCACTAAACAGTCTTCACCAGAGCTCCTGATAGTGCATGCCAGTGCAGGATTGCAGCCTTCAGGATCTCCTTATCAGAAGCCAAGCAAGTCGAGGTGCAGTAGCAGATGTAGCAGATAGGTATCAAGAATAAGCATAGTCTGTAAATAAGCCAAAGTTCAGTAAGTGGTTGCAGGTGGGGATCAAGTGGAAGTGTAGTCAAGGAACAAGTCAAAGGATGGTAATGAATGGCAATGAACATGCAGATGGCAGCAGGAGCAAAAAGAGTAAGATATTGGCTAAAGAAGAGCACAATAATCTAGCAAACAGGAGGTGCAAAGCATGGCTTGAATAGGAAGTTCATGGGAGGAGCAAGAAGTTGAAGGTTCACCAGAAACAAGATAGAATGTAATTGGCCTGGATTCACGAAAGTCTTACGCCAACGTATCTCCAGATACGGCGTCGTAACTCCAAATGTGCGCTGTTGTATCTTTACGCTGATTCGCAAAGCTAGATAAGTCGTAAAACAAGGCTTCAGCCGCCCAACGTAACTTGCCTACGCCGGCGTATCGTGGGCACATAGTTACGCTGGACGCATTCGGCGTGCCTAAGTTAAATATACAAATGAGTAAGATACGCCGATTCACAAACATAGATGCGCCAGGCGGAAAACATACGCGGTTCGCGTAAGTAAAGTAAAGTTACCCCTCATATAGGTGGCGCAAACCATTCAAAAGTATGGACCAGGGAACAGCCATCGTATGTTATGTTGTTTACGTAGTACTACGTGAATAGGGCTGTGCATAGGTTACGTTCACGTCTTAGGCAGTAATTCGACGTATCTTAGGCAGCTATTTCGACGTGACTTTGAGCATGCGCACTGGGATGCGTCCAAGAGCCGACGCATGCCCATCATTTGCATGGGGTCACGCTTCATTTAAATGTTACATGCCCACTTCCACCTAATTTTACTTACGTCGGCTTACGCCAACAACTATACGCTACGCCGGCACAGCGTTGAGCGCATATTCTTTGTGAATAGCATGCTTGCCGCTCAACGTTGCGCCGGTGTAGCGTAAAGAAGATACGCTATGGTGGCATAAAGATGCGCCGATCTACATGAATCCAGGCCATTGTGTCTAAGGGATCAGGTAGGAAGCTGTCCAGCATCTCAGGTGGCTCAGCAAGAAAAACTACTGTTACACACAGTGGAGGTCTTGGGTTCAGGTCCTGACAGATGGGCAGGACTCCTTTAGGCACTTAACAGAAAGTAATGATTGAGAGGAAGGAGGGAGTAACTAGATATGGTTTTACAAGCTTACATTTACCATGTTCCTGCAGGTACATTAGCTCTTCATTCACCAATGACTTTTCTGGAAAATACATGCACACGATCGGTTAAACCGATGAGAATGGTCTGATGGACCGTTTTCATCGGTCAAAACTGATTGTGTGTGGGCACCATCGATTATTTAACCATCGGTTAAAAAAAGTCAACTTGCTTTATATTTAACCGGTCGTTAGTAGGCACGAACCATCAGTTAAAAATCGACGCATGCTCAGAATCAAGTCTTACGCATGCTTGGAAGCATGTCGTTGTGTTTTACGTCACCGTATTCTGACACAATCGTTTTTTTAACCGATGGTGTGTGGGCGCGACGGACCATCAGTCAGCTTCATCGGTTAACCGATGAAAACGGTCCATCAGACCATTCTCATCGAATGGACTGATCGTGTGTACGTGGCATAAGGCAGCTTTAGGCATAAGAAATCCAAAGTCCATGGTACAAACCAGGAGAGGCATGGGAATCTATGGTCTGAGGGACAAACACAACCATATAACCCTTTCATGGTTGGGACAGGCTAATGGAAGTACCATGCAAAGTGTGACACATGTTGAACAAGGGTAAAAATATTGAATGCACCTAGCACAAAGAAAGTACTATTATTAGTGGATGGACAAATTGGTGAATGCAAAAGATGGATCTAGTCAGCCCTAATTTTTATAATTTTTTGCTAGTTTAAAAAAAAAAAACGTGTCTCTTTCACACCACTCCCCACACCTGATATCTGTTCACTTTGATCAAAAGTAACAGCTGAAGTATATTTAAAGCTATGTGTTTTTTATATATACTGTATATATATATATATATATATATATATATATATATATATATATATATATTAGTAGGGAACAGTTAGAACCCCTGTGAAGAATGTATTACTGCATTTTAACCCACTGAGGATATTCACTCTATTGATGTGTCCTGATGATCATTGTCAATGGGCTAGAAATTTTGGTTTGGCAAATCCAAAGTTTAACAGCTGACTTTGTAACAGGAAATTAGGGAAAATGTAATATTGGGGATTCCTGTTCAGCTGATGACTCTGCAAAGGGGACTTTCTTCCTGGTGTGTGTCTGTTCACTGTTCAAATCTAAAAGAAGAAGTTTGGGCTTTGGATATATAACTTTAAAGTGGTTGTAAAGGCAGTAGTTTTTTTTTATGTTAATACAATCTATGCAGTAAGATGAAAAAAAAACTTCTGGGTGCAGCAGTCGCTCTAATACTTACCTGAGCCACATCTCTATCCAGCGATCCGTCCGGGACTCTCCCTTCTGATTGGCTGAGACATAGCAGTGGCTCTCGTTGCTGTCAACCAAACTCAGTTAGCCAATCAGGAGAGAGAGGGGGCAGGGCCAAACCACGGCTCGGTGTCTGAATGGATATATGGAGCAGCAGCTTGGCTCGGGTACCCCTATAGCAAGCTTCTTGCTGTGAGGGCACTCAACAGGAGGTAGGAGCCAGGAACACCGAAGAGGGACCGGAGAATAAAAGGATCTGGGCTGCTCTGTGCAAAACCACTACACAGCTGGGAAGTATGAAATGTTTGTTATATTAATAGAAAGAAAACAAGACTCTACAATAACTTTAACAAAACACCAACACAGTGCTCAAAACCTGGCTTGAAACTTACAGCTTACCCTATCAGAAAGTGGCATAATTTTTAAAGTTTAAAGTTTTAAAGTTCTTTTCTTATGGTTGAATACATTTACTTTTTAGGGTATGGAAGATACACTCATGAACTCTGTGACAGGGTAATTTGGGATTTTACAGCATAATAAATGTGTGCAGTTTTACTCTGCTTGACTATGGTAGTGTTTTTGGGGAGGGGGACATTTTTTTTCTCTGACCCTCTCTCTAAGCTCTGACCCTCTCTCTAAGCTCTGACCCTCTCTCTAAGCGCTGACCCTCTCTCTAAGCTTTAAGAGGATGCCAGTCTATATGCCTCATGGACATAATGTTACAAAATGTGTGGCAACAAGAACTTTCATCCAGTTACATTTGAACCATCCATTTGAGTTTCGGTTATGTCTACACTACCCAAAACTACTAGCCTTATAAATTTACACAGAACTCGATTTGTGCCATCTCTAGGAGAAACATTAAAAGTTCCATTAAAACATTGTTAAATAGATTTAACATTTCCATTGTTTATACTGCAGCAATGACAGTTGGTGTAAATGGCACCTTTTAACTACACATCAAATGCAGAGCATTTTCTCACTATCTAATGACTTCAGCAATAATCAATAACTTTTTTTTATTTGACTCAACCAAACTGATTTTAAAATAAAAGAACAGAATTGCTTTTAAAGTACAAAAATAATTATGGACCACTTGAAACGTAATGTCTGTGTTTTATTTCTCATCAGAATTCATTAGTGTGTAACATCAATAATTTAGCCCCTCATTTGCCAACACTGACTTGGCTGAGTAGTTCAATCATGTAACCCTGTAAACTTACTTTCCATTAAAATGAATGTTGCTGACAAAGGACAATGAAAGAGATACTTCATTTATTAACTATAGAGAGACTTCATTTATCAATGTTTTAAATGTTGAGCTTTATGCAACAGAAGTTTGCATCAGGTCCAAGATTTGGACTTGGAACCAAAAGGGAATTAACCTTTCCAAAAGTACATTGTTTCATGACCATTCGGAATTTCAAATTGGTCTCCTAATGTTAAGGAGGAACAAAATATGTGTATGAGTTATGAACCAATGTTGGCAGTTAAAGTGTATGTAAAGGCATTTTTGGATAGTGCGGGGAAGGGTTAAAACCCATATTGGATTTGATTTTTTCAATCTATCATTGAGGAGATTTGAATTGTATCTTAGACAGCTGTCACCCCAACATTTGCCCCACTGATTTACTATTTCTTTCCATGGTGGTAAGTCCCCTCATTTTCTGTTTTGGTAACAACGGTCTCCAGGACAAATAGAGGTTTAAATCTTTACATACACTTTAAGTGCATATTTGTGGTAGCTAAACTGATTGATTCCACTCATTTTTATGGTCTTCTTTTGTAGTTAATAATTAGAATAGACCTCAAGTTTAGATGCAAATAGATATACATTTTTTTGAACATTTAAAGATAATTATTTGGACATATGGTTTAATGTCTTTCAGTTCTCATGATCTGGAAAATCTGCTTCAAAGTCTACAAATACTTTTGAATTTAGTTAAAGCGGAGTTCCACCCAAAAATGGAACTACCACTTTTCGGAACCCTCCCCCCCTCCGATGTCACATTTGGTACCTTTCAGGGGAGGGGGAGCAGATACCTGTTGAATACAGGTATTTGCTCCCACTTCCAGGCAATAGATAGCCGCATTATCTGCGGGTACCTACACCACTCCTCCCTCCTCGCTGCCTTCTGGGAGACACACAGGTCCCAGAAGACAGCAGGGGCCATTCGGGTTGCACAGAGTGAGTCGTGCATGCGCAGTAAGGAACCAGGAAGTGAAGCCGCAAGGCTGAACTTCCTGATTACCTTACCGAAGATGGCAGCGGCAGCACCCGAGCGACAGATCGGCTTTGGGTGCTGACATCGCGGGAGCGCTGGACAGGTAAGTGTCCTTCTCCTAAATGTCAGCAGCTGCAGTATTTGTAGCTGCTGACTTAAAAAAAAAATTGTCGAACCTCTGCTTTTACCTACTTGGCAGAGATAGAGGTTTCTTGGGTGTAAAATTGGAGCATACATTTAGGATATGTGTTTGTATAAATAGGTGATGCACAAGATATACAGGTACCTTGAATATTCAAACGATAGGTCATCAATCAATGAAGCCTTATTTAGAGGCTGTCCCAACCAGACTTTACAAAAAACATGGGTTAACATACAGACTTATTATTACTGCAGTGCTGTTCTTTTATATGCAATCATAGAACATGCTGATCAAGGTACTGAAAATGCTGCACATAATAACTTTAGTGCATGGAAGATGGTGCCATTGGCTAATAGGATTTTCATTGCACTTTGCCACATGTCAGCTAGGTATTGAAATGCACTAGTATGAACTAGGGCTGTTACTGATCAGAATTTTTGTGTTTGATTAATCGTTTTTTTTTTTTATCGATTAATCGACTAATTTTGATTAATTATAACGCACATACTGATCCAACTACTTTTAGCTGATCTCCTTGCAGGCTGATTCCCAGTGCAGCTACCAACCACTGGAAAAATGGATAGCAGGATACAAAAAACACACAAAGGCAGCGCTCGATGGGAATAGCATTAAAACTTTTATAGTCTTCAAGTAGGTAACAAAATAAATATTGCACTGGAGATAAAATCGATGTAGCTACATAAACTGTATAAATGGTGTGAGTAATACGAAATGGTACCAAAAGCAGTCTTAAAAACATGTAGCTAAGTATGATACTGGTATAAAAATGTGTACAACGATACCACTGCTGAATCCAGATGAGGAGGTGTTAACATCAGTCCGTCGGCATGTAGATGTCCCATGAAGGGAATTATCACAACTCCCAGTAGATGGCTGTAGAATCCCAAGGTTGATAGAGGGAAGTGATAGAGGGAAGTGTAACAGCCCTTGCGTGTGGCAGATAGTAAGGTCCCGCCGGCATGCAGATATGAAGGCACAGCAAAGGAGCCCTTCAGATGGACATGGCAATCCCCGCCGGTGTCCGTGATGTCACCGGATCTCCGACGGAACTCCCTGAAGGCCCAGAAGCCGGCGGAGAGGTGAGTACCAATCAAAAGAATTTTAATCGATCAAAAAGTTTTTGATCGTTAAAAAAAATTAAAGATTAATCGATGAATTAAAAGTTAATTTGCACAGCCCTAGTATGAACACATTAGTACTACATAAGGTAACTAATAACTTGCATGGATCTAACACAAAACATGAGGTAAAATAATACATTTACTGGAGTTAATGGGGGATATTTTGGTAATAGGACAAAACTATGCTACACTGTGGTTATTATTATACACAGTATAAACAAAAAATACTTATTTGTGTTCATTTTGTGCTGAAAAGTAACATTTTGGTTATCAGATTAATGTAGAATTTATTTTCATATTTATATTTGTATTGTCATAAGCCAGCGGCTTTGTGCAAAGCTGTGGAATATGTTGGCACCACTCAGGTAAAGTCATAGTAGCATTAAAATGTAATCTTTACATGGCAAGTTCATTCATTTACATGTTTAAATTGATGATCCAGCTGGCTTGCCTGGCTACATAAAAGGATGTGATTTTTATGTCCATTGGTGCCAGTATATTCAATCTTCATTTTTTTTGCCCCAAACTGCACTGTCTGCACCTGATAAGATTTTTGGACAGATTTACAGCTGAGATGATTTTGAAGCACTTGGTGGACTGATGTTTAAGACTGTTATCAAGTTAATTGGTAAATGTGCACACACAAAATGTTAAAGCCAAGTTTCCAAGCAACCACTATCTTCATTGCACATACTTAAAGCCATATACACCTTTTTTACTTTCTACTTTTAAGGACATGTCCTGATGCATTATGCTTAAGTAAATGACTTGCAAAAAGAATTGGAAGCACATATTACTCATGGACATATTCCAACATATTGAAACATTTCTGCAAATAGAAACTAAATCTTAATATCCACTTATTTTGGTTAAATAGCCTCCTATTTGTCATCTAAACAAGAGTGCAATGAGGATTTGAGTAGATAGTATTAATATTACTCACCCTGCTAGCTGATCTTAAATGAATGAGCTAGGTTTGCATGAATTCTACAAAGACTTACAGATTGCCAACACCTAATCCTGTAGATGCATTAGAAAGCAGGTATAGGAAACTGAACGGCACTGCATCTTCCAGTCTATTAATTAGGCATCTGGGCTAAATAAGGACTACTTTTTAAACTATTCACTTCTCCTTGGCCCCCAGTCCTCCATTTTAGATTAAAGTACATTTTTTCTTTAACCTCCCTGGCGGTATGATTATTTTTCATGAAAATTTGGCGTTTTAGGCCTGTAATTCTTAGGAATAACTCACTTAAATCTGTCCAAACAAGAGTCTAGTAGACATCTTGGGTATGATAAAGTTTGCAAAAACAAAATAAATAAATTATAGTATAATAAATAACTATAAATAATTATAACAAATAATAATATGATTATAATACAAAATATTCAATAATGTAATCAAATCAAAAACACTGAAATTTGCTCAGTTGCAGAATTGTCGCTGTCATTACTTTTATTTTTTGATGACGAATTTCCCCACAAATCGCTATCGGTCAATTCTGCAAGTGATTATAAATTATTATCGCTGTTTTCTAGCTGGTCTAAAACCACTTTTGACATACAGGGACACTTTTTGGTTGTTATGGACAATCTCCAGTTTCCTGGCAAAAAAAACCTGGCAAAAAAAACCTGGCAAAAAAAACCTGTTTTAATTATATAAAAGTGCATGCAGGACACTGGGCAAACCACTAGGGACAAAGGGGGTGTATTTTTTTTCATTCAGTACTGTAATCTGTAAGATTACAGTATACTGTATGTATTGTGTTTATTTACTTTTTTTAATTTGGCGCCAATCTCCGCCCCCGTGCGTCGTAACGTTGGGAACGGAGCTCTGCGGCACACAGGCACTGTGTGAATCGAGCGAGGACACCGCTCCATCACACAGCGGAGAGGCATCGCAGGATCCATGGACAAGGTAAGTAATTCCCTTCTTGTGAACACTGCGAGGCGATCTTGAGTCTGGCTCAGGGTTACCGCTTTTGGTTCTGAAATTTCACCCCGAGCCTGACTCGGGAATACCACCGGTGGGGGGAGGGTTAAGACTGTTGTGGGATCAAATGTACAATTATATGACAATCCCCCTGCCTATGATGAAAGATTTTCATGGTAATGCAAAGCCTTACATATTGCATTTCTATATGGTATGAAGAAGAGTAAAGCCTGTTATTTAGTGTTTGCAGAAATTTAAGACTGGCTACACACAGTAGAAAAATACAGGTGACGTAATAAATGTGGGCAGCAAGTCTGACAATAAAGAGGTGATAAAGGGTATGAACAAGCACTTGCAAGGAATGCTGTTTGTTGTCTGTAAAATATTTCTGTATGCTGCGTTATGTCAGCAAAGAAACACCAGGTGTTTCCTTTTTCTTCCAATAAGGGGGAACAAACCTTTCATTAAATTTGATCCATATCCATTTGTTGGATAAGAAGTCAACAGAGGATAGGCAGACCAAATACCAGTATTCTTTTTGTTGAAAATTTTGATCTAAAGTCATCTGTAGACTTTTCAGATGTGGTTTACAATGTTTTTCATTGTGATTACTGGATGTCAGAAGCTTAAAAGTAACCTTATTTCTCTTTAAGACTAACACTTTACCTCAGATGTCAGAAGATAATTTATAGGTTATGTTGAACGGTTCATTAATTTGTAATTACATTCTAAATAAAACAGGAGTTGTTAGGCATTATTATTATTAAAGCAAATGTAAACTCAATTATTAAAATATTATTTAAGCTTTACAATGTTAGTGTAACTTTAAAAGTCATCTTTGATATTTTAAATCTATAGTCTTGAAATGAAGGACATTGTTTAGGCACATCCTGTTGTGAGGTGACAACGCTCTGTCCCTGTCTCATAAATTTGCTTCTGTGTTGTCACCCTGTCACATGGCTATGGGGGAGACTGAAAGGAGACAATTTCAATACACATGCAGTCATGGTCTACTGTTGTTTTCACTAAGAAATGCTTCCATGTCTGGAATGCATAGCATCATTAAATGGCTTAAAACTAGCTGCAAAGACTGCAATGGGAGGAGATCTTGATCATTTCAACACACATTATAAAGTCATGGTTCTCTGTTGCTATCATTGGGAAGTCTCTCAAGTTTCCCTATGAGAAAAGCCATGTAGCCATCCTTGGAATGTATGGACACTTGAGTGGCTGCAAAGAGTCACAGAAGATCAAAATAAGATACCATAAAGGTTAATTTTGAGGGGAAAAAATGTTAGTTTGTGATACAAAGTGCTTAGGAAAACCAAATGTGATTTAACGACAAATGCAAGCAGTTGCCAGCATGCACTATAAAGAAAATATATAGTATTTCTCCTCTTAAATACTTTTTTTTCACGCTCCAAAAAGAGAACCGTTTTCACATGAAATTTTTTTTGTAAAATATCTAATGTTTCTAATATTGTACAGAAGTTATTCTTTAATGGTTGGATATGCCATCTTGGTGCTCTGCTTGAGCTGCATTCCTTTCAACTAGCACTAAATGTAAGGGAAAGCAGTGAAGTGGGACCTTAAAAAGCAATCATGGGTCACTATAAGGACTGTGGTTGCAGTTCATGAGACCATTTACTGTGAAGAAAACCAGCGATTTCATTATGCCTTGGTCTCAGCCACATTCAGGTTTTTAACAATTAACTTTGGGTCATATCATGTATGAAAAATGGCATTTAATAAAGCTTTGCAGATTATTGTGGGTAACATTTTAATGACATTAAAGAAAAAGCAAGACAACGAGTCTGCTTACCTACACAGAATGGAATGAGTACAGCAAATAAAGTAGTTAGTACTTGATAATTATTATTCCATTCCATGCTAAAAAGAGACTTCCAAATATTACTATGCTAAAAATGTTATGTTACTAATTTAGACATATTGGACTTATTCATTACAAAACATGGTCTTCACATGGTTGTGCGCTCAAGTACGGCTGTGGGAATAAGGCCTTATTGTGATTCGGCATTAACATTACAGTTTGCAAAGAGAATTCATGGAAAAAAGTTCTAAATGAGGGGGCGCTCGCGAGCAGCCAAAGAACATGGTTGTACACTGTTCCGGCTCCCTTCTATCCAGGTGAATTGGCAGTCAGCCAAACAGGAAAAGCTCAATTTAAGCCTCTTCAGGACACCCTGCTTGTTCTCTAACACCTGAGTGGCAGATGCAAAAGATTTTGGGTACCACTTGTCCCTCCACATGGTTACATGCTCCATTTCCAAGATGGCAACAGCACCTGCAGAGGACACTGCTCCTTCCTCACTGGACCTTGAATACCACAACAGCAACTACTCTAACAACAGCACAGTCATAATTACCACAGGTAACACATCAGATAAAACATGCAGGGATGCTGCTTTACTGGAGAAATGTAAACTTCTCTTGCAGAGGGAACTATTAGCAGCCACTGAGCACCTCTCTGAGATCAGGGAAATGGGATCCTGTATAAATGATCTTTTGGAGAAAATGGATGCTGCAGCAACTGTGATCAACTTGCACGAGGCCAAGTTCAATACCTTAAGAGCAGATCTCCAGGAGGCCCTTAATAAAACCGAGGACTTGGAGGACCAAAACAGAAGGGGAAATTTTAGGGTCCGTGGCATTCAAAAACTCATAGTGAACCTTACCCCCACTGTTACTGCCTTTATTCAGGAACTGCTTCCAGAAATTCTAATTGAATGGTTGGAGTTTGACAGAATCCATGGAACACATGATATAAGCAAGAGAGACCCCCTCATGATATCATTTTAAAACCTACCTTTTATAAAACAAAAGAAGCCATTATGCAAGCTACTTGGAATGAGAGAGATTTGACACTTCAATCATACCGATACTAAATTCTTGCTGACTAAGCACCACAAACGATCCAAAAATGCAAAGTGTTGAAACCATTCCTTGCTTTTCTTCAGAACAAGGGAATTGAGTACAAATGGTGTTTCTTCGTTTAACTGGTGTTTGTGTATGGAATACATTTTCTTTTTTTTTCCCCCCTCTGAGGAAGCCCACAACCTTCTAAATTATCTACTGATTCAGTCCCCAGACACAATGAACACCTCAGGTTCACAAACAAGCTCCCAACATTCCTTACGCCCAACTCCCTTAGAGGAAGACAATCCTCTAAATCCATTCCAAGCCTCATCACTCAGGTAAACAGATTCCTTTTATACTTCCTCTCCCAGCCACAGGGAACTGACCTGAATCAGGGATTTCCCACTTTTTCTACACCTCATTTCTCTAACCAGGGACCTGGAGTTGTCTTTTTGCTGACAACCAAAAATTCCATTCACTGATCAAACCTTATTCTCCCAGATCTAACCATCACTGTGCTTTGATTCAGCAATGATTTGTATCTTCCAACCATCTTACTTATGAAAATAACAAAGAATGGATGGACGGCCGCACACCGGAAAACTCTTGAGTTGTCTTTATTGAAAAAGCATAAGCAGGCACCACAGATACACAGCAAGAATCAAAAAAACAGCCAACGCGTTTCACACTTGGTTGGTGCTTATTCATGGCCTACGTACAACTAAAACACACATGGAAGGCTATGGCACATGGAAGTTTGGAAGGCTATGGCACATGGAAGGCTGGACAGCTATGACACACGGAAGGCTGGAAGGCTATGGAACATTGAAGGCTATGGCACATGGAAGGCTGGAAGACTATGGCATATGGAAGGCTATGGCACATGGAAGGTTGGAAGGCTGAGGCACATGGAAGGCTATGGCACATGGAAGTTTGGAAGGCTATGGCACATGGAAGGCTGAACAGCTATGGCACACGAAAGGCTGGACAACTATGGCACACAGAAGGCTGGAAGGCTATGGCACATGGAAGGCTGAACAGCTATGGCACACGGAATGCTGGACAACTATGGCACATGGAAGGCTATCAGCCCAGTACTCGCGCAAATACCCCCGATGCCTAAATAGAATACTTCCCGCCGTCGCCGCCACCGCCACCACAAGCCGCCACATACCACAAAGCCGCCGCCGCCACATACCGCCGCGTTAATCCCTGTGTATTGTAATCGCCGCATTACAGGCACCTTTCGTTTGAATTCTTAATGCCCGCCGTGTATAGACACTCCCCTTCTCGGGATTGGTCGGATCTGTTCAATCCCGAGCAAGGGGGAGTGTCTATGCACTGAGCCGTGTATAGACACTCCCCCTTGCTCGGGATTGGACGGATTGGACGGGGAGTGTCTATACGCAGCGGGCATTAAGAATTCATACGAAAGGTGCCTGTAATGCCGCGATTACAATACACAGGGATTAACGCGGCATCATCTACTACAGGTATGGGGGACAGGACATGGCTGCAATATGTGGGGGAGATGACATGGCTGCAATATGTGGGGGACAGGACATGGCTGCAATATGTGGGGGACATGACATGGCTGCAATATGTGGGGGACATGACATGGCTGCATATATGGGGGACATGACATTGCTGCAATATGTGGGGGACATGACATGGCTGCATATATGGGGGACATGACATGGCTGCATTATGTGGGGGACATGACATGGCTGCAATATGTGGGGGACATGACATGGCTGCAATATGTGGGGGACATGACATGGCTGCAGTATGGGGGACAGGACATGGCTGCAGTATGGGGGACAGGACATGGCTGCAATATGTGGGGGACAGGACATGGCTGCAATATGTGGGGG
Source organism: Rana kukunoris (assembly GCA_029574335.1). NCBI lineage: Eukaryota > Metazoa > Chordata > Amphibia > Anura > Ranidae > Rana > Rana kukunoris. The sequence goes on along the minus strand of CM056053.1, from coordinate 355,940,935 downwards.
ACATGACATGGCTGCAATATGTGGGGGGACATGGCTGCATATGTGGGGGACATGGCTGCATTTTGGGACACATTAAAAAAAGTATCGGTATCGGCGAGTACATGAGAAAAAGTATCGGTACTTGTACTCGGTCCTAAAAAAGTGGTATCGGGACAACCCTAGTAAATACTATCTAAATCTGGCCCCATATGTGCATAAATGCTGTGTTCATGGACCCTGAAAGTGTTTTGAGTGGAAAAAAAAATGTTGGCCTTGCCAGAAATTTCAAGCATTGTTATCAGTCCTGCCTAATTCTCCTCTGTGGACTAAAAAGTTCAAGCAAATACAAACAAAGTACACAGTACATACAGCGCTCCTCAAGGAAGTACAGTCACTTAGTCCATATTAAATCTTAATCTGTAAAGGAAAAGCAAGATGAGAGGGGGGATTAGGTCAATGGATAGATGAATGAGTGGAAGTTGAAAAAAAACAGGTAAACCTGTGCAGCTCCATAGTGGATCTGGGTGGGATCACCTCAATTGCAGAAAATGAAAATCAGGGTGCTGAGGTAGGTACCAAGGTAAAAGAACTTTATTAAAACAAGCAGCACCCTTCCATACGTACAGTGAGGGGAAAAAGTATTTGATCCCCTGTTGATTTTGTAAGTTTGCCCAGTGACAAAGAAATTATCTGTCTATAATTTTAACGGTAGGTTTATTTTAACAGTGAGAGACAGAATAATAACAAACAAATCCAGAAAAACGCATTTCAAAAAAGTTATTAATTGATTCGCATTTTAATGAGTAAAATAAGTATTTGACCCCTTTGCAAAACATGACTTAGTACATGGTAGCAACACCCTTTTTGGCAGAGGTCCGACATTTCTTGTAGTTGACCACCAGGTTTGCACACATCTCACAAGAGATTTTGCACCACTACTCTTTGCAGATCTTCTCCAAGTCATTAAGGTTTTGAGGCTGATGTTTGGTCTCAAACCTTCAGCTCCCTCAACAAATTTTCTATGGGATTAAGGTCTAGAAACTAACTAGGCCACTCCAGGACCTTAATGTGCTTCTTTTTGAGCCACTCCTTTGTTGCCTTGGCCGTTTGTTTTGGGTCATTGTCATGCTGGAATACCCGTCCACAACTCATTCTCAATGCCCGGGCTGAGGGAAGGAGGTTCTTACCCAAGATTTTCTGCAGTGAAGTTGTTCTGTCCCCTTAGCAAAAAACACTGCCAAAGCATAATGTTTCCACTTCCATGTTTGACAGTGGGGATGGTGTTCTTGGGGTCATAGGCAGCATTCCTCCTCCAAACACAGCGAGTTGAGTTGATGCCAAGGAGCTTGATTTTGGTCTCATCTGACCACAACACTTTCACCCAGTTCTCCTCTGAATCATTTAGATCAGTGGTTCTCAACTCCTGTCTTCAGGACCCACTAACAGGCCAGACTTTAAGTATTACCATGGGTAGATGCAGACTAGAATACTGCAATCACTGAGCATCAAATGATATCACCTGGGATGTTATCTTGCAAACCTGGCCTGTTAGTGGGTCCTGAGGACAGGAGTTGAGAACCACTGATTTAAATGTTCATTAGCAAACTTCAGATGGGCCTGTACATGTGCTTGCTTGAGCAGGATTTCAGTCCTTCATGGCTTAGTGTGTTACCAATTGTTTTCTTGGTGACTAGGGTCCCAAATGCATTGAGATCATTGTCAAGATTCTCCTGTGTAGTTCTGGGCTGATTCCTCACTGTTCTCATGACCATTGAAACTCCACAAGGTGAGATCTTGCATGGCACCCCAGACCGAAGGAGATTGACAGTTACTTTGTGTTTCTTCCATTTGCGATTAATCGCACCAACTGTTGTCACCCTCTCACTAAGCTGCTTGGCGATGGTCTTATAGGCCATTTCAGTCTTGTGTAGGTCTATAATCTTGTCCTTGACATCCTTGGTCATCTATTTGGTCCTGGCCATGGTGGAGAGATTGGAATCTGATTTATTGATTGGTTCTTTTATACAGAAAACAAGCTGAGATTAGGAGCACTCCCTTTTAAGAGAGTGCTCCTAATCTCAGCTTGTTACCTGTATAGAAGACACCTGGGAGCCAGAAATCTTTCTGATAGATAGGGGATCAAATACTTATTTCACTCATTAAAATGCAAATCAAGTTATAACTTTTTTGAAATGCGTTTTTCTGGATATTGTTGTTGTTCTGTCTGTCACTGTTAAAATAAACTTGCCATTAAAATTATATACTGATCATTTCTTTGCCAGTGGGCAACAGTACAAAATTAGCAGGGGATTGAATACTTTTTTCCCTCACTGTAGTAGCTATCACCATTCAGCGTGTGTATAAAACATCAGGTAGCAGGCAGCTACAAAAACTGTGGGGCTACAAGCACTGTTCAACAAACAGGGGACCGAGACAGACAGAGCACAAGCCTGGGATGATAATGGTAGTGGCAGGGTTCTTGTCTGCACATGAGAGAAGAGAGTTGTTAGATGGCCTGGATAATGTTGAGGGAGGAACCTGCACAATGCGTTTCCAGGGGTTCCACCCTCTTTGTCAAATGCATGGTTAAAGTGAAGTTCCACCCAGGAAAACCACATTTGGCCAAAAGTCTTAAAAAAAAAAAAAAAAGTGAGAAAAAAAAATTAATACTCACCCGAAATACCGCGGTGTCTTTTCTTCTGCTTCTTCTGCTTGTGAATGGGGCACGCTGCTTTCTGGGAACTGTGTGTGTTCTCAGAGAGCAGCGCGCCCATTCACAAGCCAGCGTGAGACTCACGCAGGCGCAGTAGGAAATGGGCAGTGAAGCTGTACGGCTTCACTGCCTATTTCCCCTAGTGTGAATGGCGGCGCGGGACCTGGAGCGATCGTGGGACCGGCATCGGGGGGGCCATCAGCGCGGGCAAGTAGGACAGGTAAGTGTCCTTATTAAAAGTCAGCAGCTACACTGTTAGTAGCTGCTGACTTTTTTTTTAAAAAAATGCGGCTGGAACACCCCTTTAAGAAGGCGATCTTTATTTTAGAGCAACAGGTCTTTTTTTCAGATCCTCAGAGATTTTTTTGCCATGAGGTGACATGTTGAACTTCCAGTGACCAGTCTGAGAGAGTGAGAGCGATAACACCAAATTTAACATGCCTACTCTCATTCACACCTGAGACCTTGTAACACTAACAAGTCACATGACACTGGGGGGGGGGGAGTGGATAATTGAGCTCAATTTGGACATTATCATTAGGATTGTACTCACTTTTGTTGGCAGTGGTTTAGACAAAAATGGCTGTGTGTTGAGTTATTTTGAGGGGACAGCTAATTTACACTGTTATACAAGCTGTACGCTCACTACTTTACATTGTAGCAAAGTGTAATTTCTTCGGTGTTGTCCTATGAAAAGATATAACAAAAAACGTACAAAAATGTGAGGGGTGTACTCACTTTTGTGAGATACGGTGTGTGTGTATATATATATATATATATATATATATATATATATATATATATATATATATATATATATATACAGTATAACCACACAATATATGTATGTTGGTTTGAGTTTTTTTTGTGTATTTGTGTGTGAGAAGTGCTTTTGCTCCTTCAGATGATAGAAAATGTGAAGTCATCTGTGTCCAATTTAGCTAGCCAGCCTATTATTATAATACTGTATTTGAAATATGAGTCAAGTGGGTACTACAGCTTTTATTTCTGAGTTATGGAAGCAAACACATGTGGCTAGTCAACTGCAAATTCTTAGGAACATAACAATGTATTCAATGAAAATGAGGCTGCACTGAACATTTCCTGCACAGCTTTGCAGGTTTTTAAAAACCACACAGCTGAGAAATGCCTAAACCACTACATTCCCAAGATGTGACAGGCCTTGCTCACCCCTGCAACACAAATATAATAGCAGTCTCTCAGGGATAATGTCACTAACACAAAGATATGACACAAGAATAGATGAGGACAAAACACTGAACTGTTCCAGATTATAATACAGAAAACACAGTGGTGATCACAGCAACTTATAAACAGAAGAAATAACGTAGCTAAAGCTAACACTATTGTTGTACAATTTGTAGATCATGAAATAGGGTAGTACTTTAAAATTGTGTTCCATGGCACATTACACATATTGAGCATTACGTATTATTTTATGTACTGCAGTTTAATACCTGCATTGTAAATATTACAGAAGGTCTAAAGCTGCCCATAAATGAATAGATTTTTTTAACACAATTTTTTAGGAAAAGTCTTAAAATTTGTATTAAAAGTTATCTTAGAAATCTATCCTAGAACATTTGAATGTTGTTTGAAATATTTAATTTGCCTTTAACATTTGATTTTGGAACTATACCGAATGAAAACCACATACACAGTAAATTTATTTGTGCGAAAAAACATTTTCCATCCTACTTTTTCCAACTTTCTTCTCACTGTGATTAAAAACAAATGTCAGTTTGACACACTTAAAGCTGGGTACATGCTGACAGTTTCTTTGTTCAGCCAGTCATTCATGTTGCAGTTCTGGCCTCTAAAACTCTCAGAATCACTAGTTGCCATGCCCAGTTTACAATATGGCAGCTCTTCCCAGAGGCAAAAATATAAAATTTCAAGCTTAAATGAGTTGTAAAGGAAAACATTTTTTTGCTGAAATGACTGTTTACAGGGTATATAGACATACTAGTTAACTGATTCCTTCTAAAAACGATTACAAATAGATAAAAATCAATCATATAATGTACCTGTAGTTTCTAGTTTCGTTTTTGCATCTAGTTTCGTTTTGCATGTTATTTCCTGCCTCCGTGCTATACAGAGCATACAGAGCCATAGAGCAGTGATAGTTTGGAAAACAAAACTAGAAACTAGACACACAGTAATCACACCTCATTGAAGTTAGTGACCACAGAGAGAAAGCTCCCAGTACTGTGGTCATCAGGAAACAGACAACCAGGAAGTGTGGAGATCAGAGAAGAATTACAGCAACTTGAGAGCAAAAAACAAACAATGAGGACATGAAAACAGCACTGCATTAAGGTAAAGGAAGCTATTAAGATAAAAAAAAAAAATCCTTTATAAACCCTTTAAACATTTAGGGCCAGATTCAGGATGGCGAGCTGTTCTTTATTCCGGCGTAACGTTTCTCATTTACATTACACCGCTAAAACTTTACGCGTAAGTACTGTATTCACAAAGCACTTGCTCCTAAAGTTGCGACGGCGTAGCCTAAATGGGCCGGCGGAATTCTAATTGGGCGGGTAGGGGGCGTGTAGTATTTAAAATAGGCGCGATCCCGCGGCGAACGTACTGCGCATGCGCCGGCCGTCAATGTATCCCAGTGTGCATGCTCCAAATTATGACGGTGTTTTTGACGTGAACGTCAATGACGTCAATCTCCATTCACGGATGAGTTACGCAAACGACGTAAAACTTTTCCAATTCGACGCGGTCACGACGTCCATACTTAGGATGCGCCTGCTTTTTGTTGCTTTATCTTTACGCCGGGAAAACCCTTACGTAAACGTCGTAAGGTGACTGCGTCGGGCCCGCGTAGGTTCGTGAATTGCTGTATCTCGCTGATTTACATATTATCGGCGTAAATCAGCGAGAACGCCCCCGGCGGCCATTTTAAAACTGCATTTAAGATCCGACGGTGTAATACAATTACGCCTGTCGGATCTTTGCAGCAAACCAGCGTATCTTGTTTTCTGCATACAGAAAACAGATAAGCCGGCGCAAAGTGTGAGTTATGTTGTCGTATCACTGATACGCCGGCATAACTCTACCTGAATCTGGCCCTTAGAGATTTAGCTTAACTATTTTTAATTGTGTTTTAAAGAAAAGAAACATAATGCAGAAAATATTTACAGAAAATGTCTTACACGACAGACATAAGCAACAGTAAAATAACAGAAAGTCCTTTTCGATGATTGTAATGCCGCGTACACACGATTGGACATTCCGACAACAAAACCGTGGATTTTTTTTTCTGGCGGATGTTGGTTTATACTTGTCTTGCTTACACACAGTCACACAAATGTTGTCGGAAATTCAGTATGTCAAGAACACGGTGATGTACAACACATATGACGAGCCTGAGAAAAATTGAGTTCAATAGGCAGTGTGGCTCTTCTGCTTAATTCCGAGCATGCATGGATTTTTGTGCGTCTGAATTGGCTACACACGATCGGAATTTTTGTTGTCGGAAAAATTAAAAACCAGCTCTCAAACATTTGTTGTCGGACATTCCGACAGCAAATGTCCGATGGAGCGTTGTTGGAAATTCCGACCCTGTGTACACGGCATAACAGTCAATGGCCCTCAGAAAAAGTCACTCTCAGTATATTTGCTTGTCCATGACAAGGATGTGGTAGAGCCCACTCCACCCAATTAAATGGCCTAATGGATGTTGTGGTGTAGGTGTGCTGGGGTATTTTATAATGACGACACACCACTATTGCCTGGAGTTTGCATGTTCTCCCTGTGTGGGTTTCCTCTGAGCACTCCAGTTTCTTCCCACACTCCAGAGACATGCTGGTAGATTAACTGGTTCCTGTCTTGGCCCTAGTATATGTGAATGTGAGTTCACACAGATTAGATTGTTAGTTACTTGAGGGGAGAGACTGATGTGAATGTATAATAATTATTTAAAGTGCTCTGTGAACTGATGGTGCTATATAAGTACCTGCAGGGCTTTTTTTCCTCAAACAATAGGTGCTGAAATTCAACCACGACCCCCCAAAACCCCTCCACCCACACACACCCTCCAAATCACATCAAATAGTGTGTGTGGTTAGTCAAATTTCATGAACAGTAGAAAAATCTTAAAGGGGCATTAAATACCAGGATTGCATTACACACAGATTGCAGAGCTGTCACTTGTAAACAGAGAAACCGGATTTCTGTGTTTACAAGTGATTTGAGTGAGCAGCCCCCCCCCCAAGGGTCTGAGCCAGAGGTGGTGGAAGTGAGTTCCACCAAGTTCCCCCTGAAAAAAATCTCTGAGTACCTGTAATAATAATACCAATTATCCTAGGAGGATAATGTTTGTGTGTGTTTGGGATCTAATTGATTGGTATCTTCCAATACTATACATCAGTCTAACCACTTTTTTTTTACTAACGTAACCTCATTAAAGTGACAATTATGGAGATTGTATGAAACTTAACTCTGTGCAGTTTATCTATAGATCAGTATAGAAAAAAACAGCATCACAAATGTGTATTCTGTTTATGACAAGGCCTTTTCAGAAATCTTTTGCAGACCCTAGGCAATAGAAGTTTATAACACTTTTTTTGTGTCTCAACTGGACCGTATTTCATCAAATGTGCCATTTCCAAGACTGCCTAGGTCAGACATGAGATTTAAATTTGACCATTTTCAGCTACTTACTGTTCATTCTCTCTACATAGTTTGGTGTTTGTCAGACCTCACTATTGTCATACAAGGTTTACCTAAAGCTGCAGGGGATGCAGATTAATGGTAATTAAGCCCATATGAGAAATCTATAACAGTAACAATACAGTATATGTATCAATTGGGATGTGCTGTGAATAAACATAAAAGAACAAACTACAAATCTACACGCAAAACAATTATAAATAATAGTGTTAGTCTCTCTGCAGCCTCCTTATTAATTGAATTTTGGTAAAATGAGAAATTGAATTAAAACAAATTGAAAACAAATTAAAAACATGAGCATGACACATCTTAAGATCACGCAACACTACTTGTTGTGAGGACGATTGATTAACAAGGAGCGTTGCATGATCTTAAGATGTGTCATGCTCATGTTTTTAATTTGTATGTGAGTAGCTTTTTATGATCAATACATTTTAATCATTTATTATGGTAATGCACAATTGGAGCTTTTCTGATATTTGAGGAACTTTTGAATTGGAAGTATTTGAAGCACGTGGAACATCCATGGACCAGGTGAAATATGGGGACTAGTGTTTAATCCAAATGCTGTTTGATGAGCCCACAGCCTGTCTAAATTAAATACGTGAGGCCCCGTACACACGGCCGAGGTTCTCGCTGAAAATCAGCGAGAACCTCGCTGGAATGCACATTCCAGCGAGGACCTCGGCCGTGTGTACGGTCTCGGCGAGCTTCCCGTCGGGAAGCTCGTCGAGCCGAAAAAGAGAGCACGCTCTCTTTTTTCTCGACGGCCCGCCTGGAAGAATGGCTGGTTGCCATTCCCGACGGGCGGGTCGCCGAATTCGACGGCCGGGAGAGAACCTCGACGGGCGGAACGATGTGTTCTGCCCGTCGAGGTTCTGGGTCGTGTGTACGCGGCCTGACAGTAGATCCACTTTAACCATGTTGTATAGCCATGTCAGGCTGGGTTCATGATTATGTGAATTGGATGCGGTTTGCTCTGTATCCAATTGGCATGACAGAAGATTGTGATCAGCCATCACAGTTCACACACCTCCTGGGCAGCCGCGGTCCACACTGGAAAAAATCCTGGGTGTCTGGCTCAGTTTCAGGTCAAAATTCAGCAAAAATTTGGACCTGATTCGCCCCTGAACAGAGAACAGGGATGCTCCGGATCCCTGCTGCGACCAGCGGCCGCAGCTAGTGTGAACCGGCCTAATAGCCATGTAACAGCCATCTGATATAGTATAAATAATACTATATTTTGAAATAATAATAATAATTTGAAATAGAAAAGTTCTTCTTTTAATCATACGAACTGATAATTATAATTGTATTCATTACGTTAGAGACAGATATCAAGTCCATTAAATCAAGTGTTCACTTACTGCTTAATCCCAGTTCTCTGGACTATTGAGACAAAAGCCAATGAAACCTCATTAAATTACTTTTCAGTTTTTACCACAAATGAGAAAAACATCTTTGACTGTAAAATGACAATTTGATTTCAATTAGATTGGCAATCCAGAATGGCAATAACTACCATATCTATTAGGGTTATAAGGTCAGCTGCTTCAGATAAAATAGAAATTAATGGATAAGTTGTTAGAATGTATGTAAATAAATCTAAAAAAAAATCTGTGCTGAAAGAACCATATGGAGAAAGAAATAAACTGGTAACATGTAGATTAAAACAATACAAAAAGCTGTCAGTATAGCTATATGATCAAAGATATTGGGTACAATGCTCTTTAACCCATACATGTTCCAAAATTTCTTTCTCAAGGGAAAGGAGAGTTTGTTGTTTTTTTTAAGTGTGAACAAACTCATCTTTCTCCTGAAAATGTTTTTTTGAAAAGCATTAAGATTAACTTTTATCAACTTTTTCATACATTTATTTGGTGGTCCACTGGTTATTAACCACTTGCCTACTGTGCACCTACACCCCCTTCCTGCCCAGACAAAATATAAGCTTCCGGCACTGCGTCGCTTTAACTGACAATTGCGCGGTCGTGCGACGTGGCTCCCAAACAAAATTGGCGTCCTTTTTTTCCCACAAATAGAGCTTTCTTTTGGTGGTATTTGATCACCTCTGCGGTTTTTATTTTTTGCGCTATAAACAAAAATAGAGCGTCAATTTTTAAAAAAATGCAATATTTTTTCCTTTTTGCTATAATAAATAACCCAAAAAATATATAAAAAAAGATTTTTTCCCTCAGTTTAGGCCGATACGTATTCTTCTACATATTTTTGGTAAAAAAAAAATGCAATAAGCGTTTATCGATTGGTTTGCGCAAAATTTATAGCGTTTACAAAATAGGGGATAGTTTATGGCATTTTTTTTTTTTTTTTTTTTACTATTAATGGCGGCGATCTGCGATTTTTTTTATTGGGACTGCGACGTTATGGCGGACATTTCGGACACTTTTCTGACATTTTTGGGACCATTTACATTTATACAGTGAACAATGCTATAAACATGCATTGATTACTGTATAAATGTGACTGGCAGTGAAGGGGTTAACCACTAGGGGGCGGGGAAGGGGTTAAATGTGTGTCCTATGAGTGTTCTAACTGTGGGGGGAGGGGGGGGTGACTGGGGGAGGTGACCGATTGTGTCCCTATGTACAAGGGACACAATCGATCTCCTCTCTCCCTGACAGGGACGTGCAGCTCTGTGTTTACATACAGAGCTGCACGTCCCAGCTCAGTTACTGAGCAATCGCGTGTGCCCGCCCGCGGCTTTATAGGGACATCACGTCATATGACGTGATGTCAGGATAATGGAGTCATCTGCCCGCTGTCATTTGACGGTGGGCAGATGACAAGTGGTTAAACTAGTTTTCTCTAGCAGGTCCTGCATTGCAACCTGTCATGGCCATGATGTTAAGCCGCGTACACATGATCGGTTCAAACCGATGAAAACGGACTGAGGTTTGTTTTCATCGGTCCAAACCGATCGTGTGTAGGCCCCATCGGTCCGTTATCCTTCGGTCCAAAAACAGATGGCTTGCTTTAAAATTGAACCGATGGACGACTAACCGATAGGTCAAAACCGATCGTTAGTACGCACGAGCATCGGTTAAAAATCCACGCATTCTCAGAATCAAGTCGACGCATGCTTGGAAGCATTCAACTTCGTTTTTTTGATCACGTTGTTGTGTTTTACGTCACCGCGTTCTGACACAGTCGGTTCATGAACCGATGGTGTGTAGGCACATCAGTCCATCGGTCAGCCTCATCGGTGATCCGTCGGACCGTTCTCATCGGATGGACCGATCGTGTGTACAAGGCTTAAGTCTCTCAAACCTTAGAGTAATTTACTTTACTCATTGTAAATGATCTAGGTTTTATTCACATTAACCATTTGTATTTATCATAGACAGCTTTCACTTCTTCAGTACTCCATTCTCCATATTAGACCATACAGGAAAGAAGATGCCTATTGTGTAATATGTCTTTATTATTTAACCACTTAAGGACCTTAGGTGTTTTTCAGATTTGGTATTTGCAAGACTAAAACAGTTTTTTCTGCTAGAAAATTACTTAAAACCCCCAAACATTATATATATATTTTTTCTAACACCCTAGAGAATAAAATGGTGGTCATTGGAATACTTTTTGTCACACCGTATTTGCGCAGCGGTCTTACAAGCGCACTTTTTTTGGAAAAAATTCACTTTCAGAATCAGTGTCAGAAGTATAGTCGGTACAAGCCAAGATCAGGAGCCAGATGAATAACAGAGCAGACAAAGTCAGGTGGAAAGCCGAGGTCAAACACAGAAGCAGGCAGAGGGTATCTGTAAGACAAGCCGGGGTCGAAGACTGGAGCAAGCAGGAGACAGGTCAGGAACAAGCCGGACCAGTAACAGAAGATCACAGGGGCAAAGGAACACAGGAAACAAGCTGATGAACAAACAGCAATTCAGCCAAGGGCTGGCTTCCTTATAAAGGCCCATGTGATGTGCTAGAGAAGATTCTGGGTCCTAAAGCCTGTCTCCTGCCTTGACAGGTGCTAGGTCATAGAGTTCTCCTCCTGCCCTGGCAGTGCCTCCTCCCCCGACAGGCAGCCTCTGGATGCCCATTTGGGAAATTTTCTCTGGGTATTTGGCCTGAAACGCTCTAGGGAGCCTGGGGGCAGGCACATTGGCTTCCGGTTTCTAGGAGCTTTCTTCGGGTGCATACCCTTTCCACTTGACCAATTATTGGATCTGCCTACCTCGCTTTCTGCAATCTGGAACAGATCCTGCCTCGTATTCCGTTTCCCCTTCAACAGTTAATGGTGGCGGAGGCGGTTCCACTATACCTGGGAAAGGATGCGGAATGGCAGGCTTGAGGAGAGAGGTGGGAAAGACCGGGGGAATCTTGAATGAATCAGGCAGAGATAATGTAAAGGCCACTGGGTTTTTTTCATGCCTAATTGGAAAAGGACTAATATATCTTTATCCAACTTCTTCGAAGGGCACGGCAGCTTCAGGTTGGCAGTTGATAGTCATATCTCGTCTCTGACCTTAAAGGATGGATTCCCCCTTAATTTCTTGTCAAAAAAACTCTTGTATTCGGACTGTGTCTTCTGTATACATTCTTGGAGGGTTTGGTAGTTTTGTTGTATAAAGACAAGTCTGTCCTGTACAACAGGTACTGCTGAATCGGGTATGGTTTCTGAAAGGGCTGAAGGGTGGAATCTGTAGTTGGCCCAGAATGGGGACTGGTTGATAGCAGAGTGTAATGAGTTGTTGTAGGCAAACTCTGCCAATTGAAGCAGAGAAGCCCATCTGTCTTTGGATAAATCTGAGAAGCAACGTAGGTACTGCTCCAGTGTTTGGTTCATGCACTCAGTTTGTCCATTGCTTTGGGGATGGTAGGCTGAGGAAAGGCAGAGTTCCACACTCAGGACTTTACAAAAAGCTCTCCAAAAGCTGTACCTCTCGATCCAAGTCAATGTTGCTGGGTAAACCATGGAGTCTCACAATCCCTTTGATGAACATGTAGGCTGTCTCTGCAGTGGAGGGTGCAGGAAAAGGGCCATCTTTGACAGGTGATCCACCACCACCAAGATGGTAGTGAATCCTTTGGAGGTAGGAAGATCCACGATGAAATCCATAGAGATCATCTCCCATGGGCCATTAGGGACAGTTATTCTTACAGATTTTTGGGATATTTCACTACCACCCAGTACACATGGAGGTTTCTATTCTGTGAGATCATTGTGTATGCGTCTGCACTGCCTGCGGGTCCCATACCTCAGCTCCCGGGACAGACTACTCTGTGGGTCCGCTGTTTGATTATACCACATGCTTTTGCTTTTTAGCCCCATGTAAGTCATTAGGATTGGATTTTCCTTCCTTTTATGAGTTTTATACATCTTTTTTCTGAGTCAAATTACTAGGTTTATTGGGACTTCAGACATGTTGACACATTCACTCCTGAAGTGTGTTTTTTACCATGAAACGCATTGGGAATATCCAGGATGCAGTCATTTTGTTTTTACATCATGTCTTCATTTCTACATTTTCATAGTTTGATCTCACATTATTTATTATTTTACTATATGGAGCCCTGTATATTGGCAGCTGTCCACGTGCTGTTTTACCACGTACTTGTGTGTGTGTATATATATATATAAAGTGCAGAAAATAAGTATTTAAACACCCTGCTATTTTGCAAGTTCTCCCACTTGGAAATCATGGAGGGGTCTGAAATTGTCATCGTAGGTGCATGTCCACTGTGAGAGACATAATCAAAAAAAAAAAAATTCCAGAAATCACAATGTATGATTTTTTTAACTATTTATTTGTATGATACAGCTGCAAATAAGTATTTGAACACCTGAGAAAATCAATGTTAATATTTGGTACAGTAGCCTTTGTTTGCAAATACAGAGGTCAAACGTTTCTTGTAGTTTTTCACCAGGTTTGCACACACTGGAGGAGGGATTTTGGTCCACTCCTCCACACAGATCTTCTCTAGATCAGTCAGGTTTCTGGGCTGTCGCTGAGAAACAGAGTTTGAGCTCCCTCCAAAGATTCTCTATTGGGTTTAGGTCTGGAGACTGGCTAGGCCACGCCAGAACCTTGATATGCTTCTTACAGAGCCACTCCTTGGTTATCCTGGCTGTGTGCTTTGCGTCATTGTCATGTTGGAAGACCCAGCCTCGACCCATCTTCAAAGCTCTAACTGAGGGAAGGAGGTTGTTGCCCAAAATCACGCAATACATGGCCCCGGTCATCCTCTCCTTAATACAGTGCAGTCGCCCTATCCCATGTGCAGAAAAACACCCCCAAAGCATGATGCTACCACCCCCATGCTTCACAGTAGGGATGGTGTTCTTGGGATGGTACTCATCATTCTTCTTCCTCCAAACACGGTTAGTGGAATTATGACCAAAAAGTTCTATTTTGGTCTCATCCGACCACATGACTTTCTCCCATGACTCCTCTGGATCATCCAAATGGTCATTGGCAAACTTAAGACGGGCCTTGACATGTACTGGTTTAAGCAGGGGAACCTTTCCGTGCCATGCATGATTTCAAACCATGACGTCTTAGTGTATTACCAACAGTAACCTTGGAAACAGTGGTCCCAGCACTTTTCAGGTCATTGACCAGCTCCTCCTGTGTAGTCCTGGGCTGATTTCTCACCTTTCTTAGGATCATTGAGACCCCACGAGGTGAGATTTTGCATGGAGCCCCAGTTCGAGGGAGATTGACAGTCATGTTTAGCTTCTTCCATTTTCTAATGATTGCTCCAACAGTGGACCTTTTTTCACCAAGCTGCTTGACAATTTCCCCGTAGCCCTTTCCAGCCTTGTGGAGGTGTGCAACTTTGTCTCTAGTGTCTTTGGACAGCTCTTTGGTCTTGGCCATGTTAGTAGTTGGATTCTTACTGATTATATGGGGTGGACAGGTGTCTTTATGCAGCTAATGACCTCAAACAGGTGCATCTAATTTAGGATAATAAATGGAGTGGAGGTGGACATTTTAAAGGCAGACTAACAGGTCTTTGAGGGTCAGAATTCTAGCTGATAGACAGGTGTTCAAATACTTCTTTGCAGCTGTATCATACAAATAAATAGTTTAAAAAATCATACATTGTGATTTCTAATTTTTTATTATGTCTCTCACAGTGGACATGCACCTACAATAACAATTTCAGACCCCTCCATGATTTCCAAGTGGGAGAACTTGCAAAATAGCAGGGTGTTCAAATACTTATTTTCTGCACTGTATATATATATTTATAGTGTAAGGGGTTAGCTCGGTAGCGGGAGTGTGTGACCCCCTGGATGGGTTCACTACACACTGAACTATACAGAGAGGCAGCCGAAGACGGTTGAAAACAAAGAGCCTCAGGATGCAGCAATCAGTAGTCATCCTTTGGATAACTTATAGAGGCCTTAATTACCTCATTCTGAACAGCTAAAGTTTTCCAACGCCCTAAACCTTTCTGGCTACCTCTGTAGCCGACACCTGGTAGTAATTTGTGTATTGTCTAAACAAGGCAGAAATGTATCTCCCATCTGTGACAACACCCACAGATTTACCTGACTTCTTGTCACATACCCCCCCCCTCTTGTTTCAACCCTAGGGTTGGGACACAGGTTGCCAGGCACACATGCACGCGGGACAACCCATCTGCATTCCCCATTTTAACACCGGGGCGATGCGTTACCACAAAACTAAATCCCTGGAGGGCCAGGAACCACCTATTTATTCTCCTATTGGTCTCTTTGTTCTGTGCCATCCACTTCAATGGTGCATGATCCGTCACCAGTTCAAACTGTCTACCCACGAGGTAGTACCGGAGAGAATCCAAAGCCCATTTCACCGCCAAAAAACTCTTTCTCAATGGTGGCATAATTCTCCTCATGGACCTTCAACTTTCAGCTGAGGTACATAACAGGGTGTTCCTCCCCCTTGATAATCTGGGACAGTACAGCTCCTAACCCCACATTTGACGCATCTGTCTGAACCACAAAATCCAGTGAAAAATCAGGCGAATTTAAAACTGGCTGACTACATAAGGCCTGTTTTAAAGCCTGAAAAGCTGTTTCTGCTTTGAGAGTTCATTTGGTCATGACAGACTCCTTCCCTTTGGTCAAATTGGTCAGGGGAGCAGCCTGTGAGGCAAAATGGGGGATAAAGCGGCGAAAATACCCCGTGATCCCCAAAAATGCACAAACCTGTTTCTTGTTGGTGGGACGAGGCCAATCCTGAATAGCCTCAACTTTGTTTATTTGGGGCTTGATTAGACCTGTTCCAATGGTAATGCAAATAGAGGGTGCAATCAGCGCAAAAATATGTATGATCAATGTGATTAATATAGCATAAAAAATATAAATAAGTAAATAAATAAATAAAGTGAAAATATGTATCACTACAAATTAATCCATAGAAAAGATGCAGAAACCAAACAGTTAATGTATCTAGGGAATGCTAGCTAAGCACAAAAAGGACCTTCACACAAATCCCAAGTAGTACAAAATATATATATATAGTGCAGGGCAAACCATGTAAAATATAGAATATAATAAGAATATAATAAGAAAATTGGTAAAGTCCAAACAATTCGTGACAAAAGGAGAAAAACTTCTGTAGAACATTCAGTGAGATGAATGATTGAATGAAGATCTTCACCACGTGAGAGAAAGCTAGGGTAGCAGGTATTGAAACTTATCCCTCCACCAGTGTAGATGGCTACTCTCACCTTAGGTTAAGACCACTGGGTTAGCAGATGGTCATTAGAGCATTAGGAAAACAGGATGTGAAGTAGGTCTCCTATTGATGGTCTCAGCATGGATACCGGAGCAAGGGGACATGGAAGAAAAAACAACCATCTAAGAGCTTCCGCTTGATCACTGCTTTAATCAAATAGGCATTTGACAGGCTACTCACATGTCTTCAGATGTAAACAGGCATGTACATATATGTAACACAGCTCACGGAGTTCACCAGGAATGACACCGAGCGACGTGTAGGCTCCAAAAACCCCTGGACGCGTTGCGTGAAAACACTTCCTCCACCCTGCTGTTTTTGGAGCCTACACGTCGCTCCTGCTAAGACTGAGAATGGAAACTCAGGAGAATCCTCACAGTTAGAGGATTCTGGAGTAGATGTTTCAGGCTCAGAAGAACCACCTACTGGGCAGTCCCAAAGTTCCCAGAACTTTGGGAAATCTCTTCCCACAATGGCGTCATGTGGCAGTTTGGTAACTAAACCCACCTGGTGACACAAGTTACCGAGGGAGGTTTCAAAGGAAACCGTAGTCACCGGATATTCTCGAGTGTCCCCATGTACACAAATTACAGCCATTTTCCTAGAATGTAAAGTTTTTTCCACCAATAGATTACTTTTTACTAAGGTGACCAGGCTACGTGAATCCAACAATACCACAACATCTTTACCATCTAAGCACATTCTACATAAAGGTTTCTCATTTCCCTTTACTGCAGTGCATGTGGTTGCAAAAAGGGACTGTCGTCTCTCTGTCAGAAAGTCACACTGCATGGGTTCATCACCCGCTGGGCAAACCGCTGCTACATGCCCCTCTTCTCGGCAACGGTAACAAATCAATCTTCTGGTCCTCTCCTGTGGGATGGGTCTTCCAGGCCGCTCTCGCCAAACATTAACAGTAGTCCCAATAATACCTCTGGTTGCTCTTTGGTCCCTCTCTCCACTCCCATCCCTTGATGCAGTCTTACCTATAGGTGGGGAGGGTCTGGTCTTGGGGTGGAAAGTCTGTGTGCGTCTCTGGTGGAAGAGAACAAATTCTCTGTTGTTAGGTACCTTTCGACCAGGTCTACAAGTTTGTCTGCGGTTTCCGGACCACCATGGTTTACCTATTTCTGCAGGGTGTTAGGAAGAGACCTAAGAAACTTGTCCATGACTACTCGCTCCAAAATTTTTGGTCCTGACAGAGTTTCTGGCTGCAACCATTTCTTAGCCAAATGGATGAGGTCATACATCTGCGACCGAGGTGGCTTCCTCAGCTGATAACTCCAATTGTGGACCCGCTGAGCACGGACATCCAGGGTTACACCAAAACGTGCCAATATTTCCTTATTTAACCGATCATAGTTTTTTGCATCTGCAAGCTCCAAATCAAAATATGCCTTTTGGTCTTCTCCAGATAATAGGGGGGCCACTAGTCCAGCCCACTCACTGTTCGTTAGGCCAACTCTCTTTTTCCGCTGTTCTCCCAAATGTGGTCAGAAACATCTCAGGGTCATCATCTGCAGTTATCTTTGGCAATAAGTGGCTTACCCGAAAAGTCGGTATGTTACTGGTCTGACTCCAAGCCTCGGTCTGCTGTCTCTGAAACTGTTTCACAATGGCCTCCATTTGCTGCTGGTGTCTCTGTTCCAGGCCTGCAATGCTCTCTCGGTGAGCTGCAAGGCTCTCTTGGTGAGCTGCAAGGCTCTCTTGGTGAGCCTGTTGTTGAGCTGCATGAGCCTGTTGTTGAGCTGCAAGGCTCCGCTGCAAACCTGCATTTGTCTGCTGTTGATTTGCATTTGCTATAGCCAGCTGTTTCAGTATCTCCTCCATTTTGGGTTCACATTAACTGCCCGCGGCACTCCACCATATGTAAGGGGTTAGCTTGGTAGCGGGGGGGTGTGACCCCCTGGATGGGTTCACTACACACTGAACTATACAGAGAGGCAGCCAAAGACGGTTGAAAACAATGTTTGGTTTATTCTTCTAAATTGCTGGACACAAGTGCAAGCATCCAAACAGCATAAACAAAACATAAAATAAACCCTGGCCACTTGGGGTGTCTACCTTCACCACACAGGAACCTATCTATGGAGTCTGGCACAGCCTACTGCTGGGCAGACACTGCTGGTCATACAGCAGGGAAACAATAGTCTTTTTTATTTTTTATCACACAGAAAAATCAACAACCACCTCACCTCTTCAGAAGTCTTTTGGTTTACTTCTCTCCTTAAAGTGGAGTTCCACCCAGAAAAAAAACATTTGGCCAAAAATCCAAAAAAAAAAAAAATATTATACTCACCCGAAATACCTGTTGCAATGCGGAAGTCCGTAATCTGCCTCTTCCGCAACCGCGGTATGTTTTCTTTATCTTCTCCTAGTGAATGGGGCGCGCTGCTTTCTGGGAACTGTGTGTTTTTAGAGAGCAGCCGCCCATTCACAAGCCGGCACGAGACTCACGCAGGCACAGTAGGAAATGGGCAGTGAAGCCGTAAGGCTTCACTGCATGGTTTCCCTAGTGTGAATGGCGGCGCGGGACCTGCAACGATCGTGGGATAGGCATCGGGGGG
Source organism: Rana kukunoris (assembly GCA_029574335.1). Classification (NCBI taxonomy): domain Eukaryota; kingdom Metazoa; phylum Chordata; class Amphibia; order Anura; family Ranidae; genus Rana; species Rana kukunoris. The sequence continues at coordinate 355,922,279 of CM056053.1, read as the reverse complement.
CGGGTGCCATCAGGACAGGTAACTCAAAAAGCCTCAGGATGCAGCAATCAGTAGTCATCCTTTGGATAACTTATAGAGGCCTTAATTACCTCATTCTGAACAGCTGAAGTTTTCCAACACCCTAAATCTTTCTGGCTACCTCTGTAGCCGTCACCTGGTAGTAATTAGTGTATTGTCTAAACAAGGCAGAAATGTATCTCCCGTCTGTGACAACACCCACAGATTTACCTGACTTCCTGTCACAATATATATATATATGACATATGTTCATGTTGGGGCATTACAATCTTGTATACATCAGGGGCGGGTCCAAGGGGGATAATAGGGAAATTGCCACCCCCGAGAAATTAGTGTTAGTTGCGTCATGTGACAGCCCACGTCACTTTCTCAAAGGGGGTGTTTGAGAAAGTGGGCTGTCACATAATGCGTAAGGGAACAAAGCCGTGGTGACATCACTTCCGGTCGCGGAATAAAAAATAAAAATGATTTAATATACTACACTATGACGGTGGCACGAACCCTTTGTCCCTCCGGTCCACAGTCATATGATGTCTTTTACTTCTCGATCCTCTAGGGCATGCGCATGTGCCTGCCGCTTCACTCAGCACCCAATGTGTGTGCACATTGGCCGCGATGTCCGCTGGACACCCGCGATTGCCTGTGAACACAGCAGGACCGTGGATCTGTGTGCGTAAACACACAGATCTACGGCCTGTCAGAGGAGAGGAGACCGATGGTGTGTTCCCAGTACAGAGGAACACTGATCGGTCTCCTCCCCTTGTGAGCTCCCCCTCTACAGTTAGAATCACTCCCTAGGATACACATTTAACCCCTTCTTCGCCCCCTAGTGTTAACTCCTTCCCTAAAAAAATACAAATATACTGTGCTAAATGATGTCAATAATAAAATAACAATGTGAATACAAAATCAATGTATAAACCAGAATAAATTGATAAGATAATTAGGCAGCCAGCACACCAGTGGATAACAGGTGGACAAGAAAAAGAGAAAATTAGTGCAGCGCCAAAATTACATGAAAAAAACATCCACATAGAGCAAGTGGATAGAGTGATAAATAAAATTAGGGAATAGACTGGACGTCTTTTCAACTAGGGTGATAATTAATAAAAAGAACCACTTAAATGTGTAATTAGGCTGGATAATTAGTCCAGCAAACAACGTGATAAGATTATAGTCCCGTAAAAATAAACGTAAGGTAGGTGAGTATTCTTTGGATGCTTGTAAGTATCATCAGATTTCACAGTTTTCCTTATGTTTAAGACCTCCACATTTCCACATACATAATCCGTGGCATATAGATGAAATGGGTACGCTTACCAGCTGTAGTTGACCCACTACCACTATACGGCGAGTGGGTCCTAAAGGCTTGGACCGGCTGCCCTCCTCAGGATTGGACGTGGATATGGCTCTCACTCCTGGCGTTCCAAGCGGATCCAAACTGGTAGGGATGGCCACAGGATAATTGGTAGGGTCCCCAGGGTTAGCAGTGTCCAGCTTCAGATGATTTGTCAGTCTGTAGCCCATGTGCAGCACACAACCAGCTTTCCTTCTAACTCCTACAACATCAACATCGCGTTCCAAGCGGATTCAAACTGATAGGGATGGCCACAGGATAATTGGTAGGGTCCCCAGGGTTAGCAGTGTCCAGCTTCAGATGATTTGTCAGTCTGTAGCCCATGTGCAGCACACAACCAGCTTTCGTTCTAACTCCTACAACATCACGTGATGTTGTAGGAGTTAGAAGGAAAGCTGGTTGTGTGCTGCACATGGGCTACAGACTGACAAATCATCTGAAGCTGGACACTGCTAACCCTGGGGACCCTACCAATTATCCTGTGGCCATCCCTACCAGTTTGGATCCGC